>CM075852.1:68958619-69558619 GCA_037975125.1 Latrodectus hesperus
TGATTTATCTCTTAAAACAAATAAAGCATTTCTCTAAATTGCTTTAATTTTCACATTTTTCATACAATACGGGTATTATGTTCTGCTCTTTATTGCTTATATAAATTTAACACGTATCGGGCCTGGATAGCTCATTCGGTAAAGCGTTAGGCATTTTTCTGCCTAACAGTCCAGGTTCTGATCCTTGTTCGGCTGAAGATATTAAACTTATGATTGACAGATAGTTTTATTTACAAATTAAATAATGCTAAGTCAAAATTTAAAAATTGAAT
This sequence comes from Latrodectus hesperus, assembly GCA_037975125.1. NCBI lineage: Eukaryota > Metazoa > Arthropoda > Arachnida > Araneae > Theridiidae > Latrodectus > Latrodectus hesperus. The sequence goes on from CM075852.1 coordinate 68,958,892, forward strand.
ACCATTCCGAAAATATGTATCTCCTAAAATAATATGCATTTATCTAAATTGTGTCAACATTCGCATTTTGCATACAACAATTGAATCGAATCATGCAATAACAATTATAAATTTGACTCTGACCTTAACTGCTTATTTAATTTCAACATGAAGTTAGCTTAATTGCTCAGTCGGTAGAGTGTCATGCATTTAACCCAAAGGTCTAGCGCTCGAGTACTTTTTCGAGCGGGAGATAACTCTTGAAGAAAGGAATATTATCATTTTTAAGTATAAGTAGAAGCGTAACAGTTTAATTCTTTTCTAATAATTTAATACCATTTCGAAAGTATATATTACCTAAAAAGAATTGTGCATTTTACCAAATTGTTTTAATTTTCCCATCTATCAAGAATGGAATTTTGCTCTTGTTGTATCTGCTTATTTAATTTTACCATTCACTGGATCAGTGTAGCTAAGTCGTTAGAGCGTAAGACGTCGTTAGAGCGTAACCTAACGGTTCAGGGTTCAAGTTTCTGTTCGGTTGTGAGGTATTAAACGTTTACTTCTTGGAGTGATTATTATCTTATTGAACTGAATAATACTAATTAAATTATAAAAGTTGTATACATTTCTAACAATTTATTTCCATTCCAAAAGTGTGTATTATCTAAAACAAACTATGCATTTCGCCTAATTGTTTTAATTTTCACATCTTTCATGCTCGAAAATAGAATTATCCTCTTATGGTTACTTTTTATTAATTTTAATATACACCGTGCCTTAATATATTTGTCGGTAAAGCTCAAATTTTTATTGTTTTAAAACTTAACCAATCTTAAGTTATTTTAATTAATTCTTATAATACACTCGTGTCCATAAATTTAGGATATTTCAAAATCACACAGAATTTGAACTCTAAAATAAAAATTTCATATGTAGAATTATCACACACATCTTGAAGAATAATATGCAAATTACCAGATGGCACCGATAGTACGTCACAATGACGAGAGTGTAAGAGAGGGGTTTATAAGGAATGGTTGCAACGAAGTAAAATTGTTCACAAGCGCTTTAAAAGCCTTTCAGTGCAATAACCGTATAGTTATGGCACAAAGGAAGCATTTGGATGAAGTTTTACGTGGTAGAATTATCAGCCGTCTGGACTGTGGACGTATCCAGCTGGAAGTATCCGAGGAACTTGGAATCACCCAGAGTGTCATCTCCAGTCTTTGGCAACTTCCAAGATGATGGTAATGTGAGTAGACGTTACAGCATAGGTCGCCCCCGAGTTACAACGCTGAATGAAGACCGGTATTTGACAGTTACTGCCAAAAGAAACAGACGGAGCACAGCATCAGACCTGTCTCGTCAGCTCTCTTCAGCTACCGGTACGACAGTTTCAGAGCAAACAGTGTACAGACGCTTATGGCACATTGGTCTATATGCTCGTGGACCTGTCAGATGTGTTCCACTTACAGCAACTCACTGTCGCCTGCGGTTAGCCTGGAGTAGAGAGCATGCATTGTGGACACCGCAACAGTGGTCTAGTGTGACATTTTCTGACGAGTTCAGGTTTAGCTTTCAGTCTGATTCTCACCGGACTTTCATATGGAGAGTGTCAGGTACCCGTTACCACCAAGAGAACACCACTGAGCGACACCGTTAGGGTGATGCAGAATCGCTCGTTTGGGGAGGAATTATTCTGGGTTCCAGAACTAACCTGCATGTTCAGAATGTAACCATGACAGGCCACGTCTATCGGGATGTCGGGGCACCGTGGGTACAGAATTTCGATTTATTAAAGACGAAGCCCGTCCTCACCGTGCAAACATTGCAGACGAATGCCTTCAATCGGAGGATATCACCTGTATGGACTGGTCAGCATACTCACCGGACTTGAATCCAATAGAGTATGTGTGGGACATGCATGGCCGACAAATTGCATCCCGTCAACCCCCTCCCACATGTCTACTGGAACTTCGGAGAGTGTTGCTTGATGTGACTGGTGTAATATTCCCCAAGATCAGATCGATAATTTGATACTCAGCATGACTAGGCGTTGTATTGCATCGTCTGGGGGGCATACATTGTATTAACCATCATACCAGCCATGTTATATTGGTTTTTGCAAATAGGTTTTTTTTTTTTTAATTTGCTCCAAGGAGTAAAAATCACAATTTTTATTAATGGTGCTAAACATACTGCATCTTTTTTACTCTATTCCTTTTGTTTAATAAATAGACTTTACAAATAGTCACATTTGTTTTGCTTCTGTCTCTTTCTTTGCCTGAACTTGCATTGTTCTTAATTTATAAACACGAGTATATATGAATGAATTAAATAGGAATCAAATAATTTTTTTCTCAACTAAGTACACAAAAATATATTAAGATATTTAATGAGTTAGGTAAATATGACACTCGTCGAATGTTGAAAAAAGTTCCATTTTTAAGAATACAAAGTAATTTACTTGTTAATCAAAATTTAAAAATAAATTACATGTTTATTGAAAAAAAAACAGTCGGAAAAAAGTCTAATAGCAATCACTGATGCCACGAAATATTCTTAAAAAATGAGTTTTCAGTTAGTTACAAGTAATTAACTAATTAGAAAAGTTTATCTTTTTGCACCCATTATATTTTTATCTGTAGAAAGATGTATTTCAGATAATGTTATTTTTTTCTTTAACTATAAGCTTTATCACATTTATGTAGATGATTTCAAAAGCTCCACGATTATATCTATGGTTTTTCAATATTCTCATGTTAATGAAATGAAACGTCTGTTACTAGAAATACTAGAGCTATTACTCTATTCCTCAAAAGTTAACCAACAGAAGATTTGCAAATCTTAAGCCTGTGAATTCTCACCCCCTTATAGTTTTCTTTTTCTCCATTCCTAGAAACTCTTGTGAATATTTCTAAAAGTGGGTGGTCCCCTGTGGTCGGTCATGCTTAGTATAGTTTATTTCTCAAACACACATACTTCAGGAGGATAATACCTGAGGACTGTTGTTTAGTCCATCATATTTAAAATCTCTTTTTATATTAATTTTCTTCTTATATTTAAAGTCTCCTTAAAATATATAATTGCTTCGAACTACAAAGTATGAAGATTTTCACTTGATATTTTTAAAAAAAAATACCTTTTTTTTGTAGACTTGCTTAGGTACCAAATGCACGTGATTTGCATGCTTTGATGTTATCTATTTCTTCCAGATATACACGGATAATTGATTTTCCTTCAAAATATCTATTGAACGATGTTGTTCACAGCAGGCAATTGTCTGTAATTTCACGACAGCCTGATTAAATAAGAAACAGTGATTAAGTTTCGCACTATAGTTTATTAAATGTGCTGTATTTAAAATTTGACTAAGAAAATGAAACTCTTTCATTTTGCGATTGGTAATGTAACAAAAGTTTATTTTACGAATTCATTTGATTTAATATTGAGCTTTTTACCTCTCATTACACAATTGTGTGCATATAAATCGACATTATATGCAGCCTATTGTATAATAATCTGTCAATAGGCTACGAGCAGTGAGTCAGTGAAGCGAATTTTAAAAAATTACTTAGTGATAATACTGAATCCAAGCGCAAACCTTTCAAACAAGTTCTGAAATATTAGCTGGGACTTATATTGCTAATAAATATAGCTAATATTGCTTTTATTAATAATACTAAATATTGCTTTTAAATAACCACATAGTAATAATAGTAATTAACCGCAAATGAGCATGTTGCAAAAAACATTTCGCTCATTCATAAGTAATATGCTTTCGAAGTTAATCAAAAATTTAGGAACTTTAATTCAGATATTTGGATGCAAAGGTAAAAATACTCTAGCTTGCATCATTTGGAATTACAAATAAATTAACTACAAACTACTGTACATAATGTATTTTCTGGTAAAAGTGTGATTTTTTGTGCAGAAGGGCTTTGAGGAAACGAAAAAATAATTTGAACATGTTGAAGCAAAAGAATTTCCATTGCTTGCAGTTTTTGCGTGTTTGGAATTGGATTTGATTTTGACTACTATAAACTTATTAGTGTATTTTGGCAACATTGGATTTAATATTATATTTTGGTTTATATTTTAGCTTGATATTTTCGTGATTTTGAGTTGATAATATGCATTCTAGCTTGACATTTTGAGTGTGGCTTGGGGATGTATTGGCTTCATTAAGACTTCATTCTGGAACCAATGCAGAAAAGACATACTTTGTGTCAATATGGTCAACACCCTTGACGAAGTTTGCCATATTGGTACTTCACGCCACACACCTCGAGAACTGACCTGAAGTTTAAAAGTTTATGACTGACAACTCTTTCTAGGCTATACTAAAGGACTTAGCTCTTATTTTTATACCTGTTTATCTTTCCATTGGGCTGCTCGCCGATTAATGGCAGAGATGTTGAAAATGGGCATCCCATAAAAAAAAACTATCTATTGAATATCTATTCTATCAGCGTACTTTCGTATTTTCACTTTATTATTCCTCATTTGACATTTCATTAATTTTCTAAAAAAATTTACGATTAATTATATATGTACATATGATTAATTATATATATATTGACATGTGTTTTTTTGGTAATAGAAGAAACTATCTGAAACATTTATCGAAAGGAAATTTTTTGTTTGTATACACATGTGCATTCATATTTTTGTAACTTGATAAAAAAAAAGATTGATAAGAAGGGGGTAGAGCAAAGTGAAAATATTATAACACTTAACAAAGAATTTCAAGATTGAACCTTCCGATTTTAAGAGAAAAATAAATTTTTAAAAATAATTAAATATAAAGCGTTCATTAATTTTCATTTAGTGTCATTTTAATAAATAATATATTGGTTATTGGTAAGTTTAATAATTGATATAGTTGTTTTTCATTAATTACCATCTGAAAACCAAAATCAAACATTTCTACATGCACATGGTATGAGAATCTTACTAGCGGCTTCATACTGTAGTCGTCGAATTGATGCGTTTAACAATTTCTTGCTCGATTTGCCTGCACCTAATCAGAGACCGCTTCCTGCTGAGAAAGCGATGTCAACAACAATATGAACCATGCAAAATTATCACTAAATGATTAACTAAAAATTTTAACTTTTAACAGAATCAGAAGTATAGTTATTGTGTATGCTCTAAATAAAATAGAAAAAATAGCTTCTAATAATCTTAGAAACAAAAATATTTTTCCTGAAAGAACTTTTTAAATATATATATATATATATAAGAAATAAGAATTAGGAGTTTCCTTTGCTTTGACTAATCCAAAAGGATCAACTTCAGGATATAATTTTTCTAAATTTATATTGTTGATACCAATATGTATTGAAGGATTCATTAATCTAGGTAATTTTATACATATAGTTTGAGGTCTTTTCTTTGGAACCTCATGTAATTCATACTCTATATAGAAAACAGCTGAAATTTGTTTGAAAGGAAATACCGATCGCGAATTGCTTCAATAACAAGATATTGACATCATTAATTTCACTTCATTAATTTTTGCTGACATGAAATATTAAGAAAAATTAATTAATTGTATAACCTAGTAAGTGAAAGCTAGTCGATGGAAAAAATAAATAGAGGAAGAAACCACACATTTATAATGTAATGCCATTAATAAACAAGAAAAATCATAACGCGTTAGTGCTGCCATCTGGTATTGCGTAACGAAATGTTAGCTGTCGAAGTATGTAGAGAATTCAATGTTTTTTCTCACTGAGTATCAAAAAATATATTTTAAACCTGCAACTAATGAAAAGAATGAAACTTACTACATATTTTAGCTTGAGGCTTTTAACAAACTTACATTATATAAGAACATTTTTCGAAATTTCTTTTGGGAAATATATATTCATGTCTAAATTATCATATGCATATTACAATTATATAGATATATTATTCTAAAGTATTATTTACTAAGCAATTGTAACAGAAATTTTAATATAGACTTTTGTTAGGAAAAAATAAAATATAAATGTATTTTGAAAAAAATTAACATTTGTCCTCGCATAAAAACAATGTTCTAAACAATGGATGTAATATAATTGCTTTCAGAGAATTAAAAAAATTTAATTAGAAATAATAAAATTGTTTTATTACTTGTAAGAAAATAAGACTTCTTCCAGTATGCATAAAAATATAGAATTTAAAATTAATGATATTCGATTTATTGAAGTTAAATAAGTGCTATTAAAACTTTTTTTCATTAAAATTATAATATACCAGAGCTCTAAATATTGGTAATCAAAATTCCATTAAAAAATCTCTAATTAAAAATAGTTTATGAAGTTAAGAAATATTAAACTTGTGTACAGTAAAAAAAAATGCTTCCAAAAAATTTCAATTTTTATAATAACATTGAAAATATCTAAATACAATTAAAAATAGTGTTGCAAATGGGATATTGCTACAACTTTTATTTTTATATTTAACATAGATCTATAAATAACGAAGATGTCAAAATATAAGAAATAGATTGAAAATAAGCAAGTTAATTATGCTACAATATTCAAAATTGAAAATAAAAAATACTAATCAAAATCAAATTTATAATTTTATCAATGAATATGAGCAGAATTTTCAATCAATTCACAAAAATTTACAGAATTAAATAAAAAAAACACCTTAATGGAGTTTTATGCACTTTCTTACAAAAGAATACATTTCAAAACACAAAATTAACAAACTCCCTTATCCAATAATAAGCTAAGAAAAACTGATTTAGACTAGGTACATTGAAATAAATCCTTTACCCTTAAACGCCACATGATTTGCATGTTCTGATAAAGAATTAAGTTAAGAAACCACATTTAATTTTAGCACTCAAGTTATTATTTGAACGAGATATTTATGTTTTGTATACAAATGTGGAGTTTTTAAATGTAACCAGCAGTTAAATAGAAATTTTCTTTAAGAAATTTACTTAAAATCCATAAGTGAGAAGTTTCTGATAATTTTTAGATTTAAAGTCACTTTGAGCTATAATTAGGATCCAAGAAGAAAATTGGAATTTTTCGACAACTCGTTTTCCACATACACTCACACTTTTTGAAAACTATTCTCATAATGAACTCTGTACATTAATATATTTATTCACACATATTTTTGAGAGGTGTGTAAAAAATAACCTAAATTATTCAAGAGGTTAACAAATTAATATTGTGACCTATGGAAGATAATTTTAATGGTAGAGTTCAATAGATACATTTATAGCTCATTAATATAATGAAGTATGACGTTTTTTTCCCTCCCTTTTAGATTGCATAGTTTTTCAATGTTTTACGAAAACAAACTAATCTCGGTAGTCAAATAGTGGGGAAAAAAAAAAACAAATCTTAAGATCCTGGTCATCTAAGCATAAGAAAGTGTGCAATTTAATTTAGAATGCATACGAAAATTTTGACAATACTGAAAATTTTCTCTTTGTACAAACAGCATATAGTATAAAGTTTTACTGCATTCTCAACAGGTCACCATTTTAATTATCAATAAGTAAATGAGGCAACCCATAGTAAAAAATTTATCACATTAATGTAAACGTTTATATTAATAAAACTAGAAAACCATGTAGTTCTCTAATATAATGCAGCAATCAAGATTACAGTTAATCATGTTGATAGACTATTTCAAAACACAAAAGCCAAGTTAATTCAAATCAATAGTCATGATTTTGTGTCTATTTTAATAACTATAGATGGCACTGCATAATGATTAAAGTTTAAAGAACTACAGGCATGTTTGCAACAAAGATTTTTTTAATAAATTACATATTAAATTTACTTAATGTTAGTTTTCCCAATATGTTTTAGAAAAACATCACCCAAAAATTGAAATGCATCGACATCTAACAACTATAATTCTTGATTTGCCCACAGCTTGACATTAGAAATGCTAGACTTCAGAAACTATTTTCTTAACCCAATTATAAAAATCCAATTTTAGTTACTCCTTAAGTGGAAGAATAAAGTGTAACAGACTGTCGTAAGCAATACAAATCATTAAACTTGTTTCTCTCAACAGCGCATTAATTTATGTGTATTAATGATGAACTAATGGCAAATTTACAACAGAAATTTATTAAATAACTAAAACACAAAATTTGTATAAATAGAGCTGTGATGTTACTTATATACAAATAATCTAACAGATGACATGAAGTGGTCAAATGAATTTACAGTTCTGAACAAATGAATTTTTTCAGAGTGCCTTCTTCGAAGTTCACTCCTTAATGTCTTTGTACAAACCTAAAAAATTGCAAAGAAGTCTTATAGCTCATCTTTAAATTCATCATCACTAGGAGGGGGAGGTGGTTGACCACCTTCACTGTACAACTTAGATACAATAGGAGTAACAATGTCTTCAACTTCTTTCTTTTGAGTTTTGTATTCTTCTGTTTCAGCATCAGGGTTGCTTTCAAGCCATTTTATCTTTTCATCTAAAGCTTCCTCCACCTTTTCTTTGTCAGCAGAGCTTAGTTTGCCACCCATCTTTTCTTTGTCATTGATCTGGTTCTTCAGAGAATAAACATAAGATTCAAGCTCATTCCTGGCCTCTACTTTTTCCTTGATTTTCTTGTCATCCTCAGCAAATTGTTCAGCATCCTTTATCATCTTTTCAATTGCCTCTGGACTTAATCTGTTATGGTCATTAGTGATAGTTATCTTTTCTTTGTTGCCAGTACCTTTGTCTTCAGCAGATACCTTCAAGATACCATTGACATCAATTTCAAATGTTACTTCAATCTGAGGAACACCTCGTGGAGCAGGTGGAATGCCAGTCAAATCAAAAGAACCCAAGATATGGTTATCTTTGGTCATGGGCCTTTCACCTTCATATACCTAAAGAAAGAAAAAACAAGATAAATTCCCAATTCAAGTATAACTAGACAAATGCTTTAGTCTAAAGATTTTAAATATTAGTTGTAATATTTACTAGAAGTAGAAATTAATGAACAAAGAAAAAAGTTGAAAAGTATTTCTGAAGTCTGCTTTAAATCTTATTTTCTAAAGTCAAGCCTCATTCTAAGTTAAGTTATCAAATAATGATTAAAGTAGAATATAAATACATTTTAAACAAATGAAAGATTAGGTTACCTTAATTGTAACAGTGTTCTGATTGTCTGAAGCAGTAGAGAAGATTTGAGCCTTTTTAGTTGGAATGACTGAGTTACGTGGGATTAATTTAGTCATTACGCCACCAACAGTTTCAATACCCAAAGTGAGAGGATTGACATCCAGGAGAACTAGCTCACCTGTAATAATTTTATTCTTTAGTTATTTTTTCATTAACCACATTTTGGCTAGAGATAATTGAATATACAAATCCTATCAATGCAATCATGAAATATTTAAAGGCTCCAATACTTATATTATAAAAATTAAAGTAAATTTAAATGTTACTTTTAATATTTCAGAAAATTACTACTCTTTTAGAACTTCTATATAAAAATCTTAAGAATCTTTGTATAAATACCTAGTGTTATAGTTAATTTCACAGATAAAAATTGTAACATTTAAGTCCAAAATTTAAAATAGTCAATTAGTTTTGTAATATAAAAGTGACATTAGCAAATTTAATTACTAATCATAAAAACTAACCAGTGTCTTCATCACCACTAAGTACACCAGCCTGAACAGCAGCACCATAAGCCACAGCTTCATCTGGATTAATTCCTCTGGTTGGCTCTTTACCATTGAAGAATTCTTTCACCAATTGTTGAATCTTAGGAATACGAGTAGAACCACCAACAAGCACAATTTCATGGACATCTTTCTTTTGTAAATCACCATCTTCCAGAACTTTTTGTACTGGTTTCATGGTTGATCTAAACAAGTCCTGAAAAATAAATTAACATTTAGTTTTGTTTAATTGCAAAAACACAATCAAGCAATATCTTAGTTTAAATTAAAACTACAACAAATACCTACCATGTTCAACTCTTCAAATTTAGCTCTAGTCAAAGTCTCACTGAAATCTTCTCCTTTGTAGAAAGATTCAATTTCAATTCTGGCTTGATGAGCAGAAGAAAGAGTCCTCTTCGCTTTTTCAACTTCACGTCTTAATTTCTGAACAGCCCTGTTATCACTACGGATGTCATGTCCAGTCTTCTTTTTGTAGATCTTTATGAAGTGTTCCATTACTCTCTGATCAAAATCTTCACCACCTATGAGAATACAAAAGAAAGTATTTTTAGTTTAAAATAACTTATTTAAAACAAGAAAAGTTACAATAGAATAAAATGCGAAAAAGACTTACCAAGATGAGTATCACCATTAGTTGCAACCACTTCAAAGACACCATTGTCGATTGTCAACAAGGAAACATCAAAAGTACCACCACCCAAGTCAAACACTAAGATGTTCTTTTCACCTTCCTTCTTATCTAAACCATAGGCAATAGCAGCAGCAGTAGGCTCATTAATAATTCTCATGACATTTAATCCAGCAATTGTGCCAGCATCTTTGGTGGCTTGTCTTTGAGCATCGTTGAAATAAGCAGGAACAGTGACAACAGCATTGACTACCTTTTTGCCAAGATAAGCTTCAGCAGTTTCCTTCATTTTAGAAAGAACCATAGCAGAAATCTCTTCTGGAGCAAAAGTCTTTTCACCATCCTTTGTATTAACTTGGATATGTGGCTTGTGATTTTTTTCAACAACCTACAAGAAATTAAAATAGGGGTAATCATTAAAAAAGTGTTTAAGACTAAATTTTAATTTCTTAAGTAGGATCTTAACACTCAGAAGTCTAACTTTCTTTTCTTAAGAAAAGAAGAAAAATTAAAATTTAACCACAATTAAATTTAAAATAGATACTATTTTAAAATCCATACAATTAAACTGGTTTACTTTAAGCTTTGTTTGAGACATATTCGAACAGTTTTTCGAATTTACCTCAAACAAAGCTTAAAGTCGTAATAAATTTATTACACTGGACAACTCTTTTGGTAAGAATACACAAGTATTTTTAAAGATAAATATTTTAGAGTTAAATATCAATATATCCCAAAGCATTATTTATAATAATAATAATAATAGGCAATTTCAAAGTGAATGACAATGAACATTAACTTATCATAAATACCATTAAACAAAAATACAACATTAAAATATTATAAATCTTTAGTACTTGTGTATTATCCTGTTGATTTTTCTTTGTTATAACAACCCCTATCCATCCAAAAAGGAAAATACAGAATAATTTACTCAGACCATCATGTTAAGAAATAGATAAAATCTTTATTTTAAATAATCTATATGGTTCTAAATCAAATCATAAAACATTTTTCTAAACAGATACAGTTGATGGGATAGTATGCAATTAAATACGTGATCTTAATAAATACATGTACGAGATTCAAATTTATTAAACATAAAATTTACTTAGTAAGTATTTGAAGTTTAAGAAGCATTAAATGAACAGTGTTAAGAACAATTCTAAGGAAGAGTTCTACAACGTTTTAAAAGCTATTTAACATGCATATTAATAAAATTCAAAAGTGAAGACTTGATAATTAAGTGAAAAATTATCAGGGTTTCTAAATAACTTAATTTATTATTAATACAAATAACTTAAAAATGAATTTCTCTACATCAATGTTACGTAAACAAGTTTCTTCAACTGAAGTTAAATTTCAATATTTAGTTTCTATATGCAAAAAGTTTTTAATCATAGCTTATTAATGACAACTTAAATATTTGAAAATTTTAACATATAACACTATTTCATTAGAGACTATATGTACATTAGATTTTATATTCCAAGAATCTTCCAAAAAGAGCAACTTTTCGGTTTTAAACTATAGCAAGATAAATTTATAACAAGTAGAGCTTACTTTAAATGGGAAGAACTTAATATCTTTTTGAACAGTAGGATCTGACCACTCCCTGCCAATAAGACGCTTAGCATCAAAAACAGTATTTTCTGGGTTAGAAGTCAACTGATTTTTAGCAGCATCCCCAATCAAACGTTCGCCTTCAGCAGTAAAAGCCACATATGAAGGTGTGATTCGATTACCTTGATCATTGGCAATAATTTCAACTCGACCATTTTTGAAGATACCAACACTAAAAAGTTATATGCCATTATTAGTTTAGTATTTAATATAATATTAAAATGTTATTCAATATTAAGTGAATCATTTTGTGAATAAATATAGAACATTTAAAATTTCCCGGATTATCCATACATTATGGTCAACTTGATTCTATGCAGCAAAGTTCTAAATTTACTTCAATTGCAAATAGATAAAAAATAAACTTCTTTTCAGTTAATAGTCCCTTTCACTCAAAAAGCTTTTAGATCATTAATGTTCAACTGAAACTTAATATGAATCTGTCTAAATGCAAGCTTCACAAAAATTAACAATCAATTTAAGATTTATAAAGAATATTACAACTTTAAAAAGTTTACTTATAACTTATTTCAAGACCATAAAGATATTCAATTTTATGATTTTCAAATAATAGAAAATCTCTTTATTTACTTCCTTAAGTTTTAAAGAAAAGAATTTGTTTATGTTGAAATCATAACTTTAAGATTAAATATTGTTTCTCAGTTTATAATTTGAAGGTTTTTTTAAAAAGAATAACTATTACGATTAAAGCTCATAAGTTACACAAATTTGAAGTATTGAAAAGTGTTTCACTAAGTTTACCAATTAAAACATTGACTTACCACGAGTAAGTTGTTCCCAAATCTATACCTATTACAGGGCCCATACTCTCCTTGTCTTCGCTTTTAGAAGACACATACGCTGTTACAAGCAACAGCAATACTGCTAACCTCGCAAAAAGCTTCATGTCAAGTCAACTGCAAGAAAATAATTATATTAAGAGAAATTGCATATAGTACGACGAGTAACAGACTCAAGAATCCGCAAGGAATTAATAAAAAAACACAAAAGTTACAGAATTCTAAATTTAGAGATCAAATCCGAAACTAGCATACAAAACGGATAGAACTCATTTATTAAATGAGATAGTTCGACGGATTTTTTTAACACACATTATAATATCATTAATTGTAAGTTAGTTTACAAGAATTAGTTCTAAAGACAAAAATTATAAGCAATAATTCACCTGACAAAAGTAATCTATATGCCCTCTTACAAATCTTGTCTGCTAATATAATATACAGTATTACTAACTAATTTCGAGAAATTTCAATAATATGAAAATGAGAAACATACCTTTATGTTAAACAAATCAATTCGCTTCAATAATCCACAAATAAGAGAAAAAACGCTGATATACAACCACAGAAAACTTACAATACTTTACACAAGAACACAACGCTCACACGTATTCACTAAATTCTGAGGAATACCGGGTGTATACGTTTATGAAGAGACCAAAGCCGGCGTGTCGAGCTGTGATTGGTCAAAATCTTCCGATTCGGCTTGCAATAATTGGCTACTTGCCGAAGACTATTCGGGAAAGCACGAGAGCTGACGTGTACGTCAAGGAGGCTCTCGCGTGTAGCCGACAGTTTACTAAAGCGTTAAACTTTTCGCCTATGTTTGCTCCAAAAATTTTGTTTTTCCGAAAATACAAAAAGAAAATTTTATTTAAGCAAATTATGATAGGAATGAATCCTATGAAATCTTAAAAGTATGACGACGAATATTTATTAGAATTTTGTTGTTATGTTACATCACTAAAACGTTTTTTATTATTATTATTATTATTAATGTATTAATATACTTCCTGTTTCTAAGGTATTATATTTAGTTTCACATATTCACGTCTCACAGAAGCAAAATTTCTACAAACTGATTTAAAATACATCTAAAATGAACTTTAAAAGAAAAGGTTTTTAAAGTATAAGTATTTTTTAAATTATCGGAGGAAATTAATGGAAAAATATAAACCTGAGATAATTAAGTGGAAGAAAATCTATTATACTTTTTTTAACGTATCAAGACATTTTTGGCCAGAAAATAGAACAAATTGAATAAGCCATATTATAATAAAAATAAACTCGTAAATATTCTTCAAAAATAATGTAAGGAATGACAAATGTATGTCAATAAATATCTTTGTAGTTGTATATGCATGAAAAAAAAAAAGCCATTTAATACATTATTAATAAATGATTATGTAAACGTGAATAATAAATCTTTTCCACATAATGTTGAATTTCATTGCTTAAGAAAATAGTTTTAACTATAAAAAAGTCATATTAGCGTACTTAATTAAGTTTATAAAATACATAAATTCTAAATAAAAATAATATATTAAATTTGCCACATTTTAGGTAAATATTCTGTTAAATAATTATTTATTAAAAAATAGCAAATTTCCCACAGGAAAATTATTTCTATTATTACCAAAGTTATTCAAATATAAGTATTTGAAGATAATATAGAAGATTACAAAATAGGATAATGAAGTGTGTCGAAAGACAAAGGATAAAATTAGGATTTACTGATCGTCGTAATAACTTCTCGAAAAAGCTGATTTAATATTTTTCTGACAAACTGAGCAAATTTTACTGAGAAAAAAGTATAAATAAATCGCAATTTTTTTTTATTTGTGAATATTTTAAATATGATTATATCACCATATATTTTGAATTTCCTTTTTGTCTTCTTGTAAAAAGATTGTTATAAAAAATTTAGCGTGATACATTCCTTAAGTATAAGCAGAGTTAATTATATTTGTTGATAAAAAAAATAGTAAACGTAGCCAATCACGTAATATTTTAGTTGAGTTTATTATGGTAATGAAGGCGACACCTGAGCTTATAAGGAAAGGGGTCATATCTTAAAAACGATTTATGTGGTCATACAATACATATTCGAGAATTTCTCTGCTATGAAAGACTTTCATGGCCTAAAATCTAAGAATAAAAGCTTTGTATTTATTATAATGTGTTAATTGTAATTATTTTTTTAATTACATTACATATATTCAGACTTTTATGCTTGATTCTTGAGATCCGCTTGTAAGTCTTCGTCGATAATAGGACAAATAATGTCAGATGACATTGACAGATGCACAACCACAGAAGATAACGAAGAAAACACCCAGGGCCACGGTGGGAATCGAACCCACACTCCTACGCTCTCAAACGATTACCGGAGTGATGCCTTTGACCACTCAGTGCTAATTGGAACTTCTGTCTTTCTGTATCAATGACAACAGTAAAAACATTATTATATTCTAATTTAAAATGTTCTTTTAGGTCCGAAAATTTTTATTTTCAGTAATGACAATAAAAAAATATCATTAAATTTTTTAAAAATTTGCGTAAGGATTAAATTAATATGAATTTACTACATGTATTTGATTTTAATTTTCAGTGTTTACATGTTAATTCATATGTCCTGTTTTTTTTTTTTTTTTTTTTTTTTTTTTTTTAAAAACTTAAAGGTGATGAAACACACACAAAGAGAAAAAAGAAATTTCATCAACTTCAAATTTCACGACTATAATTAAATCAAAAAAATATCTGGAAAATCGAAAGATATATTATGCATCAAATTAGATAGCACTGAGAATCTAAAACTTACCCCAATTTTACTGCTAAAAATGTTTAGCATTGGCAGTCGAGAAATTATGTAATCCTGTTTTTTGTCTTTTTTATTTTATTTTTTTTTCTCAATATAATTTGCTAAAAATTTTCTTAAGCATTCCCATTACATTAAGTTAGAGTTAATGAGAGTCAATGCATTCATTTTTAATAATTAATTGATAAATGTGCCACCCACCCTGTCTAGTGGTCAGAGTGCCTAACTGCAGATATGGAGGTCCTGAGTTCGAATCCCGGTTCGGGGTTATGTGTTTTCTCTCTCTTATGTCTTTGTCTTCTCCTATGAATGAATACTTTATCCTGTGCAATCTAGTACCTATGGTATGTGTGCACTGAGGAAGTTGAACTCCACACCGAAAAATACTTTGCAGTTGAAAAAGTAAAGCAGCGCACAATATTGCTGCCCAAAGTCGACAACAGCAATTAATAAATGTGATTTAGAAATGTTTTGCTTACATAAAAAGTAATTTTAATTTTAGGATTTTATGTTATTCAAAGGCAAAAATCGAAAAAATAAATTCTTCATGCATTTTACATAATATATATTTCAATTAATTCTTTTTCTATTCATCGAAAGCATTATAATATTATTTTTGTATATATTATGAAGATTGTAATTTTTTTGACACACACAACACCTACATATGTTGGTGTCGCAAAAGCGAAAGTAAACAGCAGATATTGAATAAAAAATATTTGATTTGAAATATTTCCTGAAAATGTATCATATATCAATTGCTCGATGTTTTCAATCAAATGACCTACATTAAATCCTTAGTTTTTATATTTTAAAGTTTACTTTTCTTCAATTTAATAAAATAATAATATTTGTGATTTTAAAATAATTATTAAAAAAATTTTATAGCAGTTGTGAAAAGTTTACAGTAGTCTCTCTTTTTTTATTTTGAAACGCACTTGTTTTGAAAAGTTTACTGGTTTTTCTGTAACAGTTTTATTATAAAAATTGCAAAACTATTATATATTAATAATAAGATTCAGTGTTTGTTAAATATATTTTTTAAAAATCCTTTGTTATTATCACTATTGATAAAAAAATATTTTAATTTAAAAGTAAGTCTTGATATTCTTGTAATTTCTTGTACAGTTTTATATATAATGCTTTTGTCTAGCAATTTAATTTTTATGACTATTACTTTTAACTTCTGCTTTATATCCCCAAACATTATCAAAATTATTTTAAACACATAAATAAAATTTATTTTTCATTTTCTGTAAATACTTAAGAGTTTTTGGGCACTATAAGCCTAGTTACTTCATAAAAGAACTGTTATTAATTATAAATGACTTTAAAATATTATTTAAATTAAAATAATAATGATATCATATTGCAAGAAAATTGATTTAATATTCACTTTCACCAAATCTAGTGTACAAATGTAAAAGAACGCATTATATAAAAAATAATATTTTTTTAAATTTGAAAAATTATAGAGTGTTTGTCTTTAATGTTAAGAATTTTGCATCACTGTCATCGTATTCTTTCCTCTAGGAAGTAGTAATTTGCGAATGGAAAATCAGTTTATTTATCTTCCAAATACAGAATATTTGGGATAAAAAGCGCCATTTTTAGCAGTGCAATATTTTTTTCATATCAGTCAAATAATAAATTATTTACCACCTGGATCTACACAAAAGCAAACTATTTCCCTTCTATTCACTCACTAAAAAAGGAATTTATTGGCGAGATTAAAGTTTCTTACAAAGAGCAAACTTCGCCAAAACGTGAACTTCTGGCAAACCTGTTATCTCGCATTTCCGACCTTTACTATATTTTGGAGAGAATCAAATGACGTAACAATGCGCGTGGATGACGACAGAGTATAATCTAGTGCTGAGTTCCATTTCTCTCCTGTTTCACCAGGCATCAGCTGACGCGCTATTTGATTAATTTTTGGAATATTTTTACTCTTTCCATTGACTCGTTTGTTCCACTTACTGTCGATATGCCAGATTTCTACTTGCAGTGTTTTGGATTTATGCGAAAGAAGGAATATTCATGTGCAAAATATCATATAAGTATGTGAGGTTGGTTGGTTGGTCAGTTAAAATATGAAGATTTATGAAGGAACACAAATAAGCAATAATTTTATGGCTGGGACTATTTTTTTTTAATTTTGTGTAATTTTAAATATAATAATTTATAAAATTTTACTTTTTTATAAATCTGATTATATTTTTAAAAACTATGCTTCACAGCTTTTTTGCAATTTTAAATTTTCTTTAGAATTGCTTCATTTGAATATGTTTTTAATTTGAAACGAACAGCTTGGAAAATAATTTTCTCATAAAAAAATTTTTTTTCATAAAAATCTTTGAATATAATTTGGGTTTAAGTTAGAAAAAGACAAACAATGTCTTACAATATGAACGATTGATCGAATGACATATAATTTAAAGAAAAAGTTAGAAATTTTTTTATCTATTCATTTGAAAATTTGCTTTTGAGGTAAACATTTAGTAGATAGTGGACCGCATCCACCAGCCTCAAGGGAAAATACCAGAAAACTCTCAAGCTCCAAATTTGAAAAATCTAAGTGTAGAAAACAAAAATATGGTATCTAATTCCGGTGGTTCAGTAGTGATTCCAATCAATCCTGAAATCTCCTACCCCAAAGAACACGGTGAACTTTCTAAATTCTTGTATAAATAAACGAATAAAAATTTGAGCAGAAATTTTTGAAATTATTAATATGTTTTTGAAATAAATTTCCTACTTTTAAAACATATATTTAATAATGAATATAATTTGGACTTATATTTGATTTAAATATTTATTTAAATCAGAATTTAATTCATCAGTTAAATCAGAATTTTTAGGACTGTGATTCAATCCAGCAATATTTTTATTTATGTTTTACTTTGTATATTCACTGAATGATTTATTACTTAGTGTAAATATCTGATATTTTATTCAATAATCCTTATTTTATATTTCATCAAAAGAAGAAGTATCTTATGGGAAAAGTATGTTTCATAAAATTCATATTTTATCAGATTTTTTTTTATAAAATATATAAATATATGTAAATTTGAAGTTATTATTTTTATCCTACTTGAATTTAGTTTCTGCTTGAAAACTGTATTAAAACCGAATTCTAAAATTTTGTTTCTGATGTGCTTTGACCATTTTGAATTATTTCATGAATGAAATATGCACTATGTCCTTTCTTTCTCTTATAATATTTGTTAATTATATATATATATATATATATATATATATATATATATACTAATTTTAAAATTTGTTTACATCATATTTCTAAAAGAAATTTAAATATGTTTTCAAATCACTTTAAAAAATTCAAAATCTATATAATTACACAATTATATACATTTGTTAAGGTTTTTGGAAATTTTACTGAAATATGTTAAATTTATCACATCTTTTCATTTACAAAATATCAACACTTGCAACATTAAAAAGCTTTTTTAAATCATCTTTCAAAATCGACGTGATTTACTAGTGAAAGAAAAAATATATATTATATTATCTCTAAATAATTTATTAATAAAAAACTTCAAAAAATAATTTGGAAATTATAAGTAGCACAAATGATATAAATCATTTATCATTCTACCATATTTTTATCAAGACTTATTTATTATTTTTCATTTATATGTTTATTCATTAAAGAAGTTTTTCTTTATTGAATCCAAAGCATAAATCAAACCAAAAGGTATAATTTTATTAAAATGAAAAAATGTCTAAAATTAAAGAGACGTAAGTAAAGCATGTTTTTACATCCCTATTTTCTGATCAAGCTGTCTTTGTATAGTAATGACATTTTACACTAAGCGTCTATCACAATCATTTGTTAAGAAAATGCTTAACTAGTCATTCCTTTTTTGTATTGATAAAATTATTTGTGAGAAATCCATTTTGTCAATTGTTAAATCTTTTTTTATATATATACTAACTACTACGAATCACACGAAACGAAATATTTAAACTTTCACTACCCTTTTTTCTTTTTTTAAGTATTTTTATCTGGCCTCAATGATAAAGAACTTTTTACAAAATATCTAAAATTAAAAAACTTGCTTCATTCAAGTTATTTAGAATTTTTTTCGTTGACTCTTGTTATCCAATCGTTTTACAATACGTCTAGCTTCTTGCGAAGTAAGTCAAGGTTAAGAAGTTAAAACTGTACCAAAATAATGCATTCAGCTTCTTTTTTTGATAGGTGTTATAATATTTACTTATTTTATTACACACATTTTTATTCAAGAAATAAATGAGTAGGTAACGAAATTTAATAGAAAGTTTTTCACGATTAACTAATTAATTTGTTTAAAAATATCACAATATAGTATTATATACTATAAATACTAAGGAGATAAATTTCTATATTTATAATGGAAAGTTGATATTTTAACAATACTATCAAACATTCAATTCAATTGTTCGAGGGTTCGATTCCCAGCATAAGCCAGGATAGACACTTTTTTTTTTTTTTTCATCAGTTCTGATCCAATTTGCTTTTATGGGCGAAACATGATCATCGATAAATAGACCAAAAAATGTATATTGCGTTTAAAATAAATAAATTACGTTATTTCGTAAATAACAATTATAATATACTCGATATTGATTTATAATTTCATGTATATAAAAACAGTTTAAATATTAGTATTCATAAACATAATTTCAATTAGCAATGAAAAAATGGCTTTTTGAAATGGTTCAACATGGTAAAACAATTTTTTTTTCAATCTTCATGTTTTCATTCAAAAAATGCTTAAAGGACTCGTGATAAAATTATCAGTATTTATAAAGTATATTTTATGAAAAGCCTTACCAAATAATATATATTATGAAAACTGGAAATTTTTTTTCTCTCGTTATTAATTTTTATTTTATAAAATTATGTTCAGATTATTTATAACATTGAGATAATGATAAAAATTCCCAAATTACTTTAAGAGTAGTGCAACACTCTCTACCATTTAATTTAAAAATAACTTGTTAAACTTTTATTTCTTTTTTAGTAAATGAATGAAAAAATTTAGCACTATGCAGATAATATAGTCTTTATTTTTAAGTAAATGACTTTTAATGTGTAATATGAATTATACAGTAAGAAATTAGTAAACTGCAAAGACAGATAATTAAGTTTTTAAAATCTGAATCGTTGAAAATATTAGTTATGCAGAAGTAAATTCACATCTATGAGTGAATGAGGTTGGTAATTTATAAGTTATTGGGTTAGATAATGATTTTTTAGATTATGATTTCTATCCACCACTTCTGCTAGATCCATTTGTTTATTTTGTGTCACAGTTAAGTGACGAGATCGGTAACTTAGCCAACCTGCTTTTATCACATCATATCAGTGGAGAATCAGTGGCCCTAAGAATCCTTTTATAGGCATGTTCGGTTTCAACACCATGGTCTTTGACTAAGTTAGACTCTTAATCCGTTATTTCCTTGACAGGTAAGATGCTCATTTCACTATCCGCCTAGGACGATTCCAGAAATAATGTGGGTCGTGATAGCCTAGTGGTCAGGGCATCGGCCTTCCGTCAGGAAGGGAGGGGTTCGATTCCCAATGCCGCCAAAGACCCAACGAGTACATGCGATACACGTGTTCCTTAAATTTGTGCAATCGAAAGTCTTATGGTAGGTTGTTGAGCAGTTATCATGGGTGTAATGGTCTGGAGAAAATTTCCTCTCTCTTCAGATCAATGTCAAAATTAAGGGAGTTGATCCTCTAGTGCTGCCATCTATAGGAGGAGTTTAGAGCGAAGTCGTACTTTCACCTCCGTAGTGCTATGATTAAATGGAAGACGCACCCTACTGACTTAAATTCGCATAACCGAGGGCATAGCTTGTCCAAGTGTCATAAGTAACAACAATTACAGAAATAATGAGGAAATATAAATTTGTTAGAGTAAATAAAACTATGATTTATTTATTTTATGTATTAAATTTTCAACCAATATTGAAATGATAATTTAGAGAAAAATTATCATCCGTAGATGTGGCATGTTAAAATTAGTTATGCTCCTCGATATCTTGGTGATAGTTGGCGCATGTAAAAACGAAGAAGCTGATGGAAATTAAAACAAACTTAAAAATTTAGTCTATATCAGTGAGTTTCAGTTTCAACTCGTGATGCGGATATAGTTAGGGATAGGCATCGGATTAGTATGCATTAATGGGGGGGGGGACATAACGCAGAAGATTTAACTGATAACACAGATAATATTTCGATTGTAGATACTTTTCCATATCAAGAAATTGATGTCTGGTTTCCATATCTTGTTGAATTAATGCTTAGTAGGAAATATTCCAAGTTTTCTTCTTTGCAATAGTGGAATTCGGCTCTCTATTTATCAACAGTTTTATACGGAAACTATCTGCTATAGTTCTTTAAAATGTCTGATAACAACTTTGAGGTATTGAGCCATCTTACGTATATAAAACTTTGTCTCAAATTTTGGTTTATGGCTCAGAACGACTTAGTACACCTTAATCACTCAAAATTGTTTTGTACTTAAAATGCTGGGTCACAACATTGATTAAAAGCTCGTCACAACCATGTTTCCCTATAAGAATTCCATCGAACATTGAGAACGTTTCTTTAAGAAATTAGAAAACAGTACTTCATAAAAGAAAAAATATTATTTTTTTCTGACTCCGTATTCCATTTAGTTAAATTCGATGGTGAAAGTCTGTCAGTAGTTAACAAACAATTTAGATTATTCTAAATAAACTAGTGATAGAAATTAACAATTTCAGACAAAATTTTAAAAGAAACTGCTGATGAAAAAGAGAAAAAAATCATAATTTGTCACTATAAATAAAAATGATTTATCATAAGTATTATATGGATTGGAGACCCAGATTGACATCCTTAATGTATTTTTGTGTTGGGGGTGGCAGCATCGAATGCTATCGAAACTTCAATAAAATTGAAGATTATACACAACGCAAATTATAAATAAAACTTTATTATTTTAAAATTTTGCTAAAATTTCAAATCTAGTTTATTTAGCCGATATATTTTTCATCTCTTCAGTTAACAAAATATGTAACGTATATTAAGTGCTAATTTCAAGTGATAAGATTCTTATATTTAAAAAAAATTAAAAACTGTAGTAGAGAGAATATTTTTATTTCAAACAATAATTCATAAACAAAGTTTCTGTAGTATGAATTGTACAACGAAATTATTGAAAAGCTTTCACAATCCTAAATTTTCATATGCCAGAACAAATAATGTGAGGCTATTATTAAATTAATATTCAAAAATTTCTATGACAATACACTTGCGGAAGAGTTGAAAAAAGCAGCATTTGTAAAGGTTTTATCTGATGCATCAAATCATAATGAAACAAAATTGTTTCTAATGCTAGTAAGATATTATAATGTTAACAAGGGCAATCACGTAAAACTTTTTAATTTAGAGTCCATTGAGTGTGAAACTACTGAAATTTTGGATAACCACAAATTACAACAATGTGAAAATCAACATATTGAAATTGATAAAAGATGGATGGAAATTTTTAACCATTTTAAAAATGAACACATTCCAAATGATATTAGTTATTCTTGTTGAATTTACGTTATGTTGCCCTGGAACTAATGCGGATGTTGAAAAAGTTTATTTCATTGGTAATGATATTTGGTAGTAGTAGTAATATGACAGAAACAGCTTTGGAGCTTTATGCTCGTACGCTTATAGCTTGCATTGAGTAAGATTGGGTTATTTCAAAAAAACTCGTCAAAAATTTAGAACACCATTTTTAACAATGGAAAGACATCCACACCTGATATTTGGGCAACTGCGAAATCAAGATTGAATGTAGATACTTTAGTTGCAGCATTTACTGTAAAATTCTTGCCCCGATATTTCCCGTATTTTGTTACAAAATGATGTATTGACAAAAATATTCATTTAATGGAAAAATATTCCTTTAATTAAATTATTAAAGGGGTGTAAGCATAAATTGTAGCACACTGCTGGCCATCCAAATTGCAGCACCAAGAAAGACAAGAAGTATCTAAACACAATTTATTTTGCAGATAACATGTTGACCAATTATCAAATGATTAAATTTAAAGACTTCTGAGACTGCCGAAATCAGTAGCCAGAGTAGCCGCCATTGTTGGAGACGCTGCCACACGCCCAACACCCTCTAGGGGGTGTTGACACGCCTCGGCATTGATTCAAAGAAACTTTGGAGGTATTCTTGGGGTACAGCAGACCAGTGGCGGCTCGTGCTATAGGTTCAGTGGTTCAGTGAACCCCCTAAAAAATAAATACCTGGTGAAGTTTATTACATCAATATTAAACCACTATCTATATGACTGTTTTGGTTTATTTTTAGTTATAGTGCCTTTTAAAGAACGGGGTAAATCATTTCAAACACCGCTCCTATAGCATCGGGGCAAAGATGCGCAAATTGGAGCTCTGAGCCCCCCAAGTATATTTTTCGCTTGTGCACGTGATAAAATCGGAAAGCATGATTGGCTAATCCGAGCAAAAACTATTGAACTTGTCGCTAAAGGAAAATTTAGCGACAGTGGGGATAATTTTTCCCCATTCCGATGACAGGGAAAATATTTTACTTTGTACATTTCAAGATCCATGTTGACCAATACCAAGAAAGACAAGAAGTATGCTTTAATGCTAAGTTAAATTATTTAATCATCAGAATATTACTAATTAAAAGCCATTCATTATTATTTTCTTTAATTTCAAAAACGTAGCTTTCAGGACGGTCAGCATGTTTCCCCCGCCCAGCTACTCCAGTGAACCCCCAACCCAACTGGTGACGAGCCGCCACTGCAGCGGACCAGTTCCACGCGTTGCGAAAGTTGATCTGGTTTAGCAGCTGAGGATGTAATCTGGGTCAATCGTTGAGCAATCATGGACCACATGTTTTCTATTGGTGAAAGATCCGGAGAGCGAGTCGTCTAGAGAAGCAATTCAATCTGGCGATTGACAAAGAACCCTTAGACAATGCGTATGGTAGTGCATTATCCTGCTGAAATATTTCTGTGGACAATTTCTGAACATAAGGAAGAGCAACTGGCTCCAACATCTTGAAGATGCAGCTCCGGCTGTTTAAAGTACCAGCAATGCGTACTAGAGGAGTGCGAGAGTGATATCCAGTAGTAGATCCTATAGTGTTAAGAAGATTATTTATTCATCCTCAAAACCAAACTTTAGAAGATAGTAATCAGACCTATAATCGGAAGATTTATTGAAAATAAGACTTAAAGACATCGTTTAACACAAATTCCAGATTTTTTTCGAAAGCATGCTTCCAACAATTCATAGGAAAGTAATATATTGCTAATCTGTTATGGCGTTCCATTTAATTTGTGCCGTTAATTTATGACACATTATTTTAGCAGCCAAGACATAAAATAAAATTACACAAAATTTTTATAAACGCTTACAGATACTTTAAGCAATCTCAACAGTCCCTATATTCCTCCTTCGAAAAATCGAATCGAGACAAACAGATAACGTTTCCATCTTCTGCTTTTTTCTAGTTTTACTACCTCCACAGCGCCATCTTGTGGTCATCGGAGTCATTACACTACTATTGCTCATTTGTGACATTATATATGAGAGAACAATTTTTTATTTGCATAATAATTATTAAAGAAAATAAGTCGTCTCATTTTTGTGGAAAATGAAATCTACGTGTGCATATCAAAGATTAAATTCCGAAACTCGACCTTCATGTTCCAAAGAAACAGGTTCAGATTTGTCACTACTGATTTTTTTAAATTTCCAAACTAAAAAAAGTCACTTTTTAAACATCCCTAATAAAATCTATAATTAGAAATTTGCATATATTAATAACATCATTTTAGTTTTTTAAATAAAGAACTGGAAAAAAATCATTTATTTTGTTTCTGATAACCACCATCAATAAAAATGGAAGGAAAAAATATTATTATATAGATGTTGAGAGATTTCCCAGATTTGAACTTTGTGACTGACGGTTTCCTAAGAGGGAAAATGTCAGCATTTTCAAACCTCTTGTTTTCTTTTCTTGTTCAAACCTTTTCATTTTATGGTCGGATTGCTTTCTTTGATTTGAATGGTTATGGTTCGAACCACAGTTGTGTTACCAGAAATAAATGGTTATTTTCTGTATGCTGCTTGCATATTTGTTGGAATACGCAAATGGGGATTTTTTATGTTTCTTTTCTTGTGACACGTGAATGCAATCAAATATTTAGGAAAAAGTTCAATCATTATTCGTCAAAAAGGTCCTTTAATGAAAATACGTTATATTTTGTAAAAGCCTCACAATAGCTTTGAGCAGTTTGGTATCCATAATGCGATGCCAGAGTTTTTGATATTGACTTCTCTTTATTTGAAATCAATGATTACCTACTCTCAAAACGAGAGCAATGAAAAGAACATGTTATTACAATTACTTTTGATACTGAAGTTCCAATAATATAACTTCATATTTTTTTAAAAAAAATTAATGTAAAAAAGTAGAATTGTTTCTTATCATATCTTTGCTTAAACCTACTTTGATATTCAAGAACATTAACAATTACATCATTCGATGTTAAGAGACAATTTACAATATTAAAACTTATTGAAGACATGATTCAACACTAAAAAGTCTAACTAATCTTACAATGGGATCAACTAAGATTAAAATCGTAACCAATCTGTAATATCGACTTTTTTTTTTAATTGAATTGAAACATTCGAGTTAAAGAAATTTGAAAAATTAGTTTTTCATAATGAATATAAAATTTCAAATGACTGCTATGTCCTAAAGGGTTTTATTAATGTTATAAAAATATTAATAAAAAATTTTGTTATGAATAGCTAATTTAAAAACTTAAGTAAACATATTTTCTTATTTATCATAGCCGAGTATATTTACAAATATAAAAGCATTCATTTTTAAATATGCATTTCAAAATAAATGTATGTTTAATAGTAATTATATTTAGTCATATAACTAATGTATTATAACATAGTGTGTAACCTATAAGCAAAATATTATTATAAGACATTAATATCCACAGCACATTTCATTTCCAAGAATATTTTTTGAAGATTAGTGCGTTATGTTTTGGCATAGCAAAGAAGGAAACATGGAGAACTCTCGAGCACCTTCTCCCCATCGAAAGGTAGTGAGTTCGAATCCTGGCGTACCGAAGATCCATCGTGTTCGCTAATGGTGGCTGGAGCACGTTAAAACTAGGCGTGGTCGCAATGTCCTCCATGATAGTGAAATGTTTCCTCTGAGCGTGTTAGGCCAAGTATTGATTGGCTTCTGCTTTGTCCCTGCTTCAAAATCACGTAGACTTCACCTGGCTGCTTCAATCTAACTAATAGATACCGTTCTCAGGGCTAGGTATAGGGAAGCATGCTGGTACAACAACAACTCATTACCTATAATCCAATATCCATCTATGACAATGAATTCTTACTTTTTGTGCGCATATTGAAGAAACCCACATAAATATTTTCTGTAGCTGTGGTCAGGAGCTGACTTAGCCTTATTGAGGTACGAGACAAAAAAAAACCTATTTGAAGGCTGATTTCTGCTTAACAACAACAAACTTTCTATTTGATTTAGCAAACGATTCTATTTTTGATTGGCAAAGTAAAATAAAATTTCTCTTCAATCTTGGGGCCCTTCTAATGTATTTGGGTCCCCGGGGCATTTGCCTCGTACACTCCTACCTTAATCAGGCTCTGGCTGCGATTGCTGTATACGTTTGCATATGAACTAATATTAGCAAATTAATGCAATCTCGCGTCTTTATTCCTTCTACTTGGCTAAAAAATTAAATTCAGTACATACACAAGCAACAAGATTACTAGGCTTGCAATTATATAATAGATCATTAAAATTCCATATCATGAGGAGAAAATGTTTTTTTTTTCTTTCAATATAAGAAGAGGAGTACTTAATTAGGCCCAAATTTGCAACTTCTTTAAACCATTGAACAATCCAAAAGTCTTAGCTTGGTTTATTTTAATACTCTTGATAATGACTTAATCGTGACTGTTAATATTTATACAGCGGTTAGAATGTTCTAATTAAGAAAATTGAATACATATACGTAATCATGATTGCTCACTAACGGCATCTGCCTGAAATTTTATTAGATGAAAATATAGATAAATATTTTAATATTGTATTTAAAAATACATGCTTAGTTAAATGCACAATTTCTGTTCATTTTATTCTTTTGACATATTTACTATTAATAGCTGAAAAATTATAACAAGAAAAAAAATTAACGCTAAGGTAGTAAAGAATATAATTATTTATCATTTTTTTAAAATTTAATGTAAGTGAAATCGCAGTTAGAAGGAGCATTTTATGTCAAAATTTGACAGCTTTAAAATTGGTTAACTGATTTCATAATTTTATTATTTTGAAATAAATTTGTACCTCTAAAAAATTTGGAATTTTCTCGTGAAACTTTTTTGAGTCTTTTGTGCTCAATTAGTTTTCTATTTCTTATCTGATTAAACAGTTCTTGCCTTTTTTTGTGCAACTTGTAAAACTTTAAGAGCAGTGTCCTCTTGAATTGCAATATTTATTTCATTTTTTATAATTGACTAGGATGTAGTTATATAGATCACCAATTCATTATTTATACTCACGTACTATTTATTAACTTTTTAATTGTTATTTTTTAATATAATTAGAATATCTATAAACAATTATTACTTGCACATTAAAATGTGGGCAGTTATAAATTTTGCCAACAATATTACTATGAAGATACATTTAGATATCAAAAGGTTGACTCTACCGATTTTAAAAAACCGTAGAAAGATATAAGCCAGTCAAACTTTAATGCAATATTTATAATCTATAGTTCATTGAGTCAAATTTATTCTTAATAAAGAGGAAGTTAAAAGTACCTCATATTCATTAAAAATAACTTATTATAGTAAAAATTATATAAATTTTCCTATGGAATATGAAATCAAACTGAGAGAATGTTTATAAAATCAAATTTTTACTCAAAGTAACTCTAGAGAAGTATGAAAGTGGAGTACTTGCAAAATAATTCTTCAAAATCATAAAAATAAGTAATGTTAATTTTCATTATCAGGAGTATTAATTCCAGCATGGTAGACTACAGCGCAGAATAAATCAAAACAAAATTACATTGTTGATGTTTTCATCTTGATACATTTTGTTCAATTGTTTGCATAAAAAAATTGTTTCAAAAGAGCAATGAATTCACTGAAAGTCACTGTACTGTTTGGTACACAAACAGGAAATTCAGAGGATGTGGCGGAACGCATAGGCAGAGTACTTACAAGAATGGGGCTAAAATCAGATGTTCAGAATATTGAGTATTATCCTATTACAAAATTGTTGGAGGAAGAAGTAATTATTTTTGTGTGTTCCACCACTGGTAATGGGGAATTTCCCGATAATATGAGGACATTTTGGAGATTTCTTTTACGTAAAAATCTTCCCAGTAATTCATTGAATGCTTTGAATTTTTGCGTTTTTGGATTAGGAGACTCATCATATGACAAATTTAATATAGTTGCTAAAAAATTAAACAAGCGTTTACTGCAGTTAGGTGCAACAGAATTATTGCCTCTCACCCTTGCAGATGATCAACATGAATTAGGATATGATGCAGCACTTGATCCTTGGTTGTTGAAATTGAAAAGTACATTGTCCTCCTTTTATAATATAACCGTAAATTATATTGAAGAGGATGAACTACTTCCATCTAAATTTTTAGTTAAATATTTATCTGATGTTGAAGCTGAAAATTATTGTATGCCTATCAAACAACAATATGAAATTGCTTCATTAAAATCAACTAAAAGAGAGACTTCAGTGGATCATTTTCAAGATGTTTATTTAATTAAATTTAGTATTGATTCATCAATAACTTATGATCCTGGAGACGTTGCTGTTGTATGGCCAGAAAATCCTCCAGAAGAAGTTGAGGAATTTTTGTCTCTTTTAAAAGTGCCATTAGATACAAAATTTATCCTAATTCCTCAAGATCCATTGCTATCACTTCCAAAAATATCTCCTTATCCTTGCACTGTAAGGGAATGTGTTACTAAATATTTTGATATAATGAGCATTCCTAGAAGATCGTTTTTTGAATTTTTTCATTATTTTAGTCAAGATGAAACTGAGAAAGAGAAACTTTTAGAATTTACTACCCCCGAGGGACAGGAAGAACTTTTTTCCTATTGTAATAGACCAAGGCGTACCATCCTTGAAGTAATGCTTGACTTTCCACATACAACTCCCTATGTACCATTTGAATTCCTTTTTGATATGATTCCTGCAATACGCCCTAGATCATACTCAATTGCTTCCTCTCTGGTTGCTCATCCTTGTGAATTTCATTTATTGATTGCACTGGTGAAGTACAGGACTCGTTTGCAAAAACCACGGAAAGGACTTTGTTCCACTTGGTTATCTAATCTCAAAGAAGGAACTAAAATTCCCTTTTATACAAAAAAAGGTTCAATTACATTACCTAAATTTGATAATCCAATTATAATGATTGGACCTGGTACTGGTTGTGCACCTTTTCGGTCATTTGTTGAATACCGAGCTACTAAACAAATTAGAGGCAATTATCTCTTTTTTGGTTGTCGATACAAATCTAAGGATTTTCTCTGCTTTGAAACTTGGCAAGATTTATCAAAAAAAGACATGCTTATATTATTCACAGCCTTTTCTCGTGATCAAGAAGATAAGATCTATGTTCAACATAGAGTAGCTGAAAATAGTAATCTGGTCTGGGACCTAGTTCATAATCAAGAAGCTTATATATATATTGCTGGTAATGCAAAACAAATGCCTCAAGGTGTTAAAGAGGCCTTTCTTAAAATTTTTGAGGAGCATGAATTAGATCACGAGAAGAGCTTAAAATATTTGCAGAATTTAGAAAATGCAAAACGATACCAAGTTGAAACATGGGCTTAAAAAATTGAAATTCAGTTTAAATTATTTCAAAATATATACTACTATGCTGAGTACTGTGATGATGTAGATAATTGTTTAGCATTAAGTAAATAAAAGAAATTTCATTTGATCAAAAAATTTATAACATTGTTTTTAACTTTGATATAATTTTTTTCTATGTTTTTTAATTTATATATTTGAGGACATGAACATTACTTTTTAAAATAATTTATCTATAGAAAACAAATAAAGCTTTAAAAAATAATACTTGGTATTCATTATTTTCTACAAAAATATCTAAATTCCTTTAATTGTAATAAATCAATTCCAAAATACCTAGAAATTTGCTTTTATTTATTGCATTTAGCAATGCTAATAACTTTTACCTATTAATATTAGTAGTGTAAGAATAGGTTATTTAATTTAAATAATAGAACTCATTTAAGTTAAACTATCTAGAAAGTTAAATGATCAGTACTTTTATTGCTCTCAAAAAGCATATTAAAGTATGTTTTTTATTTGAAATTGAGATTTACATTGTTTATTAATTAGTTAGAATATTATTTGGTTTTTAATATAGCTCACAAACTATCATTAACAATAAAAAGTCAAATAATTTGGTAACAAATACAAATATGATGCCTATAATATACTTGGGTATTAGTTGATTTTAATTTAACTTTTAGAATCTCTAATCTTATGCTAGTATTTAGATTATATTTTTCAATCACTTTTAAATTATTTTTCAAATTTAGGTTATTTTTCAAACATGTAATTATTACTCGTACAACAAATAAGTGTTTAGTGAAGCAAAATGTATTTTCAAATTAAAAATATGAATATTTTACAAACTTTTCAATGCAAATAAATTTAATTGCACTTTTTTATTTCTTTGAATTTTCTAATTAATTGTAAAAAAAAACAAAAATATTGAAAACTATATTATCAGAAGTTTATGTAATGGGGTGGTGAAAATTTAAAAAGTCGTTTGTTTAAAATTTTGCACATTATAATAAATTACATTTTTTATATATTCAGGTAAAATCAACTAAGTTTAAATTATATACATATATGTGTGTGTGCCACTGTGTATATATATTGTTATTAGTTCTTATGTGTGTGCTTGTCATCAACAATATATATGTATATTATAGTAAAATATTTACAGTGATTTACATTAAGTATTTTTATAATTTACAAAGATAAAATATTTTAACAATACATTTTTTTAGTTGTTAATTAATAGTTGCCTTAGAAAATACTTTTAAGGGCTTATGCTACACTCTCATTCATTGCAGTAGATTTTGAGTGATATTAACCATTCTTGAGCAAAGGTGAAAAACATGATTCTGCTATCTGCCTGCTGCTACAGTATAAGGCTTGAAAATTTTCTGGAATATTTCATTTGCAGCACATGTAAACAGCCTACAATCTATGAAAAATTCTTATGAAATTCAAGACATAATCATGGCTATTGATATTTTTACAAAAAGAAGATTAGGATTGGATTAAGATTAGGAATGACAGTGTTTGTTAATATTTATCAAATCTCCTTTTAATATACTTAAACACTTTAGGAAAATAAAGCTAAAAATTTACTCCTGAAAATAAATTAAAAAAAAGAAAAATTCAAATATCTATCTTTAAAAAAAGGAGAAACAATGTCACTTGAAACCATAATTTAAAAAAAATTGAAATAGGGAAAAATTATTTGTAAAATTATTACAATGCATTTGTTACCATCTGTAATCTTTACTTTCCATCTTAAATCCATTGTAAAACAGAGTAGCATATTTTAAGTTTTGTTTTTAATTTCATGGAAGAAAATGAAAGTTAAATTATTTGCATTTTAAGTATTATAGTTCCTTAGTAGTTCCTTTGAAAGCAATATTTACAATATTGAAAATAAAGTTAAAAAAGATCTAAGTACAGTTAAATTTTATTTCAAAGAGTTGATTTATTTCATGAAAGTTATAAATATAAAAATTCAATAAAATGATATATTCAAAAATATTATAATTAAAGTACTTTTTCGTTAAAGATATGCCACTTATTTCTGGTGCCATATTTGTGCACACAATTATCAGAATTATATGCTTATATAAACTATACAAAAACAGCAAACATAAATAGTTATATTTAAAAAATATTTGCATTTTCAATACAAAATCTTATATAAATAGAAATACACGTAAAATATATTAAAATAGAAGGATAAATATATATACATAATTTATATTGGCTGCATATAATGCCTTATAAATTATATATATAAGAATCTATATATCTGTGGCAATGTCTCTTAAAGTTTTATTTTGAACTACCACTCTCCTTTTACTCAAAAAATTGGATATGACATCCAGTGTCCTGATCAACTAAATTATATAAATGATTTACAGTGATAACATAATTATTCAAACTTTGGGTGAATCATTCCTCTTTTATTCATAAATGAAATCACAGCCTCATATCTTAGTAAATCCCAAATTTAAATTTCACTACTGTAGGATATAAAACAGCAAATATTATAAAGATGAAATTATGATTATATAAAAAATGGTTGCATGACCTACTTTTGTGGATAAAAATCAAATTCGCAGCTCCAGCTATCAAAAAATAACCCAAATAAAAGGCAATGGCATACCTTTAATGGAAAAGTGTAAGCCTAGTTTAATAAAAATTGAAAGAAAGATTACAAATTGGTATTCAATCTGACTTATTAGGAAAAACAAAATATATTTGTGAATACATTTTGAAAATATGTTCAATTGTTCATAGACTCAATTCTAAGTTTCCTTACAAGAAAATATACTACTATAGTATCAATGATATAATTAATAATTTTATTGTTATCATAATAAAAGCTCAAAAAAATTTTTGATATTAAACGTACTACCTTCAAACAAAATTTAATATGTATTAATTAAAATTTATTCCAAAAGAAGAAAATTTTATTACATTATGTGATCATCTTAAAAGACAAATATGTAAATTTTCAATTACATTTTTCGATTTTTAGCATTTACACACCAAAAACTAAAACAAATTTTTGGGAAAAAATGTAGACTGCAGAATGTTGTATGTGTCTGTTTAATAAAGCTTTGAAGTTCAAATGCGAAATTAAATCTGTACTGATCCCTGAATCATTAACAAATTACTACTAACAAAATAGAATGTTTGCTATGAATAATGTCATTAGATATATATTAGAGATAGAATACCAGAAATTTTCTTCTTCATTCATTCATGTTTATTTCTAAATTGATCAATTTTATTTCTGTAATTGAACAACATTTCGTTTAATTAAGTATTGCTAGTTAATCTAATCCTGTTGATCTTGATAAATGTGTTGAATATACTGTTTGGAATAATATCTTAGCTGGGAAATAAATTGCAAGTCTGTAGACATTGATATAGAAAATATCCAAGTGAATACAATAGAAAATAAGTACTTTTTTTGTTTATTTTTTTTAAAATCCATATATTAACATTAGATTTGTTTTAAATGATGTAGTAGTATCTCCTTTTTAAAGCATTTATAACATTACTTCATGTCATTTTTATCAAACTATATTAAGTGCTTTTTTCCCACAGAATCTGAAATATACTAAGTTACAAGCAACATTATGAATTAAAGTGAAAAAAATAATGTTGAGCCCACAAATACATGTAGAAATATTATGTTTAACAAAGTTAATGAGAAACTGCCTAAATCATGAAAGTTTTGCTGGTGCTCCTGGTTTTTGTGTTGGTAATAAAGTTAAAACTCCTTGGTGTTCTTCTATTGTAATATGTTGAAATCATACTGAAATATTGGACAGCAAACGAATTTTAAAAATTAATGAATCCTGAAAATGTAATAGGATTTCATTAATTTAATAAATTAGATTTCATTGTAGTTGTTTATATCCATTCACATTTAAAAATTCATTATCAGCTAATTAGGAAACTTTCTACATTTCAAAGAATAATTTCTTAAAATTTAGTTGCAGTTTAAAATAGTGTTAATTTTAAACTGCAATTCATTAAGTTTTAAATTAGTTTACCTTTCACTTATCATTAGAAATGTCGTTTTCTTGCTGTAAAATACAATTAGTTTTCGAAAATGTACTTCTAATTTTAATGATTTTGTTCATCGTTAAGTATTGTTATTGTTTTATTTATTTTTTAGTTTTGCTGATTTTGAGACATGTTATTTTGTAAATTCAGGTATTTAAAATAATATACAGAATGCAAATTTAAAAATTTGAAATTTTCAATAATTTATTACGAATTGTAAGAAAATAATCTTTTTAGTTAAATAGGAAATTTTTATTGCTTATAACCTTAAATATAATGAGACTTTTTTATTTTTTAACACTTCCAATTCCAATATTCTACACAAGTCATTATTTTAAAAACTTATTGATAGTATTAATGCTTTGTAAATAATAACTTTTATATATTAACATTATGTATCTAATTAGTGCTTTGAATCATACTGCTTGAATTAAACTTTGAATTTTAGAAAATTCATTGTTTATAGTTATACATTTTATTTTACTCACACCTATGTGACTTATGTTACATACTTTTCTGAGGTAGCAGTTAGTTATTGTTTAAACTTACTGTATTTGAAAATATTAAAAAAAAATAATATCATAAAAATACATAACAGAATTATGAAGGAGGAATTCAAAGCAGTTTCATTAAATTTATAATGTTAAGGGAAAAATTTTAATTGTAGTTTAAACGTAAAAATATGTATTTTAGACACATGTCATTTTTAGAAATATATACTGATATAAAATAGTGTTCCTTAATCAGAATTCTTTTTTTAATCATACAGGAAACACACTTAAACTATTTAAAAGCTTTACAAATTTAAGAAAAGAGCATTTTTTATTGAGTGCCTTTTAACATAATTGTTAAATTAATTTTGATAAATATCTAATAAATGTTTCCTTAAATACACAGATTTCATTGACAAATAATATCATTAGGTATAATCAATTGTAATTTATTCATTTTAAAATCATTTGAATGAAAAATTAAATGTTTTCATATAAACATATTATCTTAATTTAGTGGAAAATTTAGAAAAAGAAGCATGATTGTATAAAAGCAGATAAATAATTTTTTGATATCACAGTAACTTAGGAAAAAATACTAAAATGTTAAAATAACATGATCATTGTGGATTCAGTATGTCTTTTTTATTCAATTTATTTTAATTAAAATAGTGAACATTATAGAGAATAAATACTATTCTCAGTTTTTCATTTACATTATTGAATTAAAAAACTTTTCCATGATGTAATTTTCATTTTAAATTACTTAACAAATATAGTTGAAAACATATTTAATCTGATAAGATGAAAAATATGGCTTGAGTTTATTTTTGTTTTATTTTATATTAACAACTTTATTTACTATTACACTGTAATATTGTGAGTTTTCTATTTTATTTTATTTAATTACTTAAATAATATTTTTTTTGGTTAACAATAAAAATGCTAGAAGAAAAATTTTCATAATAATTCACATATAGCAAAAACTAAAATAATCAATATTTTTTGCTTATCTTTTAGTGTTTTCAATATAAATAAAATGAAAATTGAATACACCTTTTTTTATTTATTAAAACTTCATTAAAATCAGATATTAAATATTTCATGTTTCTCATTTATATAAAAACAAACAAACAAAACACACACATGCACACACACACACACACACACACACACACACACACATATATATATATATATATATATATATATATATATATATATATATATATATATATGTATATATATGTAGGTATGTATATATACATCAGTGTTTAAACATATAAATAAAATAAACACTAACACTTTTCTTATTTATTAAAATTTAATTAAAATTCAAATATTAAATATTTTTCATTTATGATAATAAATATTTTTTTTATTTTAAATTGTGGAAATAATTTTTTTTGTTAAAAATTTGTTTTATTAAGACAATTTATCATCTGGCTTACGTCTTAAAATTATCCTTGCAACAAAATATGTTTCTCAATAAAATTACTAATTATTAATTTTCTTGTACTTCTGACATTACTTTTTGTTTTATTAAGGAATTATTTAAGTAAATGATTAGTATAACAATAAATAATATTTTTCTTAGTGATAATTTATTTTAATGTGAATGGATAATGATGGTATTTTAGTGTTGATAATTTATGCTATGAAAAATTTAATTAATGATAAATTTAAAAATGTGAATAATGAAAATAAATAGTTTACAGTTTTTATAACTAATATTAATATTGGTAAAAGTTACCAGACCCGTACGTGATTGGCGCGATTTCAACTTTTGGCACCAAGCGCTCTACAGCTCTGTCGCCAACCTAAATTACGTCACTAAGCGCGATAGATGTCAACCAATAACGATCGCGTTCGAACTTCAGCTTTGAAATCTCGCGTTTTTTAGAATCCCAAATATTGAAAAGTTTAATATTTCATTATAATTAAATACTGTAGAAGTTTTAAAATTATAATAAATAGGTACGAAATTTTTAAACGTTGATTTTAAATATACCGAGCAATGGCACCCACCTTAAAAAAACATCAGTGTAGCGCTACCTCCTACAGTGCCAACCGGGCAACAAAACTAAATTTCGAACATTAACAAAATTAAGTTTTTGTTTAAACTCGAATTTTAATATACCGAGCAATGGCACCCACCTTAAAAAAACATCAGTGTAGCGCTACCTACTACAGTGCCAACCGGGCAATAAAACTAAATTTCGAACGTTAACAAATTTCGCTTTTTGTTTAAACTCGAATTTTAATATACCGAGCAATGGCGCCCACTTTAAAAAAAAACATCAGTGTAGCGCTACCTACTGCAGTGCCAACCGGGCAATAAAACTAAATTTCGAACGTTAACAAATTTCACTTTTTGTTTAAACTCGAATTTTAATATACCGAGCAATGGCACCCACATTAAAGAAATTTCAGTACGCGGCACATTCTACACTAACATGCAATACATACAACTTAAAAATTCATATACTTACTTTCTTAGTACCATCACGCTCTAAATAAAGAAAACGTAAGTTCAATACATTCTCATCCATTGTTAATTTTCGCTAGCAACACACTAACTCCAAAATTCGAATATCGAAACTAAATTATTAAATATTATTCTATAATAATTTCACGGGTTACATACAAAACGCACTTGTCACGCGATCATGTTACCCAATAAACGAAAACACGTCATACATACGTAATCCGAACCGTTAAACCAGTTTGACAAACTTATCGCACCACTTTATCGCCTGGTTGGCGCATTTTACCCTCTGTACGGATCTCTTCACTTTAGCGTTAATATTATTTTATACTTAATATTTATTGCTTTTTGAAAACTCGCATTTAATTTTTAAATGATTATAATTTAACCAATTTTTAATTGTAGATGTTTTATAAGTGATATGATATATGTAATAAAATTAATGAATTTTTAAGAAAAAGATTTATTGCTTTTTTATTCGTATATAAAGTGTGGGTATTTTTCATCACTCATTTAAAAATAGTACAAAAGTATTTCATATTGATTGATATTTCTCTAAAATATTAATTACATTGATATAAATTAATTATTTGTTAAATGAATATTTGTTACAGAGAACACATATAAAATATTAGTTTCCATCAATAAATTAATTCAGTTAATCTTATCAAACGAAATAGCTCAAAATAATAATAAATTAAAAGGTAATCTTAAATTTAATAATATTTGATTAAAGGACAACATAAATTATGTTGTAATTATTAAATTCTATTTTTTTAATACTTATTTAATTTTTATTTATTACATATAAAATTATTTCGTTGGTTTATTACTTTAGAATTTTTATTGAATCCTATTATATAAAATTTATATTTATTTTGTTTCATTTTTCATCCATGTAATTTATTTGGTTATTACTACAACGTAAAAGCACTTTAAAATAAAAATGAATGTTCAAAATTTAGATATTTGGGTATTGGACTACTTAATTTTTTTTTAATTTTAAAAACTTAATGTATTTAATATTTTCAAATTATCATTAGTTTTTTTTTTAAAATCGCATATTAAAATCACATTCGAAACTCATTAACAATAAACTAAAAATATGTGATTACTATCTGAAAAGTGAACGAAAAAATGTGGAAGATAGTCGCTGTATAAATTTTTGAGTTTGATTGGCAGATAAGAATCAAATTAAATTTGTATTTAAATTAGATACTCTAAAATTTAATTTTAAAAAGGAAACTGTTATAGTTTTAATTTCGCCTTTTCTTATTGACGAAAAATAAGGGTCAGGATTTATTTTTCGTATATATATTGTTGATGACAACATTTGTTGAACCATTTGATCTTGTCAAACCTGTATCGCAAATAATTTTGCTTCAAATATAGAAGCTATCCCAGTCACTGCTTTTACAATAATATCAGTTATTTCAATTTGATTCGGCAAGAAAGAAAGATGATTGGTTATACTGGAGAAATTGGTATTTAAAGATTTTTTATAACTTCTTCTCGCCTCGATAAATGGAAGATGGTTCATGCTTTTAAAATGTAAGGATTTTTCTTCCAGCCGCGTAGAGCAGAAAATGTCATTAGCTGCATGATTTCCCTGCCAGTTTATACATTTAGGGGTTTCATTAACACAGGGACAGTCTTTACGAAATGTTCCACAGTTTTTACATAGGAAGACTTCTTGTGTACATTTTTTCGTAGGGTGAGTGAATTTATAGCATTTTCCGCATTGGCGAACGTTATCAATAAAAGGAAAAATTGGAATGATGGAATAGAATAAGTTAATAGTTTGAGATAAATAATGTCCAATGACGCTCACCAAAATGTTTTCGCTCGGTTCTTTAGAATTCTGTTTTGTGAATCTTTGTAAGCTTAATATCGTTAAGACATTTTGTGCAATTTCTTCAGCAACCAGATATAAAGGTAATTCTACATTTATTTATTTTATATGAAATCTTAAAGATATGTATTCAGGTTGAAACATGGCGTTAACATGTACACATGTACTCCAAGAATGTTGGTTATCTTGCTTGTTTCTATAGCAGTATCTGGGCAATTTGTTTCGAATAGAAGCTTACCTTGACGGGTGTGTTGAATTTGTATTATTTTCTTGTGATTCTTTACAAGTTGAATTATATCTTGCTTTAAATTGTAAGGCTTTTTTGGAATAGATGCAGTGCCATCAGTGGGAGATATGAAAATGAAGAACTTAGTAATACCAATTTCCGCAGCTAACTGGATTATTTGTGGAATAGAATATTCGTAAGTTGATAATCTTGGAGTGTTTATTTTTGGGATGCGAAAATCGCAATCCGTATACATCATTTCAGTCTCTGCTTTTGTTATTTTGAATCCATAATAAAAAATTAACAACATAAAAATTTTTAAAAAAGAACTCCTAATAGTACTCCTAAATGTAGAACTTGAATCTTCCTTTTAAAAATTATTTTTCATGTGGAAATTTTTTTCCCAATGGCGGGCACAAGAGGGTTGAATCCTATGCCACAACAAGGCCAGAAACTGCTACTCATTTGTCGCTACCCAACGGGCACCTGTAAAGCAAGTCACGGAGGCGAGTAGTGTTACCCGCGCCTTACCACCACAAACCCGTTTATAGGGTGGGCCACATTCATACAACACAGAAGAAAGAACAGAGAAGGAAAGAAACATCCATGCCCGAACCAGGATTCGAACCCGAAACCAACAGCTCAGGAGTCAGGAACGGTAACCACTCAGCCAATCGGTTGGTTCATGTGGAAATAAAGATATATATTTTCATACAAGCCTTTAATAATGATTGTATTAATGAAAAAGACTTTTTTAACGATAAATTTAAAACATTTTTGCTTCAATAACAAATTTCTTCCGTTTTAACTGCAACTGTAACTTCTATCTTAGTTTTGTTTTGCTTTTCGTCTGTTTTCCTTTTGTGTTTCTTAAAATCAATTTACTCTTGTCGACAAAAATAACCAAACATGTTATGAATGGCCCTACCATCTTTATAAATATGCTTTTCTCCCGTTTATTTTTAAAAGGGTTCACTTGATATTTAAGTACAATCGTTGAGTTTTTCCGCATTTTGGTGCATTCAATTCCTGGCTTGCGACTTCTGTTATTAGAAGCAGGGCGATTTTTCATTGTTCATGCTATGTATTTCTTGTAAGATCAACAGTTATTAAAACTTAATTATTTATAGCTTCTCTATGGGGAATTGTTTTGGACGTTGTATGAAGAAAAACATTAGGTAAAATCCTAACCCATCTTTGTTTTCTATATATTTCTTTTGTTTTTAATATTAATCAAGTTATGTGAATACGAAAATAGTATTTTTCATAAAGATATAACCTTTTCCGTTTTTACAATACTAGGTTGAATGCTGATTTAATAAGTGAATAATTTTACTTATATATTATGGTTTCTAATTATTGTCATTCTAACAGTTATGGATTTTCCAAAACACACACATTGAATGTTTTGAAAAAGGAGTAAGAATTTTGCTGCTTATTCAATCATTTTTATTTTAAAAAATTGATCTATGTGCCTCGCATAAGTTTGTTTCAAAAAGAAAATTTATTTTGTTATACCCAATTTGTTGAAACATGAAATGAAATAGAATTTTCATGCAAATTTTACTTTTCAAATTTTTCATAGCAGCAAATCTTGATTAAATTTGCTTTTGTCAATTCTTTTTTATTTATTTTCTTGAATTAGTATCTCAAATAATAAAGTTTAATAGCTGCTTGAAAAATCAAAATCTTTCTTTCTTTTCATTAGATTTAATATAATTCCTTTGCAGATGTTTTAACTTTAGTATTGATTTATTGAAAGATTCCTTTCAAATTTTCTATTAGTGTATCAGAATGTATTTTAAGAGTGCTAAGTATATATATACATGATTATATGGAGAAGTATCCAATACTAAGTTAAATTCACTAGCATTTTTTAGTCTTTTTACTTAATATTTGATTAAGGTATTTTTGTTTTTGCTGATATAGCAAAGTTTATTATTCTCCTTTGAATGTATCATATTTTAAATATTTTATGTCATGTTTTCCCCATTCAAAATAAAAATAGTAAAAAATAAATAATCCCCCTTATCTTTTTTTGTTAATTTATAAGGTTTTTCATTTTATTGTAAATTTTTTTAATTTTGTTCTTGTTCGATGTGTGCGTAATTATTAGAAAATAATACAGTGGTTAGTTTCTTATGTATACTGTTAGTTTCCACATTTATCTGAATCATATCAAGTTTATAAGTGGAACAAAATGAGAAGAATATTTCTGTTTTTGTCATGTTCTTCTTTCAAATTAAATGCTTAGTATTTTAAATCTGTTTTGGTAGTTTATTTGGAGCTCACTTAATTAATGAAATTATGTTGATTGTATTGTATTACCAACTGAAATGTATAATTACTTAATATAAAATTAAAGAACTGTACTGATTTAGTAGTTAAATTTTGATTTTTAAAATGTGTAATAAATAAATTAAATTATTGTGTGGGTTTTTGATTTTTTCTACAATAAAAACTTGATGTGTACTATCTATGCTAGGATTGTATAAAAGAAATTTTAAATAGTACTGTTATTTGTAGACCATGAGCCATGCAATATGATCAGTTAATTTTCTGCTGCTTTTTTTTTAATATCATGTGTTTTAAATGAATACCATGTATTTGAAATTCATTTAACTAAATTTTGATTCATTTTCAAAGAATAACAATTGATCATAGAGCAAAACAAAAGCATCTCTCTGGCTTAATGTCATGTAACATGTAGTAATGGTTATATATGTAACATAATAAGAGAAAATTATACTTATTATCAGATTTTCTCTCAGGAAACTTTATACAAACGATTGTCATCAACTTTATATGATATTAGCTATACATAAGAAAATATGTTTATACTAAAGTCAATTCGTCAATTTTAATTTAATTACCATCAATTTTAAATTAATTTCCGTATTTATTAATAAATTTTTATGAAATTTTTGGAAACAATCAAACTATTTCCTTAATTTAATTTCTCTTTTAAAAGAGAAATTGGAAGTAACAATTATGATTTCAATTTATTCAAAATTGTCAATTTGATCTCCCTGTGGCTTAACAGGTCAATCTGGCAGTTGAATAATTATCCCTGACCTTCAGTTTAATAGTTCATGGATTCAATACATTTTCTGAAACATTAATGTTTGTAATGATTCAAAATCCACTTTAAACTTTAGGATTAGAATAGAAACCTGGTTTATGTAACCCTTATATATGAAAAATGACTGTTGAACAACAAATAAATAAAATCAAGAGCCGAATAATTAGACCATGTGATTCAGATGAAAGATCTCAGATTTGATCTCGATTATTGTTTAGCAATTTAAGATGGATGTTGTGTTTCTGCTTTATAAATGCCTATTTATCAGGGCATGTGGTTTCTTTCCGAATTTTCTCCCTTTCAATATATCTGATAGTGAGAAATCTTAAAAAGCAATACAATACAATGCGCATGAAAATTTTACAACAGCTTTCAGCTGCTAAACTAACCTTCGCATAAGATCAACACAACATCACCATTTACCTTGCTGGATTATTAATTCATTTTCAAAAGAATTAATTTGTAATTAATGGAATAAGTTTAATTGTGTTTTACTGAGAATCCAAAAATGTGTTAAATATATTTGATTTAAAAACTTATTGAAAATAAAATATATTAAAGTAATAGTGACATAATGTTCAGATTAAAAGAAATAAGAGTAAAAAATTGCAAGACAATAATTTTTAAAAAATTTTTTTTAATGAGCTATCTAAAGAAGTTAAATAAATAACATTTGTTCTCAGTTGTTATTTTT
This sequence comes from Latrodectus hesperus, assembly GCA_037975125.1. Lineage (NCBI taxonomy): Eukaryota > Metazoa > Arthropoda > Arachnida > Araneae > Theridiidae > Latrodectus > Latrodectus hesperus. The sequence continues at coordinate 69,002,257 of CM075852.1, forward strand.
GACTTTATTCTGCATAGGTATTTGTTCTAATTTTGTTTTAAATGTAATTTTTTTATTTTTCATAACTCTTAAGAAATAATTCTTAGTTTTATGATTATTTAAATCTTCTCATTTTAATCTGTTTTCAGGAAACCCAAAAATAGAGGCAAGTTTTTGATGACTGGTAGCTGTGAAGATATAATGGTAATAATAATTTTGAAAAATTGAATGTATTCTGTGTAATATTGTTTATGTATATAATGATAATTTCTACTATCTTATTTTTCCTATTATGTGCTTTACTTTAAAAATTTAGAAAAATTTATATTACATTTTTACTTATCAATTAGTTTAAATTTTATTTCAGATTATTTATGCAAAAGTGAACTAAGAGTTGTGCAGTATAAAAGATTCAGTTTAAAATATTTTTGCTGGTTCATTTTATTAAGGGTAATTTTTCTTTATTTTGTTTGATTATTATTTTTTATTGCTTGCTTTATTATTATATTTATTTTATCATTTGTTATTTCATTATATAAATCTACCATATTTATATTCTTAAAATAGTGAAGAGCTTACTTTATTTTAATTTTTATTAATTTTCTTTTATTATTTACTTTTTTATTTTCTTTGATGAACAAAAGAGTATTTATGTTATAAATTCTGTTTTCAATGGATAAGAAATTTTTTTTACTATAACTATAGTCTTTCAACTCTATATTTTCAAGTTATATTTTATTAACTCTTTGTATATTTGAAGTATATGTGAGGTTATATTTTATTAATTCTTTGTATTGCTATAAAATGGTGCTGAATGAAAAATGTTGATGAATTAACTTTCTGATGGAATTGTTATCCACATGATGTCATCTTTAAATCAATGAACATCTTTTATAACATCAGTCACAATTAACATTTTTGTAATCATCTTCTCCCTCTTTTTTTTTTTTTTTTTTTTGCCAATATTTGAGTTTTGAATGACTTCAATTCAATATACATATCATGACAACATGTTTAAAAAGAAACATTTTGGTGTGCATATTTCTTACATATATTTTAAAACAGACTTAAGGATTTTTAATTGAAAGTAATCCAGTTTAGTTAATGGTTTACTAATTAATTTAATAAGTTTTTTTATGTAAGTTAGTGTTTGTGTTATAAATAATATTTTTAAGAATTTGTCTTGTGTTTTTATATAATTACATTAACATATTAATAAGTTCTTGACTATAAAAGATTTCTTCAAAACCAACATTTCCCAATTTTCTTTCATGGTCTGAATTCTCTTCACCTATTCATAGCTCTCCTGGTAGAACAAATATAATATTTTGCTCTTAAATAATATAATATTTTTTATTAAATAATATAAAATTTATTAAAATAGCTGTAAGTTATAAGTCTATGCTTTCCGAACTGTGAACTATAAGTAAAATATTAGAAAATTCTACAATTAATTATTGAGTCTTTATAATATGCACTATTTTAAGCTTTTTTTAGTTAAAGACATACTAATAGGTTCCAATAACTCTAAATAATTTACTGACATTTTATAATATATACCTAAAATCTTTCATTGGAAAATTCATTCTACACCTTAACTGTACAGAAAATTTTTATAAAGAACATTCTGCCTAATATTATCAATTATTATCCTTGTTCCTTGATTTATTCAGAAACACACATAATGCTTTGCTGTTTTGATTATCAAATATTTAAGTCTTGCAATATGAAGTAAAATCAGAGAGGATTATTTGAAGTAAATACTTTTTATACTCTGACAACAATATCCAAATTGAATGTATGATATATATATATATTATATATATATATATGTGTGTGTGTGTGTATATATATATATATATATATATATATATATATATATATATATATATATATATATATATATATATATATATACCAGTGCAAAAGAATATTAACATCATTAGTTTATTGTTTATTCTTCTCTACAAGAGGTATGAATGAAAATCTTAAGTAAATAATTGTTTCCTGAGTTGAGTCCACTCAGACATCAGCTAGTACTCTTGAGTTTTTTTTAACTTTATTGTCACATATAGTGAGTGCATAATTGGTATGAATTGATGGCCATTATAGATGAGGAAACTTTAAATAAAAATCTGTGAATAATCTCCAAATGATTTAGGAAAATATTGTTTGGTATTGAGATTTCAGGAAATCTATTCAAATAATGCAGTGGTTATTACACAACTATTTTGAATATCAGGACTTTTTTTATCATATTATTATCTATTTTCTATTAATCCTTAAGATGTCTCTAGGAATGTTATAGAAACTTATATTATCAGTGAATTCATGTTATTTCATCTTTTTTTCCCTCAACATATTGAGCTGTGAAATTTTTTCAATTCAAAAATGTGCATTTCTATATTTTATGTGTCATTATGATTTTAAATTATAAAAAATGGATTATAAATGCGTCATCAATTCTAATAAATTTTTGTGTAAAAAAAATAAGAAATTTATCTAGTTAAAAATCATTATTATTCATAATGAGTTCCCAATTACCACTGTTAATTATAGATAAATACACTCAATAAACATAAATACAAAAATATCCATTCATAAAAAAATTAGTATGTATTAAAGTAAAAAGAATTAAATCTAAGCATTGCATTTTATGTCATAATATTCTATCCTTTTTATGTGATTTTCTTTGTTATTTAATTGTTAATTTTCAGATATAAAATATTTATATTCATAAAAATTGTACACTAAATGTACATAACATAGAAGTTTTGTATTATATAATAATGCACATAAAACAAAATGCTCTTGACTGATTATCAGGTACCACAAGATGAAGAATTCTTGGAGCTTGAACAACGTGAAGAGCAGATTGTTGAAGCTCCTGTTGCCACTGAAAATAGTGGAACTTGTAAAATTCCAAGACCAAATAAACTGTCTTTCAAAAAATCCAATTTTGTATGGAAAAAGAATGAAAATCGTGTCATATCTGGGTAATAAAAATTATTATTTTCTTATAGATTACTCTATTACTATGCATTTAACATAAATCCATTTTTATAACATTTCATAAGTTTTGGGTAAAATGTATTTTCATGCTTAAACACTATAGTTTTTTTTCAGAGATGTAGTTTTAGCTTCAATTAAAGTGTTCTTAAAATCTCATTTTACAGACATAATTTATCAATGTCATCATTTTTTATTTCAGTATTCTTGCTTTATTATGCTTTATTATTTTTCGACTATTGTTTCTTATCTAAAATCCATGTTAATCTAGTGATGAAAGTGATTCTCTGCTAAAATTGTAAAGTTGGCAGCTAAATGGTTAGTGTTCTTGCTTTCAACTTAAAATCATATTGTTAGATTTCTCAGTGGAGCACATATACCTATGCGATTTGGAGTTCACTTAAAACTGTAGTTTTTAGTTGAATCAGCCCTAATGTAGCAAAAGTTATCATTGAATGACAACTAAACTAGTCTATTCCAGCAATAAATAGAAATTGTAAGCCTATATAATTTAACTATTTGTATTCACAATGAACAAGACATGGATGACATGTAGTATGTAACAAGACATGGATGACTTAAATTCCCAGAAAAGAGAATTGAAAAGAATATTTAACATTAGTTGAGACATAAAAAAGTTAACTAATGTTAAATAGAGGCATATATGACAAAGTAGTTATTCTATTTATATTGCGTATTTATAAGAAATGATACTTTTTTAATAATTTGAAATATAGGAAAGTATGGTAGAGCCTTAATTGTGACACTAGTATTGACATGGAAGACAGCCCAAAACTACAAATGTTTGGTGTTGGAGAGATTTAATGTTAAACTTCTGATGCAATTTGATATCTCATTATTCTTACCTGTTACTTGTATCTACTAAACGTAAAATTTTTCGGTGATTTCATTCCATTTACATTTTTAGTGTGAAAATTACCTAAACAATTATAAATATACTTTCTAATTTGTGAGATTAATTTTTCATTGCATTTATTTTAAGACATTGGTCTATAATTTTTCTTTTTGTTCTTAGCCATAAATTAAGAGTTGCCTCATTACCGAAAAAGAGTGATTTCTATTTCTGACTTATTCAATGATACATCATGTTTAATAATATTGCAGGTAAAATAGGTTGTGGTTACAATGTCCTCAATGTGAAATCATATTTTTGGAGATGGTTGGCCAAGACATGAAAAAAGTGAATACTGTATTGATCAACTTTAAACAAACATAAATATAGCATATATGTTTATTTATATAACAAAGAAAAGATGTGAGTAATATTGAATTTTCATTAGTTAAAAATTGACATCATATTGGAATCATTTTCAAAAAAGAAAGTTTAAAGTTAAGACAAACTAAAGTGTTATAAGGTATATGAACACTTCCCACCTGCATGCAAAATTTACAGTATTTGATTACATATGTTTTGAGTTAATCAAAACCTACTGAAGTGCTTCTGTAAAGTCAAATAATTTCCATTCTGAGCCTTAAAATGGCTGAGGGAAATTTACATACAAAGGTTTCCTACCATTCATAGTCAAGATTTCCAAAAAAATTTAATGGTATTCATGTAAGATAAGTATCTTGCATACTCCAGCACACAATCCTCTCTCTCTTGATGATAGAAGTTATATATAGTTGCTTATCATTGCCTGATAAAATTAAAAAAATAATTGCTGCAACTTAAAATTTTATAATAGAATCTAAGACTTTATTCCAATAATGTGGAACTATTATAAAACACTCATCTGTAAATCTGTGTGTTAGCGTGTTATCTTAAAATTCCTGCACAGACTAGGATATTTCTGGGCAAAATATTAGATCATGATGTTCTGAGACAATGAGCGTGTCCCTGTTTTCTTCAGACTCTTACACATATGTCAAGAGGGATGTAGAACAAATTAGGATTGATAGCACTTATCAGGTATTTCATTTTGATGATATTCTGAATATAAGCATTTTCCCTTATATGCTTGCATTTGGAATTAAGTGTATAATTGTTGGCATATTTGAGAAAATGTTTTAAGTGTAAACAGAATAATTTCTCCTGTTTAATTTTAAAATATTTATACATTGGAAGAAAATATATAGAGATTAATTTTAACAAGATTTTTTAATAAATGGCTCACAGTCACTAATTAAATTTTTAATAATTGGCATAAATATCACAGCAGAGTAAAAATTTTAACTGTTAAAATATTTTCATGGTTTTGTTATAAATTTTTGATTGTTTTCAGTTTTGATATATCAATTGATGATTATTTATATGAGAACTTCATTTTCATAATTCCCTAATTGATAAATGATTTAAGGAAAAGCTGGTTAGTAATTGCATGTGTGTCGGCATACATTATTTGAAAATTGTTGATTTATCTACCTAATAAACATTTTTTCAATTTTATCTCATTAAATATTTGTATATTTTTTATTATATTTTAACAATCAAAGCTTTAAGTTAACTTTTTTAATTTCATCTTACAACTTAATAAAGTTTTTCAAGATATTTGTAGGATTTGGTATTTCTCAAAATTTGTCTATCCCAATTATAAAATCTCAATTTTTCTTAGTTATTTCTAATCTTTTCTTAATTTCAAACCTTTTTCTAATCCCAGAAAATTCTCAATTTTTTTAATATTTAACTTTAATTAGAATCCATTGATTTAAGTAATGAATGTTATTTTAGTCTTCACAACTATAAAAGATATACAAGTTCACTAATTAATATTGTGTTTGAATGCACAATAATCAAAAAGAAACTTTGAAATTAAATTTAAAAAAGAAAGTAAAGAATTATTAAAACATTATATGAATAGATCCATGCTATGTTATCCAAAGAAGATCCTATACCCTACTTTTTTTATAAGAATGATAAAATGGAGTAAAGCTTTATAGAGTTGTAATATTGTATCAGTGGGGTATTGTTTTTCATTATTTATTATTGATTTTTTATTGTTTTTTCATTGTTTTATTTTTATTTTGTGATATATTTTTGTTATTTAATTCCATAATCTTTTGATTGTTTGTAATTATACAAATTTTTGTCTACTGACTTATTGAAATAGACTTGTTTCTTCTTAACAATTATCTTCTTAATGAAAACATTTTTTATTTAAAACAATTTCATTGAAATTTACTAAAATGTTGGGAAATACACATGTAAAACCTTGAAATGTAATATAAATTTAATTAAAAATTCAGGAAATATTAATATCAGGAATTATTAGTTATTGGGGAAAAAAAAAACAGAATCTGAAAGAAATCTGCTGTGGGAGGTGTGTAAATTATCAGTTTATTGAAATTATCACTTTTGTTTATTCTTCATCCCAAAAATATCCAATTGACAGCATATTTCATTTTGCTAGATTTGTATGCTCACTAGTAGTTCAATTAAGTTCTCAGTTCAATTTTTTTCATGCATTAGCATTGCTAATGCATGAAAAAATGATGAAATTATTAGTTATCACAATATATAATCAGATTTTTTATTAGTCAGAACTATATTAAATATTTTAATTATTATTTCATGTATTATCAAACTACCCACAATTATAATGAAAAATTAATCCTTCTTCTAAGAATTACTGTTCTGATTGTTTCTTAAAATGTCACCTTTAGAAATCTTCAATTTATTCATTGAGATGGGAGAATTTTGAAATTGCGTACTTCATACAATATTTATTTATTAATATATATAATTGTTAAAAAGTGCATTAAACAAAATGAAACTACTAACAGTGTTTTCTTGATGAATAATCCCATTTACATTGATTAATAATTTATAGCTTTGCAAAAGTCATAAATTATTGCTACAGTTACATCTTAGAGTTCATACTGTATGCTTATTTTTTCCAATTTTTGTGTATCATAAACTTTAACATGGGAGAATTAACATGGAAGAATTTTGTTTTTAGGAACCTGAATTTTCATAAGAATGTAAAATCCCCTGCTGACTCTGTTATGCCGCTTTTAAATAGTAAGTATAGACATTATTTCTTATGTAAAGTAATAAGTCATCTCTATTATTTTATTAAACTTTTTACTGTAGAAACCCAATTTTGTGTGAAACATTTACTATAATTTATAAGCTATCTTATATGTGAAAATATTTAAGAAAGTAAAGTGTACTTTTGTAATCAGTATTTTTTACATTGATCTGAAAAAAATTCTTTAGAAAATTGTGAAGTTTTGACTAGAATTGCTATCTGTTTTGCTTTTGTTAGGGATTCTTACTTTCTAATCTTCTTACCAGCCTTCCTCTTTTATGTAATTTTTTGTTTTAAAAGCATCCTAAAATAATTTTTGCAGTCCATTTGTATCCATATTAAAAATGTTTACATATGCATTCTAATTTCTATTCGTTTGGTTTGCACAAAAAATAAAAGGAAACACAAATCATTTAAATTCTTTTTATTGTTTATTGAAATATTAATTTTATAGATTTCTGCCTGATGGAGAACTCTCATTGTTACAACCTTTTGCATTGAGAATTAATGACTAAAAAATATGAAAATGCAAAGTATATTGAAAGCTGTCTGTTCTTCTGATTTCCCATATTACTCATTCAATGTCAGATCAAGAAGACATGCGAAACAATTTTCTGGTTTCTTCATAAGGCAACTGACAGATAATACTAGTAGCATTATATTCTTTTATATGTTATGAAAACAGAAATATTTCTTCTTTAATAGCATAACAACCTATTACAGGTCTTAGCTCCTCTACAGCATGTTTTTTCCAGCCCAGTCTGTCCAAAGTGACACTTTGCCAGTTCCTAACTTTCAGTATCTTGAGGTCATTGAATTATTTCTTCAAGGGAAATTAATGTTTCATGTATCAAAATTTAAAAATGTGAAGACACTATTAATATCTTGCAAGTAAATGCATACAAAAAATTATTAGTATTATTATAAAATTTGTTAGAAAATTATTTCACATTCACTCAAATAGATAAATTCTTCGAATAAATGTGAAATAAAAACATTTGTTCGCATTTTATACAAAATTTCACCTTAGTTATTTTTAATTAAATTTCTTAAAGAAGTTTATAGTTATTAAGAAGGGTAAATAAAAAACAAATTATAAATTATTTTTATTAAGACTAGAACAATGTAGAGTGCATTTATAAAATATTGTTAGTTAATTTGTGATATAAATCTTACAATAAAATACCAACTGTTTTTACTAAACAGCATGTTTGAAGAATTTAATGTAAATATATTTTGTTAATGAACTATGTACTCATGAAGGTAAAGGTATAATCCTTTGAAGGCTTATTGATCTTATTAAGATGGATAAATAATCTACCAACATAAATTATTCAACTCCTAGTTATTTTTCAAGTTGCACATTTTCCCATCTGAACTTTAATTACTAGCATGTATTTTATTCATTGCTTGTCATTATATGACAATAGATTTGCTGTTACTGAGATTTTTTCAAATTTTTTTATATTTTTATTTATTTATTTTTTGAAATATTGGTTAGCAAGATTACAATAAAATGATTTCTACATCTATTCTGCTTCAACTTTTGTGTACTTTTTCCACCATATTTCTATTTTTTATTATGATGAAAAATTGTCCTTGTGCGAAGCTATTTTCACAAAACTTTTTTGATTTGTTGACATAATAAAGATCCTGATTTTTCATTTGGGTTATAATATTCTTTTCCCCAAAAATCTAAATAATTGGTTGTTATTGGAGATTAATATAAACCACAGAGAAAATAGCAATTTTTTTTTATTCTCATGTAAAAACTAAAATTTCTTTAATTGTTATGTTGTCTTATTGTTCCAATAGCAAGAAGCCACCATCAAAACTTATATGATCTATTTATTTCTTTTATACTGACCGAAATCAGAAAACGTTGACCAAAAGGAATCATTCTTGTGTGTATTTTTAATTTTTTCTTTGAAATCATTGCAGTGAATTTCATTATTTATTCATTAAAAACAGTAAACCTTAAAAAAAAGCAGTTAAAAAATTTTTAAAGGATAATTTGCCTACTACATTTTTACTATTAGTCCTAATTAATACTGAAATATTGCCTATCTGTTTTGTTATGATTCAAATACTTTTATCACTTTATTTTTTGTTTTTGCTTATTTTTGATTTTAATTTACAATTTTAAAATATTTGCTTTGTTGCAATTATGTGAAATTGCAAATTATTCCAATTGCATTTATCTTCCAGTTATCCATTTAGTCTTGACTAATTTTATTTTATTTTTAACTTTTTCGTATTTAAGAAATTTAAAATATATTGTATTCTAAATTGAAATTGTTTCTGGGCTATCTATAAGCCAAACTTTGAATTGATCTCTGATTACTATTATATTGTTTTGCATAATTAAGTTTTTGTTGTCATTAATATGATAAGTGTGTAACCTGTGCATCTGCCAATGGCATTAATGTTATCATTAGTAAAATATTTAATTATTGGTCATGCAATTTCATTTGCCAGTTATTGCAATTGTTGGTTACAAAATTGCAAATTTTTTTTAACTTATTTTCCTAAATGCAAAATAAATTTATTTATAAAAAAATTAAACAATACAAATGATTATTTATAAACAATAAAAAAACTCTTTTTAATTATTGTACCAATGAGCATAAAATTTTTCAATTAATATTGAAAAAGAAATTTATGTTTGACTCACTACAATCTTTCATAATTTTTTTTTTTGTGATGCTCTGTTTGCCAAAAAAAAAAAGCAATATAGGAAAATATATATATAAAAAAAATTTAGCATCTAATGGTAAACTATTCAGTTCCTGTAAAACGTATATTATTACTTACATTCTTTAATTTTTATGATGAGTTATTTTTTCTTTTACATTTCAGTATTTGTTCAAATTAATTCTAATTATTTATTAAATTAATTTTTACTTTGTTTCATTTTTTTATTTTTTCTTGTTTAAATTTGACTGTATTTTTTTAAAAGAATTCTTTGTTCAAATTCTTTATTAAAATTCTTTTTTAAATCCTGTTTTCTATTTTTATAAACAATTAAAAAAACTAAATTTTTCAAAAATTACATTTTTTAATTTTAAAACTTTTTTTTTAAATTTGAAAATTTTTTAGGTATTTAATAAATTGCTTCACATTTGGATAAGGTAAAATATAGTTTTATTATTTCCTAAATTACAGGAGAAAATTCTTATGTTGAAAGCAGCAGCTTTACAAGTAATCAAAAATGGGATCAATTTAGCAATGGAGCTACCCCTGGTTCTTCTGTGGATCTGGAATGGGAAAATGAAATTGGTATGTAAAATACAAGTGACTTAAATAAAATTATTAGAATCAGTTTTTTTTATTCTTGCTTTAATATATTTATTCTTGTAAATTTTGAAGATAAAACCTTATTTGTGTCCTTATTTTTGTAATATCTGTAATTTTTTTAAGTAAGCTAATGCCATAGATTTAATATTTTAATATTTTTAAAATATTATTTATTTTTTATCCATTTTATTGCTATGAAAATTAAATCTGTTTTAATGATAAATTCTATCATTTTCCTAAAAAACTTTATATTCTGTTGATTTAATAATAATAATGAACATGATATTAGAAATTTTGAATGTAATTTAATGTTAGAATGTCAAATTGAATAAATTTCACTGTTTTTTGTTTAATAAAGTGGATTTTTTAATAAAGTTTAATAAAGTTTAATTTTTTTTCTGTTTTTCTATTTTAAATTTTTTTTGCTACTTACCTTTTAATTAATTGTGTGAATGAATAAATATCTAGTCCAAGAAATTTTTACATTTTTCCAAATCAGCATACCCTATAATACATTGTACCAACTTTGATGATATAAACCCTTAGCTGAAATATATGTTTATATTTGTAATATATAAACTAATATTTTTGTAATATATTTATTTCTCATTGACTATTAATATAAATTGTGTAATTTTTATGTATTAATTGCTATTAATTTTTTTGTTTTAATGAATTTGTATTTAAAAACCTATTTAAAAACATCAATATTTGAATTCAAAAGGATGTTGCTTATTTCATTCTTTTACTTTTAATTAAGTAATGCTTTCTTATGATTGAAAATATGGATTCAATTTGCTGTAAGCCAGTCAATTGATAATGCAGTTTTTGATTTCTTGTATCTTAAAAAGAGAAGAAAACTAAAATCAAGAAATAAAGATTGCGAGAAATTCACTTAATTTTGATAATTTATATTTGATTTCTTCTATGTATTGTTTACTTAATTTTTATTGTGTACAAGATTATTAAGCTTAACCAAAATGCTTTTATTTACACAGATTTGTCCTTTTTTGCCTTGAATTTACTCTTACTACAGTTTTTGAAAAGTTTGTTATCATTTAAAAACATGAGTTTGATAAAAACATAATTTATTTACTTTTAAATTTGCTATGTATCCTCAAAAATCCTTTTTGTTCATGTCTGATTGTATTGTATTTGCATTCCAAATGAAGAATTCATGATCATATGTATGATATATTTCCTGAATTTCTTTTTAAAAATATCTTATATTTACTTCTTGTGGAAATAATTCTTTCTTTAGTTAGTTTATTAATGCAATGATTAAATTAAGTTTGTTTGTAATTTGCAGAGTTCAATTCCACATCTAATTTTGGTGCTACAGAGGAGCTCCAGTGGATGGTGCTTACTGAAAACACGAACAACTCATGGAGATCTTCACCTCTTTCCAACAGCAATGGTCTTGAATGGGATGGAGATTTTGCGAGGTTGTGAGGTTTTTTATGTGGTTATATATATATATATATATATATATATATATATATATATATATAATTATATATATATATATTAATTTCTAATAGAAAAGAACTTTGCAAAATGTATTGTCTATCGTATTATTTTAGTATGTCATTCTTAATTGAAGAAAACTAATACCAAACAATTTTGTAGAACAAAATAATAGAAAAATATGACTGAACATATATAAAATGAAAACACTTAGACAACTTTATAATTATTGATCTATAAATATTTTTCTGTGTTATATTTACAGGTTTTTGTGTGTAAGAATACTCCTTATATTGCCAAATCAAATCTGATTTTTTTCAGGGGGGAGGTTAATATTATGTTATTGCAGGAATTAGATCATTAAGCTAATATAAATCATTTTTCTTTGTATAAAGTATCTTCTAACCACAAAGTTTCTTCTGTTAGATTCATTATTGAAATGAAATAAACCTCCATATTATCAGTTAACATGTTTCAAAAACTAGATAAAAATCAAACCATCATAATTCCTGAAAAATGATCAAATTGAAAAAAATCTTTGAAGTAAAATTTTTGTCATTAGAAAAATTATAATAGTTTCAATATTAAAAAAATTTTTTTTGTATGAATGAAAATATTGGCACATGAATGTTTTTCTCAAAGTGATAGATTAAAATGGTTAATTTACTTTTTGGAACAAAACTATTGAAGGGCATTAAGCTTATGAGAAAATGGATAAGATTAAATGTCAATTATTACTTAGCTCTAAACAAATTATTATAAAGAATTATCTTTCAAAAATTTTAAAAATATTCTTTAAACAAAATTTCATATAAACAAAATTCATTTTAAAGGATTAAAAAATTGGATGATTGGAATTGCAGTGGGATTGTAGAAAACATTTATTATATTATCATCTTCATTGTATCACTTATTTTCTTTAATATAACTTGACTGTATAACATATATTCTGTGATTAATGTATTAGCTGTTTGATTGGATTTCAAATTACTATCTTGTACAATTTTTTAATTTCTTAGTCAAAGCTGCTCAGTTTTATTTTCTTTTAAATTAATTTTATTTTTAAAACCATGTATATTTTATGGTTTGTGTGATTATTAAATAATGAAAATTTTATTACCCTTCCTTTCTATTTTCAGTGTTGATATATCAGAGATAGTTACTGAAACAAACAGAATGACTGCTGATTTAGAAGATAATATTGTGCAGGAAACAACCAACTCCACGTTTAGAGACATAGAAAACAATTACTGAGTGTGTATCTTGCATGACATGCATGGGAATCTAGAGTAAGGAAAGAATTAATTCTAAAAACTTCATTTCTTATATGAAAATATTAAAATTAATTCAGGGCTATATTTTATAATTTCTGGAAATTTTGTGTTCTATTAGAATATAAAAGATGTGCTTGTAAGCATTTTTACAAATTATATGTACAATATGTTGTATATATATAATCCAAACAAAATCAATAATGTGAAAATCAAAACAATATACATAACCTAAAGAAAATGAGATACTATTTTTATCATTAAACAGTCAATATTTAATAAACGTCATAAAATATATTTCTTAATAATGTAACTTTGCTTGATACATGGGAGTTATAAAATATACTTTAAATGTAATTAGAGTAAGGAAGCAATAAATCGTTTTGAGCATATCTAAAGTTTAAAGGAATTCCTGAAATTTATACTTGTAAAGTTACACATTAAATTACTTTAATCATTTTATATTTAAATTAATTTATTTTTTAATCTTTAATTGATAAATTATTAATTATTACTTGATAAATTATTATGTTTTATTTTGATTTTTATGATAACCAGTAATTTCAATTGGTAAATAATTTATTTTATACTGATTATTTTTCTGAAAGAAATTTTAACTCTGACTTTTGTTTACATATTATATTAAATGAGTATTAAAATAAATTGGCTTTTGAAATTATTAAGTTCTCCTAACCTATTTCTAAAACATCTATTGCTTCTTCAAATTTTCAAAAACATTGAATGCTTCAATAAAAATTGTATTTTTTATTCCATATTTAATGCCTGCATAATAAGAAAAAACTTTCCATAAAAGAATAAGATAATTTATGTTTATATAATTTATGGATTTCACTATTAATTAACTAGTTTTTTCCCCACCAAATTGCTTCCAACAGTCTTGTTAAACCAATTATTGGAAACTCTTCAATGAGATTAATATCTCAGAAAACATATTAATAAAAAAATCGAAAATCTTTACTGTATATAATCTCCAATGCAGAAAAAGATGCTACAGAAAAATTTTCTGAAGATTCACAAATAACAGCTTATTACAAGTAATCTGATACAACTCTTGAAATTGTGTGTTTTTATCTTTGTTATATTGATATTGGGATAATAAAAATAAAAAAGAGTGAATAATTTCTAGAAGAAATCAAATTTTCAAATAATATTTCTTAAAAATAAGTCCAAAAAAAATTAAAATTGTTGAAGGTACTGTTAAATTTTAAGTCAATTATATTCCATTATTTGGTTTCAAATATTGCTAAGATTAATTGCTTCCATTATTCTATAAGTTATCACTAATTGTAATCAACTGAAAAATTTTGTGATATAGAGGAAGTAAAAAGATAAAATAACTTTTTAAGAATTATTTTGTACAATTAGGAATCATTATTTTGTAATGATGGTTGACTGTAAGTAGTAGTACTTTACCTCATTTAATGTGCTCAGTAAGCTATATAGTGGAAATTTTCAGTTTAATTTTTGAGCTTGTATAATATCCTCAAATAACTACAAATTCTTCTAATAATAGAATATCCTCAATTAAATTCTTGTTCTCTCTTGTTTAATGTCCTTTAATAATTTCATAAGCTCTTTTAGTAATTTTACTTTCATTAACAAAAATATGTTTTATTCACTATATAAAATTTTTTAACTGAAATAAGAACAATATTCAGTGTTATTTTAATTTAAAACTTTAACCGAGAATTAGCATTTAATATGAGGTTTGGCATATGTTTTAATCAGTTTTGTCCTTATAAAACTTGAATTTATTGGTAGTGTGTCAAATTATAATGTATTATATTTTTACCATGTGCACCTAATTACCTGAATCTTTCTTCCCAACTAATCATGTTTTAACATCATGTTCTAACTAATTTATTTTTCTAATCTTATAATTTAAATTATTAGTTGAAATAATTTTCTATTATCTTTATAATATCTAGAATTTTAAATTGTGATGATTTGTGAATGAAATAACAAACTCATAGTTACAGCTTGTTTCATTTTTATACTTGTACTTTATGAAGGGAATTATTATGATTTTCCAACATAAAATTATTTTCTGTATCAAATTTTAAAATTTAATATTATAAAGTTTTTAAGATTTAATGTCATTTATATTACACATTAGTTAATTTTTTTAACACATTAATTATATTACACATTAATTCATTTCTCATTTGATTTGTTTTTCAGTATTTAGGTCTCCTAGAGCTTATTATAAGCAGAGTCTATACTTGATATGCCAAGTGTACATAAAACTCCCAAGTTATTTTAAACAATAGTAATTGTGCCTACTGTCACTGATCTACATGAAGATTCTAACTCTTGGTTTTCAGTATACATGTGCTGAGAATTAATCTTGGATGAAATTTATATATTTCTGCAGCCACATCTTGAAGAGGTTGTGAATTATATTTTTATACAGTTGTTGGAGTCGGCCTTCTCAAAAATGTACATTTTATAGGAAAAATATTTAAGTTAATTCTACAGCATTTTATGCTTGAATTATAAAAAAAATGTATTGTTAGATGCTTTTTTTATTTTATTTTTATTGATATTTGATTTATTAAACTGATTTTCGAAGTAATATTGATTAATGATCATTATAATTTTTATTAAATAATATTATGCAATTTTTCTTAAAAAATTTTAAATATTTGAGTTTTAAGTTATTACATTTTATTTTTTCAATTGTAAATATACCATGTGTAAGAGTTAAAAATTCATCTATTTAACATTGTTAAATTAATATTTATGAATAAGGAAAAAAATGGTGCCTATTTTATAAAGTATATAATGGATTATGCTAGAAAATTTTTAATGTAATATATAATTTTGAATTTTCTCAATTTTAAGTAAACTTAAATATTAAAAGTGCAATATTAAGCCTGTGTTTAAATTAAAGTCATAAAAATACTTCTTCATTCTTCATCATGCATACTAGTGTTTTTATGATTTTTTTTTCAAAACTGTATACATAACATTTTGTTACATGTTAATATTTACTGGTTATATTTTGGGGTGAGTTTATTTAATGTTTTTTTTAAAAGCATTTACTATTTATTATTTTTTGTTCTTTCTTAGTTATAATGTAACTGGAGATATTTTTTTGTATTCTCAGTATTTTTATAATTTGCAAATTTAAAATTAAAAAAGAGGAAATTCTTAAATGTATATAGAAGCTTAGATTTTGATTATTTTTAAATTAAAAGCTCTTAGTATCTTATATATTATAAATTTTTATATGTATGTGTATTCAAAATTTTTTAAATAAAATATTAAAAATAATCTGAGAAAGTGAAGAAAATTATAAAGGTAATATATACTATGATTTCAAAATATGTATGTAGAGTATCTCAAAATTTCAGTACATTTATTCTTATGTTATAATAACCATTGATTAATATTTGGAAAGTATTGAAAATTTATTACAGATAATAATATTGATATTACATGAATCTTTTTATTTAAAAAATTATGTAATTAAAATTTAGTATGTATGACAAAAATTGTATTTGTTATAGAGTTATTCTTTAAATAAATAATTTTAAAGTTCTATAAATTAATGTAAGGTGCGAATTTCATCAAAGGTGCTATAAAAATGAGGTTATAAATAATTAAATATTTTGTCATTGAATATATTTAACTAAATTTTATAAACTCAAATCTATTGAATAAATTTAGGATTTTTTTACAATAATATTTTATGTGGCAAATTTTAAATGCATAATTTTCAACAACAATAGATAAAAATAAAATGTATCACTAATGAATGCGTTATTACATTATAATTTGTGAATAAACTGTTCCTTTAAGTATTTCATATATTATTTTATGTAATTTTTCATCCAAGAACTTTTTAAAGCTGCAAATCTAAATTACTTTGAACTTAGAAAATGACTTAAAACTTTAAAATAAGAAAAATTTATCATTATGTGTAAAATAATGGGAAACATTAATTTAAACAAGATGCTTTATTTCTAAAGTTTGATTCGGCAATTATAAAACTATATTGAACTTTGTATTTATTTATGTGATTCTTGTAAAATCATATTTTTTATATCAGAAGTATTCCTTTTATATGCTATTCAATTTATTGTGTGTAATTTTAATAACTAATTATATTGCAATATATAGGATAAAGTATCATTCAAAAAATTTAAATGATATTTAATTTTAAAATATATGATAGACATTTTTATTTGTTTATTTAATTTGATGATATTTTTTTGAACTTTTTTATGTTATTCAAAATGTATTTATGTATGATTTTGATGAATATTTAGAAAGAAAAATGTTTTGAAATGAGATTTCAAATTTGCAAAAGATATTTATTTTTGAAGTTTTATGTTTTATAATTTTTTTAACAGATTTTTATGTGAAGAAAAATATTTCTAAGCATTCATCACACAAAATATTTAAAGAACTAAAGTGTAATGAGTGCTTTTATTTTATAATATGTAATTAAGTAATAAAACAAAATTTCAATTCAGGCCTTTTATATATACAGAATTTTTAATCTAGTATCTAAAACAATACCAATTTATATCTATAGCATTGTATATGTCAATATATTTGCATATGTTTTAATAAGTAGGCCAAAAAGATATATTTTACTTATTCTTTTCAATATGTAAGTATTGAATATGTAATATGTAAGATATCTTTTATATGCTTTCAGTTTGCCATGGTTTTACATGCTTTTTAGAGAATATGTTACATATGTTGATTGGTGCCATATCAAATGCTATATACAGCCTGGGAAATGCATATTGCGCTACTGAGATAATTTAAAAGATCTGTCTTGCTATTTCAAGTATCTATTGTTAATTTCAAGATAATCTGAGAAATTTCTGACTTTTTTATTTTAAATAATTGTTAGTAATTTTCATTAAAAGACAAATGTTTTACATCTTTAAAGATAATTGCTTTGATGCTTAATATTATTTTCACAAGATCTGTAATTTTATAATTCAATTAAGAATTTTATTTATAAATAGTTGCTAACCTAAGAAAAGAATAAAATTAGAAGCTTATCTGACAAAGCATAAGTTAAAACTTGTACATAAAGTAGAGACTGAAAAAAAAATTTTTAACCAAGAAAATTTTCGTTTGTTTTCAGAATTGACAAATCATTGAATTGGATATCATATATTTTTATTTATCATTTCAAATAAAATTCAGTATTATTTATTGCATTAATTTTTTTCTTCAGCCATTTTCTATATCATTTTTTTAATTATTCTTTATAATAAATTTTGATGTGTTTTGAGATTAATTTGGCACTTAATGTGTTAAAATTATAATCAATTAATATTTATATAAAGCATTTTAAATATGATATTATGTTATACTGAAAAGTTATGTTTACATATTTTAAAGAAACTACTTTAATATTGATGGCAATGTTCCTTTTTAACATTCATAATCAAATATGTAGTGAAACATGTTGTTGTTGATAATATTGGGATTATTTAGTAGAGCTAGACAATACTCATAAATCCAAAAATATTTCAAACTGTCTAAAGAAAGATGCATGCCCCACAGGATCTTGTCTTTACTAAAATTTAAACACACTAAAATATGAGCAGGGTAAAAAATGAAGAGTAATATGATCTAGACAACATGCATATCAGCTATGTCAATCAAATGGTCCAATTTAGCAGTCATGGCTGGAGTAGAATGTTAATTTATATTATATTGAAGAATCTGGAGTATACCCTTATGAGAGAAGGATTGGAAACCGTATTACACTTATTGACCTATGCCCTCAGTCTATACCACAGTCAAGCCTCTTATTATACTGCGCTACAGGCAATACAGTATTGACACTAGGACACTAAAGGGAGAGATTATAACGAAACAGAATTTCTATACTTAATAATCTGTTACTAAGTGATTGTACTTCTTATAATAATGTTATACTAACATTAAGCTTTAATCATTATTTTGTTTTAACTAATTAATGACGTTATTCACTCATTGAATTATTTAAATTATTTATTAAAGGAAGATCATTAATGTCACCTGTCTTTACTTTCATTAAACAATATTTTAATTTTGGCTATATTTTATTTAAATGTAGAAATTAATACAACTTAATTATTTAATCTATTTCAATATTTTACTTCTGAGTTCACAGAATACTATCTTATAAATGAATATAAATAAAAAAAAACCTGAATAACTATGCATTAAAATTCACCTTGGAGACAGCAATTGTAACTTTATATCTGAAGAAGTTCTTGCACGCTTATTATTTTTAGGCTTTTAAAATTGTGCTCTCTTAAGTGATACAGAAATTTTTTCATAATAATTCATAAGCATGCAATATCCTATTTCATATGAACTTTTAAATGGACACAGCTTTTGAAACTGAAAATATAGATCATTTGCAATTATCTTAAAAAAGGATTCCAGTATTTTACATTGAAATTGATTCTTATAATTTATTTTGGTTTTCTAATCTTATATTGTTTATTTTCTTTTTGTTATTTAGGGCTCATTTTCAGCATTTAGTTCAGGATTATTATAAATACATCTACATCTCTTTGTAAAAACTTTGTATACTTTAGTACTATATACACAAATTAAGTAATACAATATATATACTTTAGAAAAACAAACAACATATTTCAGTATTGTTTTCAGTCTAGTAACTCAAATTGTGCAATAATTTTCTAATCATTTTTATTTTATTATGTTTAACATATTTCTTTTCATATATTTATATTAATAGGATAGTTTTATTTAGGCTATTTAAAATTTGTTAACTGTATTCTGAGTAATATAAATTATGACAAAAGTTATACCTTTTAATAAATTTTTATTCATTATTATAAAAAATATTTACTAAAAAAACGTTTATATATCTCATTTAATTACTGTGCACTTTTTTACTATATTTTGTTCTCTTACTCTAAAATAGATTAAAAGGAATATATTAAATGATTCTGTTAAAAATATAGAAGTATTGCCTTTTAAAATAAGGGTTATTTTTACTAATTTTTTTAACATGTTTTATACTATAATGAGGAATAACTGAAGGCGACATTTTAAGTTTAAATAACGGAGCTAACGAATAGTTTAACAATGAATATAATAATCTTCAGCCATAAATGAATGTTAATTTAATATTTACTATAAAAAATTTTTACTTTACCTATCTCTATTCTTAAAAGAATTGGAAATATTACCAATATAATTGTTCTAATACACACTTTTTCAAATAAATATTTATTTCATATGAATTAATGGGTAAATAATACTAATATGTAAATGGAGTAGTTGAAATTTTAATTTCCTATTTTGATAATTATTCACGTATTTTGTGGCTTAAAAAATAAATGCATAATTTTCAAAATAAAATAAAATTTAAATTATTCAATTTATTTGTAAAATGAAAATGTTATTAAAGATTTGTTATTAGAGTGAAGATTGAAACAATCATTTTTAATTGAAGTTCATTCATTTCTGATGAACTCAACTAAAAAATATTTAAACATGTGTACAAATTTCGTTTTTTTTAATATTGTTAATGTAAAAAAAACCTCGTAATTTGTTGAATATTATCAATGTTTAATGTAATTCAATGAGACATTTTTTACACTTTTATTTATTTTTCCAAAAAATGAATAAAACTAAGAGCCTATTTTAACAAATTTGCTTTGAATGTTTTGCTTAACAGGAAACTACATGTTATTAAATGTACGAAAGAAATTTTGAAGTATAATTTTCTTCTGTTTATGTTCTAAAAATGCAATTAAAAAATATGCATATTACATCATTTCTTTCTCTAAAATATTTACCTGAACAAATTTTTTAATTGAAACTTTATTTCATGGAATTATTTATAATATATTAGTCATTAAAAATGGAGCAGAGTTTTAGATAAATTTATTTTATATTTAAAAGTAAAGTTATTCTCTATTTATGTAGTTTTATAAAAGGTGTTGTGATTAGAAAATATTAATACTTTATGATAATGAATCACAACTTTTTAAAGTTTTACATTAAGTAGTAATTTGTGAAGTTGTGTGTTTTGCATTTATATTTATTTGTGTAATTTTAATTATTTGTTAATCAAATTGAATATCTCAGTGCTTGAGTTTATTATTCAAGCTAATTATAATTGTGTTATTCGTTGCACCATTAATTATTACTGTGAATAACAAAGTTATTCATAGTAAAATTGACAAGTGTTTGCCTTTGTAGAAAAATAAGATGTAACTTTATAATTTTTTTTTAAATAATCATTAGCATTATAGTAAAAATATTTCATCAAAATTTTCTTATACAAAAGTAATATTATGTAGCTTTCTCCACAACTGTTTGAGAATTTATAGCTGGAATGTTTATATAAAATATTCAAGAATCTAGATAAACTTCTATGTAAGAACAAATTTATGTTATGCATTGTGTCAAGCAGTTCTACTCTTAAATGTTGTATACAATCATAAATATTATTATATGCAAATATTTCAATTAATAATTGGAATATATTTATTTTCAAATATTTTTTCTGGAATATATTTCACAATTATGCTTGCAATGAAACATATCAATGTAATTCATAAAAATAAACCAAAAAGAAGTTTAAAATTATGAATAAATTATCTTATTTCTAATTTCTGTATATCCTTCATTTTTCATAAAATATAAATCTATTAAATTTGTAAACATAATATATATTAATGTTTATTTCAACTACAGTTAAGTGTATCATATCAAAAAATTTACATTTTATTACAAAATATAATAGATAAATAATATGTGGGAACAATTTGATCTTATATATATATATATATATATATATATATATATATATATATATATATATATATATATATATATATATATATATATATATATATATATATATTAATGATATGATTTTGCAAAATTAAATAATAATTTTGTGGCTATAACATTTATACTTTAAATTTCAAATATGCCATAACATTTCTCAATTTTTGGAACCTTATTTTCGCATCTTGAACACTATTTTAGTTTTCCAATGAAAAGCTTATTTTATATATATATTGTTTTAATTATATTGTGTTTCTATTTTAAATATATGTGATAAACGTTATCTCTGTATACTAGATTAAAAATATAAGGATTTTCTAAACAAATGTTCTCTATTTGAGCTTTTTCTCGCAATTAGTGATAATCTCATAAAAGATAATTAATGGAACTTACTCTTGTGTGAGTTTACCAGTCATTTTTAATGTGATTTTTCGAATGTAAAATTTAAATAAATTGCTGTTTTTAGAGTCACATTGCACAGAAATTATATACTCATGCATAAAAATATATAGAAAGACATAATAGCATGAGATAAAATTAATGTAATGCTTGATTCTTGTATGATTCTACTTGTGACACACAATGTAAATATAACACTTGAAAATTTCATGAATTATTTTAAAAGCAATTTTTAATATTATATAAACTATATAGCCTTTAATGAAAAAGTGGCCTAATGTTATAAAATAATATTGCACTTGTGAATATTTTAAAATATAGCTGAAGCAATGAGAAAAATAATTATAAAAATGTTTTACTTATTTCAGGGTAGAACTGTTTGTTTCCACATCTTAAATGTTCTCCCCTATTGATTGTATGGAATATTAGCAGAAACATTTGTATATAGAACATGGTATTTATTTGAATAAGACTTTTTTGAAGCTTCAAGCAATTTGTATTCCTAAGAAGTAAATGAAGTTTATTGTTGTATTTCCCTGGAAGCTGAGAATATTTGTTACTTATACTGAAATGATCTAATAAAAAAATAAAATAATTGCAAGTTTATATTTTATTATCAAAAAATGGCATGCAGAGACAATATGGCAGTGGTCGCACAATTTGTTTAAAGCTATAAAAAATACATAGTCACAAAAGGTTCATGAGTAACAAAAGTTTAAAAAAAATGTTAAAAAAGGATTTGCTTTGAAGTACAAAGGTGTTGAGAGCTTGCTTGTTTTGTTACTTTCGAAAATATAATATTTCTAAAACGACTTTTAAATGACAAACTATATGACAACAATCACTTTCTTTGTTGCAAAACTGTAAGAATTTAAGCTCTGTTATATTGTTTCAGTGGCATTCACTCGCTTTCTCATCCAAGAATGCTTAGCCTTGGTGCATAATGGCGCATTTATCTACAATTTCAGCTGAAAATAAAACATTAATTATAAAACAATAAAAAAAGCATAATTTTTAATGTCGAAACTGAAGTAAATTTTGGGAATTAGAAATTAAAGAATTTAGAAGAAGTAAAATTGAAAAATCTGAATAAATTTTTATGGGTTTCTTTAATTTTTCCTGTTTTAATAATTGTAGTAAAAGAAAAAGTAAGCAATCTTATATTGTTGACCCCTTGTAAAAGAAAAAACATAAGTAACTTAATATTATTCTTGTGCTCAAACTGAAATATTAAATTGTATGAAAATCTATTTTTTATTTAAAACCTCAGTTATACTCCATAATGTAAATATGAACTCTTATTAGTTCACATTTATATGAGCATAAAATGAAAGTTCATATGCAATATCAATAAAGTAATGCAAAATTTCATGTATTCGATTGAAATACTAGAGATTGCAAGAAAAATAGGTTACGTGGTGGTATTATTTTAAAAAACAATATTTTTTTAATTTCCTATTTTTTTACAAAAATAAAGATGAATTAGTAATTCTTTCATTAACATCCATTTGACCTATTGATTAAGGTGTATATTTGCTTCTAATTATTTCTAGCGAATACTGTAGAATGTTTGACAAAATTCAGAGGACAGCTTAATAGTAAGACATTTAATATAATTGCTCCAGTGGCTCAGTAGCTTCACTCCGCTTCCCGTAATCTCAGCAAAGTGAAGCATCGTTTGCCGCGGGCAGTGGTTGGGAGGGTGACCACGGTGTACTCTCCTTCACTGGGTTGCTGGAACTTCGTGTGTTGGGGACGTGTCCACGTTAATATGTGACGCCCAAAGTCCTTCCGCTGGTGTGGTGTGGATGTGGAGAGGAGGGTGCAGCTCAAGTGTGGCCTCGTCATCTGACCGTGGTTCAAAATGACGAGGCAACTTAAAAAGAGCAAAGTCGTACTTTCACCTTCGTGGTGCTCTGATCCAAACGAAAGACGCTCTCTATTGACTTAATCAGCACAACCAAAGGCATAGCGAGCTTAGCTTGTCCAAGTGTCATAAGCAACAACAACTAATTTTTTTCTACATATAACGTCAAGACAGAAAGATTTTCGCCTTTTCAGTACAAAAAGGGTGGGGCAGTGATGGCTCCTTAAACAGTGGGGCCTCCATTTGGTGAGGCATCCCGGTCCCAAAAGTGGGTGGATCTTAGTAACTTAAAAGCAGGGACCAAGCAAAAGACCGTCTAAGTTGACTTGCCAGTCTAAAAAGTATCATTTCGAATGGAGGACATAGCGAACACGACGGATTTTTGTTTCCGTCGGGACTCGAAACCATTACCTTACGATAACAAGAACAACCTAACCAACTAGGCCTCTGTGGCCTTACATACCTCTAATTTAATCGACGTAAACGATTTAAATTATAAAAGATTAAGAATACGAACCACATATTTAAATTAAAAAGATATTTTTTCTTCTTCATTGGTCTGACAGCCCAGGGTGGGCCTTTGCCTTCCTCAGAAGTGCATACCAGGACCCCCTATTTTTGGACAAGGTCATTCAGTTTGTCACTTTTAGTGTTTTTAGGTCGTTTTCAAGGCAGTCACGCCATCGGAGTTTCGGTCGTCCTCTTCTTCTGGTGCCCATGGGGCGAGCCAAGAAAAAATTTTTTCGTCACCCGATTGTCGTTCATCCGGCTCAAATGTCCTGCCCATTTTAATCTCTGTATTGAGATAAATTTAACAATATCTGGTTCTTTATATAGTTTATAGAGCTCAGAATTAGTTCTTCTTCGCCATGTATTCTCACATTTTATTCCATCAAATATTCTTCTTAAAGTTTTTCTTTCGAAAATGCAGATGGTTTCTTTGTCCTTTTCAGTCAATATCAACGTTTCAGATGAATAAAAAAGATATTTCTATTTTTACTAAATTCAAGCCTAAGATTGGAATTGTACTGAAGAATTCTGACTTAGACACCAGAGTATTAGCCATTAAATTATCACTTTCTAATTCAAATGGTAAATAAAAAGAGTTTTTTATCTTTTATAAGATAAATGTTTTCAGTTCAATTGATTTCTTGACTATATTATTTATAATATATCATTATAACGAGAATTTTATAAATTATTATATCTTACGTTTAATACAAGATTTAAATTTTAATTCTTATATTTGACATTCACAGTTTAGATTCAGTTGATTGAACATTTTTACTGCCTAGATTTCCTAAGTGTCAGGTTTCAATTGAAATTTTTGTTGATAAATAGCTGTCTAAAGTATATATTAAAATTTTAAACTACTTAATTATTAAGTAGTTTAAAATTTTATTATATTTCAGAAATAACTGGCATCATTGTACATACATACTGGTACAGGCGAACCCCAGACAGAACCTAAGGTTAATGGATTTCGAATTCTCGCCCATTACCAAGCGCCTCGTCAATATGAAACACCGGTCAAGTGACGAGGTCACACCTGAGCTGGCACTCTCCTCTCTGCATCCACGCCACATAAACAGATGGACTTTGGATGCTACAGATTAACATGGATACGTCCCCACCAAGCCACAGAGATCCAGTAACCCAAAGGGGTTGAATGCAGTCATCGTACCAATCACTGCCCGTGGCAAATGATGTTTCACCTTGCTGGTCTTAACGGCAAGCGGCGTGAAGCTACGAAGCCATTGGAGCTCACTGGGGTCATTAAAAAAGACTTAATAATGTTTGACGAAATTGTTGTTCACTTACTTTCTTTAAGGCCTAAGCAATTTCCCCACTCCAAAAGAGTGATCAGGTGGTCGTCGTTGACGTCACAGCTGTCCAGAAACGGTGCGACGCAGTGTTCCATAGCCATAAGTGGAGCCCTTATTGGAAAGAGCTCGTGCCTTGAAACATGCCTGAAAGAGTGGTGCATAGCGTGTAAATCAACAATAATCGGCTCATCCTCCTTGGAAGAGCTCTTGGATGATTTTTACCTGTCATGTGGGTGAACATCCAAATCGCAGAACTTCCAGATGACGGCATTCACCCATTTCCGGTCATGTGATTTCTCAGCTTCCTGTTCAAGCTTTAGAGTCGTCCCATGCAGCTCGTCTCTCCTGGCCAGTTCCTGCATGACATTGAAGAGCCAGTCTCGCATGCGACGTGGAAAGTCTTCCATTTCTTCTGGAGTGCATTTCCCAATGTCTGGAAACAGAGAAATACAAGCATGTTTTCATATGCCATGCTTCTGTTTTGTCAATATTTAAAATCTTTCTTTTTATATACGTTCAATTTATGAACGTCACAAAACCACAGAACAATAATTTAACAACCTATATGTCTAATTGCATCGAAAGCCCATTTATGACTTTCAATTATACATTGTCCCTACACACTCTTGACCCATTTCCTTATTTTGCCAACTACGGGACACTGGGTGACTAACCCTTCGCCAGAATATGGAACCTGCCATTCAGTGGACACCTGTGCAGCAAGTCATGGGGGCGAATAACGTTACTCACGTCACTCCACCACCAGTCCGTTTAAAGGATGGGTCACATTCATTTATCATCCCAGATTGGTTTGGTTTGGTTTGTTTGTCGCTCAACGGTCGTTTTTTGCACACGAGGGCTAATTAGACCGGGACCTACGGCTTAAAGTGGATTCCGAACCACTACAAACATCCATGCCCAAGGTGGGATTCGAACCCACGAACTGTTGAACCGAATGCAAGAGCGCTAACCATTCGGCTGCCAGCTCGGCTCATCATCCCAGAAGAAAGAACAAACATACATAGTGGAACAGGCGAGCTCTGGACTGTGCATCTAGGTTAACGGGTTTGAAATATTTGCCCATAACCAAGTTCCTTGTCATTTTGAACCACGGTCAGGTGACCTGAGCTGGCACCCTCCTCTCTAATCCACGCCACACCAGCGGAAGAACTTTGGACGTCACATGTTAACGTGGACATGTTCCAAGCTACGTAGCTCCAGCAGCCCTGAGAGGGAGCCCGCAGCAAATGAGGCTTCACTTTGCTGATCTTAACGGGAAGCAGCGTGGAGCTACTGAGTCACTGGAGCTCAGAAGAGAGACAGAGAAACACTGAGAGAAAGAAACATATGCATGTCCAGAACCGGGATTCGAACATGGGACCAACGGCTGAGCAGTCAGGAACGCTGACCACTCAGCCATCGACCAGCTGATTCATATCTCTACAGGTATTCTGCATTGATCATGAAATGAACTATCGGATCAAATGTTATTAAAATTGGTAACTACTTAAAAAGAGGATTATTTTCTGCAAAATAATAATCTTTTATATTGTTTTCTGCTTAGTAATTGCTAATTTTATAGAAAACAATCATTTTCTGCGCAAAAGTCTGAGTAAATCACTTTTCTATTGGAGAATAACGTAATGTAGTATTGTAAGACGGAATAAGCCATGAAAAGATACCAATATGAAATTGAATATTAACTCATGATTGACTCCAAACCACTGCTCATGGTGATAAAGCAAGCAATTTCGGCAGAATAATAAAATGATATATATTTACTGGCATGAACTTAAAAAGGTAACAACTTAAAGAGATCATTATTTTCTGCGAAATAATAATCGATATTGTTTTCTGCTTAGTAATTGCTAGTTTTATAGAAAATAATCATTTTCTGCGCAAAACTCCGAGAAAATCACTTTTCTATTGGAGAATGACGATCAATGTAGTATTGTAAGACGGAATAAGTCATGAAAAGATACCAATATGAAATTGAATATGATTGACTCCAAACCATTGCTCATGGTAATAAAGCAAGCAATTTCTGCAGAATAATAAGATAATGATATGTATGTACTGGCATGAAATACAAGATAATATATATTGGCACGCAGAATTCTTAACTTGGAAGTTACCATTAAGACCACTAGACATAAACAAAACCTGAGAGTTACCATTAAGATTCACACATTAGGACGCTAATTTATAAATTAAGACATCAGTCACAAATGAGAGTCACCATTAAGACCAACAATGAATGTTACCAATAAGTAAAAGGAAAGTTACCACTAAGACAATGATGCAATTTAATTTGCCTTCAGAAAATGAAATTCACATTTAGCATGTTTTATATTACATTTTAGAAGTCATTAAAAGCATTTTAAATCATATCTCTTTTCGTCCAACTGCATTGGATGCAAGGCGATTTCTGTTTGGTGAAGACTGTTTTTTAAAAAATTAAATCCACCATGCCGATTTAAACTAATTATAAAGTGGATGTTTTGTCTTGTCTTTTCCATTTTGCTTTTTCTTCTGTTCTATTGTCAACGTATTAATGGCTTGGATCAATGGAAAACGTCTTCTCAAACCGACGCTTTGGTCTTTACATAAGAAAGCGTTTTATTAACAAAATGAACTTCGACAATATTTTTAATTTTGATTCCAACAAGTTGGAGCCATAGAATTGTCACTCCATATGGATGTGTCTAAATCAACTCGACTGTTGTTAAGGGCATTTAACTCAAAGCGATTTTGGAATCGTGGATTTGGATTTTCATAACAATCAATATTTTACGCACAAAGTGTTCATCAAATCAAAAATAAAGAAGATTATTAGAAGAGATTTGGCGGATTTCTAGACAACGTGAAATGACACAAGAGATATTGGTAATCCGGAGAGCTAGGCAAAAAAACTTGAATCGGTCAAAGACACAAATTAGAATGGATAACAATTTCAGGAAATTTTGGAAGCAATATAACTAAAGATTTGAAAATTTGAAAACCAATTATTTAGAACAACAGGTAATTGTCATGATTCTGAAAACTTTTACAAACGGAAAAAAAATCATAATTAAAAATTACTTCTTTATTACTAGTAAAAACAAAATCTATGGAGAAGAAGACATCATTAAATCAATAAAACTATCTAGAATGAGATGGGCAGGCCACCTCATGAGAATGAGTACAGAGAGAACAACAATAAGGGTCTTCAACACCACCCCTTTCTTTAGTAGACCAAGAGGAAGACCCAAAAAGAGATGGAAGCACTGCCTGGAAGAAGACTTCAACATACTTAAAGTGAAGAACTGCAGGTCGATTTCTAGAAAAGGGGCGGAATGGCAGAGACTTCTGAAGAAGGCCAAGGCCCACAAAGGGCTGTCGTGCCAATGCTGATGGTGATTACTAGTAAAAATCATCAATAGCTTTTTTCTCATTGCCGAACGACACTCAGACAATCAATGGTGAACTTCGCCTTGTTTGCTACCGCTCGAAAAATGTGATTTGAAGGCAGGTAACAAATTCCTCTACAAGTCGGATTTACAATGCCATCTCCATACGATGTCGTAATTAGTTATGAGTGACGTAGATTGATGTCATGTTTATTTTAAACCAATGAGAATAGTGATAAAGTTGCGTAATTATGATCTTAACTGGAACGAAAAAACAACCATTTTGTAGTGTATGAAAAAAAATTAATAACCCCTAAAAATATTAAAAATTTGATAGTAAATTGCGCAGTTTTTTATGGACACAGAAAGAAATTTACTATAGAAAATCCCAATAATTTGCGAATAAGGCCCACAAATCTGAAATATCTGTAATTTACTTTTCCCAATTTTCCGCTTATATATTATTCCAAATTTGGAATTTTAATTAAGTTTTTTAAATCCTTTAAGAATAAATATAAATATCAAATAATTATTATACGATCAGAGTAAATTTCCAAAAGTGCTATGATAACTTTTACATAATTTGCTACCATTACAAATTTGTAAAGTTTCTTAAATTTTAAGTAATTCTTTAACAAATTTATTTAAAAAAATATTAGCAATTTCGATAATGTCTTCAGAAAAATATTAAAAAAATATTACTCTTAGATAAGTTTGATTATTTTGTGATTTTGAATTTAATATAACTGAATTTCTTAAAATATCATGGCATTCCTTTTAATTCGGATTGTTTCCAGTTTCTCATATGAAACAAAATACATTTCATTGCATATTTACATTTCTAAATGAACCAATCCACATAAATGGAACAAGCAATTTAAGTCCGATCTGTCTAGTGGTCAGCGTGCCTGACTGAGGATAGGGAGGTCCTGGGTTCGAATCCTGGTTCAGGCATGGATGTGTACTTTCTCTCTCTCCTGTCTTTCCCCTTTCTTTGAATGAATGGGTTGTGAATGGTTGCCTGCCTTATAAACTGTTACCTATGGCATGTACTGAGAAAGTCACTACATCAAAATAGGAACCAGTCACAACCCATTCATTCAAGGAAAGGCCAAAGACAGGATAGATAGAGAGAGGAAAAAAAGTACATCCATGCCCGAGCTGGGATTCGAACCCAGGACCTCCCTGGCCGTAGTCTGGCACCCACTAGACAAGTTGGGCGGCAATTCAATATTAATAAACACAATAAAAATGTTATTATTTTGTCGTTAATGTAGCGTACTGTGTATCATATTAATAAAAATTACGTGCATATAGGAATCCTTAAGATTACACTGGAATTGTTCCAATATTTTATAAAAACCATAAAGGGAAAAGTAGATTATTCTCTGAAATATTTATCGACAAACATGAATATTTTTTATTTGTTGTGAAGAATTTTTATTACCTTTGCATGGTCCATAATAGTCCACGTGGACATGCTTGTACTTGTTTCGCTTACATTCATCAGCACCTTCTGTACAGAGGCACCGCATCCGATACAGTTCACAGTCGCTGTCCCAAGTTTCATTGTGGTTACTGCATACCTTTGAATGAAACAAAACATGGATTATGAATTAGCATGTCAATAAGAATATTTATTTAAATGAATATGGAAATGCGTCAAAAGTATAAAAGTGTTGTTTTTAAGTTGCGTATTACAGTAAGAGACTTTTAAAACGTGTTCGCGCATGCGCGCACATCACGTGATATTGTTTGGAACAAAGCAGATGTAGTTTGGAAATTGAGGAGAAGGGTAATGTTTCTCGAGCGGGAATTAATCCCCTTTATTATGTTTGTCTGTGTCTGTAATAAATAATTTAAAAAGACACTGGTCCGTCGTATGAGTGATTAATTATTACATCTCTTATTATACACATCTCTTAACCATAAAAAACCAACAAAATGTATACAATTTTATATATTTTGCGTTTATTTTGTTGTATAAAATGAGATATCAATTTTATAATTCTGTATTATGAAAAAAAGCAAAGCATTCTACGTTAATACTTTATTAATTTGAAATTTGAATGGTTGAAAATCAACAAATTGAAGATGATAAACGTGATGATTACCATCTTTTTTACAAATCAATCACGGTTAAACTTTTAATCACATATCAGGTCGTTGGAAACCGCAGTATTTTGTAGAATCTATATACCCTTAAAATCTTTAAATTTGTTTTATTTTATTCGTTTCCAATTAGCAAACGCTTTTAATTGCCTCTTAATTTTGGAGGGCAATGAAGAGACGAAATAGGCAACTAAATCTTCAGTATCTCCACAATAGGAGAGAATTATGGAGTTTCAACTGTTCTGATATATGTACTAAGATCTTCAGCTGTTTCAGATATCGAACCCGCCACCTACTGGACATCAGAACGATCTTTTTTTTTTTTTTTGCACAACAATATTGCGATTTTTTTTAAACATTTTAATATATTTATAAGCATGTTATAACTTTTGAACTATTTTTAATATATTTTAGATTTAGGTCTAAAAATTCTATTGGCAAAAATGAGCACTAACTGTTAGAAACATTAAAATAAATTTTTTTTAATGCTGATGTTATTTCTGTTGGCATTAATCATAGTATTTAGCTCCCTGATGAAAGAAATAAATCTAAGTAAATGAAAACAATGCTCAATATCTCAAGCCCCTGTTATTTAAAGCTATCGTTTCCTGTACTGATGATATAACAGTGTTATTAATTGAACAGAAGATATACAATGGTACGTCTATGTGAAACATTGATCTGATTATTTAAATTGAGTGCTTTCTACCTATTCTGAGAAGAGCGTAACTACCACAGATCTGTTGATTCGACTGAAATAAATAATCTGTGTTCATAGGACAAATTGTTTGATGTATACAAACCATCCAGAAGTAGAGGATTTAGCCCAATAATGAGCAATGATTTAAAAACTTCTTAGCAAATTTACAAACGGTTATGAATCGGGAAAATCAGCCAATCATATCATATAGAACCATCAAACTCAATAGTATTTTAATGTCATAAGACATTTAAAAAAAATGGAATTTTACATACTTTGTAGTGAAGAAGTTTTGCACTGCTCTGCATAAAGATTGTTACAGATTAAAACAACTTTGGTATGGGAGGTAATTGGTATAGAAAAAAAATCAACTATCATGGATCCTTTGAATTGAATTTACCAAAATGGTAATTAATAAGAATCGATTGGAAAATGGTAATCTCGTTCAGTAAATTATGATACCAGTCATGAACAGTATAAGCTACTTGGAACAATGGTATCTTCACACCGATTAATGGTAATTTAGTAATGGCTGTGTGTAGGGTCATTAACTTTGCCAAAGTATTACTTAACTGTGTAACCTATTGGAAAAATGTTATTTCGACTTATTATGAAGTATAAAATATATTAGAGAGAGTTGGTTATGCAATTGTGTGCTGTTATCTAGTTTGCTAAAGCGATATTTTAGAATATTCTTTGGTACTGAATGGAATAAGGAAAAATGTCATCTCGTTTTACGAGCTGTGATTCCTTTCACCGGAAATGGGAAAAGGACAGAAGGGGATCGAGTTTGCGAGGCTTAGTGCCAGAAGCCGAGGCTTCTATAACTAAATTTGATACCTTGCAACTCGAAGATGGTAAACTCAAATCTACCATCCAACAGCCGCCACCTGCTTTGGTAGATGAGCTACAGAACCATACCTTGATGAGGCGAGAAGTATCGCCGGCACCCACTCTCTTATGTTGGCAAACAGTACATCTCGTGGAAGATTTGTACGTTACCTTGCCGTCAATTCCTATATTATTCCTTAATCTCCCAGTTCTCGACCAGACCATCGTTGGAATGTCGTCCGACACAATGGACATGATCCTTTTCAAGATCGACCCATTGCGCCGGTCCAAGATGGTACTCAAGCTTCCTCTATCGTACACCAGTTTGCTCTTTTCTTCCGCGGTCCTGGTACAAGACAGCATGAAGTGGAGGCAATTCCCCACCACGTTGAATGAGCGACGTAGCTCACTAATCGGATACCCTCGTTTATGAAGATATTCCGGTACACGTCCGTGTCCAGTCGCTATTTGGGCTATGATAGCATTTCCGAAAGCTCTTTTTTCGGACACTGTTTTAAAGAATCTGAAGGTCTGGCGACCAACATCTTCGCTTTCCCAACTCAGCTGCCATACACGTGATGCTTCTTTATGCAGCACCTTTAGAAGGTGCGACCTTGGATGTGACAGGTCCAGCGTTGGCTCTGGTAAATTCACAGCTTCTTTGGCCAGTTCATCAGCCCTTTCGTTTCCGAAAGTACCAGCATGAGCACGTACATGGGATCCTCGATTCTCGTCCACAATCCTGAAGGATTTGGTGTGTGTCAGCATATTTTTTTCCTGCTAAATTATAACATCTCAGCCTTTCATCCTTTCAGTGGGTCGATACACTGAATACCAAGCATGCTTGGAAACTAAACACTGGGGGGGTCACGTTAGGTTGACCACCTAACTGGGACATATGCTTTGCAAAACAGGGCCTCGGTCATGAAAACAGTTATGGGCACTGTAGGCCTTGGCCCACATGGGCTGTCGCGCCACGGAGTTTAGTTTAAATCATAACATCTTTTAAACGGATAATGCACTATTCCACTAGTTAAATAGAGCACATTTGCTTTAAAAGCTAAAATTAAACTAGAAAATTTACCCAGCTTCCCAAATCCCCAAAAATGCGTGCCATTCTTATTGGTTTAATTATCTTGCTCCATATTTTGGAAATGTATGAAACATTTTAATATATTGTGCCCTGCAATGAACAGATTATGCAGAGATCATTATTAGTAAACGACAACATTCTTTCACTTTCCACATAACATCCAAGTTCTTATTAAACACTTGACTGTTCTGATCACATCGAACAAGATGACTGGCAAGTGTGACAGTTTGTCTGCAAATCATAAATTATACAATGATACTAAAAATATTTATTATAGAGATTTAACTACAATTTATAAATGCTTATATACTTAGCATTATAGAATCTTATATTCATACTCTTCAGATGTAACTGAGAGGGGTTTAAAAATGAGAATTATAATAGTACCCCACCTTTCTTCTGAAATCCGATGTGTCCGGGCATTTCTTGACGCATGCGCATTGTGCCTTTCCTTCCTCGTCAATCTCGCATAGCTTTCCTGGACCACATTTGTGCTTGCTACAGGGATCTGAAAACATTGAATACATTTTCCATTATCAACTTACAATTCTGTACCATTAAGAATCTGTAAGGTGTACTACACGTTGTACACAAAAATTCATGTTAATTCTCTCATAATGGAAGCATTATTATACTTAATCCATGATGAAAATATTTGAATTTAAGAAAATTTTACTGCGTATTACTGACACCTGTAGCCAAATCATGTTGAAAGATGTAACTTAATATATTATGTTACAAGGTACCCTATGAAAATGCTCTTTTAGTCCACCTAATTTGATTGCGAACAAGTCTTATTTAACACATTGACTGCTTATCACGTGCTAGCTCGCGGCGTGGCGCTATCGCCGAAAAGCCAATCACGCGCCAGCGCGTGATGTGGGGTGATGCTTCGGTAGCCAGTCACGCGATGGTGCGGGAAAATCCACTTCTAATTGTTCATTCTCTAGTTCATTTAGCATTGCTTGCAGGGTAATTCTGCTGGTATTAGCATAGAGTTATGATTAGAAACTATCTGTAAATAATCGTGGTTTCGAATTTAATATTTAATTTTTAACTCAAAAAATAATCTTGTGATATGAGTTATACAGATGATAATTGTGCAGGGCCTTCGCGCCCCAAAAAAAGAAAAGTTCAAAATAATAAGAATCTAACGGAT
The DNA here is from genome assembly GCA_037975125.1 of Latrodectus hesperus. Lineage (NCBI taxonomy): Eukaryota > Metazoa > Arthropoda > Arachnida > Araneae > Theridiidae > Latrodectus > Latrodectus hesperus. The sequence continues at coordinate 69,037,462 of CM075852.1, forward strand.
GATGAAATTGCAAATTTGTTGGCTGAGCTATCGGAGGAGTACCTGAGTGATTTTAGTTACGACGGCTACGACAGTGACGGTGACGAAGAATTCATTCCTCATGATGCCCATGATATTTCGGATTCTGAAGATGAAAATGATGAACAAATCGTTCAAGGTGCAGCATGTCAGCGCGATAATTCCGCTATGATTGAAAATTTAACTTGGGGAAACGATTCAACATCCACGAAACAATTTTCTTTCATAAAATCTAAGTGTTAGCTCCAACCTGTTTTAGGTAACAATCCTAAAGATTATTTTCGGCATATTTTCACCGACGGTATCTTGGAAGAAGTAGTTGCTGAAACTAATGATTATGCTCATAAAGTACTTTTTCACCGTGAAAAAAAGAAACATTCACGAATCAATGCCTGGAAAGACACTACAAAAGAGGAACTTTTGACATTTGTGGGATTGATGGGAACGATACGAATCAACCGCATACAAGATTATTGGAATACAGATTAACTGTTTGGTTTACATGTTTTTTCTCAAAACATGAGTAGGAATCGGTTTTTATTATTACTGAGGGCATTGCACTTCGCAAAAATTCTAGATCAGAATACAGATATTCCAAAGGATCTTTTATATAAAAAAAGAAGCATGGTAAATTTGTTCAACGCACGAGTATCTGAAATATATTAGCCAGGACGAGAGATTAGTTTTGATGAGTCGATGGTATTATGGCGTGGACGACATATATTTAGAAAGTATATACCAAATAAACGTCACAAATATGGTATAAAGCTGTACATGATCTCAACCCCTGATGTTATGGTTCTCAAATTTATGGTATGTACAGGAATTTTGGATGATTTTGGTGGAAAAGGACATGCACAGAAAGTCGCAATGAATTTACTTGAGGAAATGTTGGATGTAGGGCATAACGTATTTATGGACAGTTATTATAATAGCTATGAACTGGCAAAATATCTTTCTGATAGAAAAACTCATTGTACTGGGACAATTCGAAACAACAGGAAGACATTTCCGAAAGAGGTAAAAGGAAAAATAAACTGAAGAAAGGGCAAACTTTAGCAAAATATACTAATGGTGTGATGATTGCTAAGTGGAAGGATAAGAGAGACGTCACATATATTTCCAATGAATATAAAAATGATATGGTGGAAAAAACGAACAAAAGAGGTGAAGTTAAAACAAAAACCACTACCTGTAATTCAGTATAATAAATTTATGGCAGGTATTGATAAGCAAGACCAGATGCTTGCTTATTATCCTTGTGAAAGAAAAAGGATTAGTTGGCCCACGAAAATTTTGGTTCATATTTTGCAAATAATGATGGCCAATTCCCACTTTATCTACAACAAGTATTCCAATGGAAACATATCACTTTATGACTATCGTCTATTCGTGATGAAATGCTTATTGAAACAGCCACCTGTTCATCGTGCTTCTGTGTGTCATCCATCTAAATCGGAGCATGTACTACAAACGCGGGAAGAGAAAAAAAGGTGGAAAAGTATTGCGAAAGCAGTGTAAAAGTTGTTATTCACAAGGAAAACGAAAAGATACCATATATGTGTGCAAAGTTTGCAAAGGATCTCCCGGATACTGCCTAGATTGTGCTAAGATTACACACAAATAACACTCTAAAATGTATGTTTTGTAATAATACCATTAATAATTATTATGAAATAAATTTTCATTTTGTAATATGTATATTTGTTTGTAATAGAGATTTATATAAAAATAATGCATACTGTCCCTTATTTTACTTATTTTGATTCACTTTATCAAAAATCACGCGCCAACGCGTAATCTGGCATTTGGGGGGAAAAATTGATGTGCAGTGCCATCACGTACTGGCGAGTAGTTAAGAAATTCCATATGGAAATGCTTAAATAATATTTATATGTAAAATAGTCATATTTCATTAATAATTTTAAATCATATTTCCAATAATTAGTATGTTGGCTTCTGGGTAGAATCTACTTCGATGTCAAGGTATCTATCAACCCCATCTCCAGAGACTGGCAGTCAATGTGTTAACGCATCACATGAATTAATTTCTTTTTACAAACTTACTTCAGATACAAAAAAGAACGATTCCTTGAACCAGTAATTTTATTCGATCTTGTAATAATTTAAAGTTTATCTCTTTAAGTCTTATTCGTATATTTGTATGTGTGTATATATATATATATATATATATATATATATATATATATATATATATATATATATATATATATATATATATATATATATATATATATGATTAATTATTGTGTGTGTGGGATTTTTTTTCTTTCCATTCTATCATAATTCAGAAACCATCAACATGAGTGCTTGAATAAAATATTAGATGCTTGATACATTGAAAATCATAAAAGCAATCTGAAAATATGAAAATTTATGTATAATTTTTAAAACAATGGGCACAGGGCGATGAGATTTAAACTGTTGATTGTGTTTTGTGAACGCGCTGTTTATAACCAAAATAGGCTCAACAAACGATGAAAAAACATTGTGTAGATTTTACTTATGTTGAGGTGACGAAGTCGACATCCGAGTGGGTAACTTCCTTTTCATAGCATAACCACCTTACATATTAACTGTTATATGAAGGTTATCATATTCGTTATCATATGGTCTAAGTACTCTAGGGAGCTAAAACCGTGGTTTTTCTATGTTTAGTATCATATATGTATACCGTCGTTTTTGTTTTTTCTTATTTGTTTAATTGTTTTTATTGGCTTATCCTCTTTAAAGATCTGACTTCTGTCAGATCGACTTGAATAAATTGTTGACAGTTAGAAAGTCAATCACTATCAGGGGATCTGAGGATAAATTCTCAAAGGAAAGTCCGACGCAATCCAGAATATGTTTCGTTGATGCTGGATGGTGCCAGAATTTTTTACATGAGGTATAATTTTTTGTACCATGTTCAAACGATAAACATTTTAGAAATCCACTTAAGGATTTGTCTTGTGCCTGCACCTTTTATTACGAGTTCCGGCATTACCCTTAAATTATGGACACTTGTGTAATATATACCTCAACTTCAAACCAATTTCATCTCAGGGTAAAAATGGGCTCAGATGCCGTATTATCCAGGATGCCAAATCCTGAGTTTGGTGAATTTTTTGGCGGTTTTTTTATGCATATGGCAACCTGGTTTTTATTACGTCATAGATATGAAGACGTATAAAAATTATGCAGAAAATTCTGTTTTGGCAACCTTAGTACTTACAGCATTACATCATTACACACGTCACATTACGTCATTTTGGCAACATTTCTTCATCGCCAAAAAAATTCAGAATTTGGAATCCTGGATTATACGGCATCTGTCCCCAAAAATGAAGGTGAAACAGACAGATAAAAAAAATCAGTCGGAAGCGGAAAGAAATGGGCCTCATCCATACCTTCCACGTATCCCCCTTTACCAGTGTCAAATCTCTCTAACTGCAGCTCATCTTCCAGCGCCGTCTTCTTCAGTTTCTTCTTCTCGTCTGCTTCATCTTCTTGGAGGAAGTCGAGGATGTTCTGCTCAGGGTCGGTTTCCTTCAAGGAGTGTTTCTTCTCTTTCTTCCGATGAGCCTACAAGACCATGAATACATAATCTCATTACCTGCATGAACCACAATGCACATAATATAATCACACTTTTAAAAATTGATTTTTCACAAAGCCTGTTTCCTGTGTCTATGTAAACGGGATATCTAATATCAGTTCAAAAAAATTATGCAAAATTCATTTTAATATCACTATTATTGGGTGATGAATTTTCCAAGTATGGCGTAATAAAATCAAAATATATGAGGGGTAATAGAACATAATTTTAATTAAGGAATATTTATAATGTGGGTTCAATGATTAAAATATCATTAACTTTACTATATGGGTTCGAATACAGCATGTTGTAAAACGTTTAGTCCATTCAGTAGATATGCTGCTTGAGGCATGGATGCGCTGTTATTCAAGCTTACAAGTCCTCTCCAAGTTATCGATTGCCGAATACATCGCTTGAAAGAATCAAAAAGGGGATCAAGTACCGCCCAACTTGTCTGGTGGTCAGTGTGCCTGACTGTGGATAAAGAGATCCTGGGTTCGAATCCCAGTTCGGGCATGGATGTACTTTCTCTCTCTATCTATCCTGTCTTTGTCCCTTCCTTGTATGAATGATGTGTGAATGGTTGCTTTCCCTATAAACGGGTCCCTATGGCATGTGTGTACTGAGGAAGTCGGACTCCACACCAAAATAGGGTTCAGTTGGAAAAGTGGAGCTTGGTTGGTTGGTTGGGTTTTATGGCGCAAGGCTCAAAATTGGACAAGCTGCGAAAAAGTGGAGCAGCGCACCCCATGTTGCCAGCCTAACTGGCACACGACAACAACAGGGGATCAAGTAATAGAAAATATAAGACTGAAATCCTGAGTAGTTGAATCAGTTTAAATGAAAACTTACCATAGCCTTGTGATGTGACCGCAATATTATAAGAGGAAGGTACGGAATTCAATGTCAACCAGATTTGAGAGGTAGAAAATAATTAAAATATGTATAATATAAATATATATATTCCAGTTATTTAAATAAAACTTGTGTACATTCTAAGTACATTTGAATAAAAGCAATTTCTTCAATGAAAATTAAAAAAAACTAACATTAAAAGTTATTTATAAAAACAATTGTCTTATGAAATTTTACCTTTTTCGACGCAACAACGCCAATTATTAGCAGAAGTATAAAAATTTTGTACAACTGCATATCTGGTGAATCTAAAAACAAGAGAAAATTGATTTAGTGACTATTAAAAAATAAGTTACTAGAGAAAAAAATAAATAAGTAAAGCAGAAAGACAGAAGTTACAATTAGCACTGAGTGGTCAAAGGCATCACTCCGGTAATCGCTTGAGAGCGTAGGAGTGTGGGTTCGATTCCCACCGTGGCCCTGGGGTTTTCTTCGTTATCTTCTGTGGTTGTACATCTGTCATTGTGCTATTTGTCCTATTATCGACGAAGACTTACAAGCGGATCTCAAGAATCAAGCATACAAGTCTAAATATATGTAATGTAATAAAAAATAAAAAAAATAATTGCTTGAATAGAAAAAAATATGTGAGAAAACATTAACCTGATCGAGCTTTGTGTGACTTTTGGCAATTTTATAATCTAAAAAAGAAATTTCATAGACGTAGCTTTCATTCCGAAGTTGAAATTGATGGGATGGTATATGCATTTTTTAAAATTTATTTTGAGAAATCAATGGATTTTGAGGCATTTACTTTAGAATATTGAACAACAGAATCACACTGATACTCGAAGATACTGTTTTGAACACTCCTAAAACTCCGTAAATATATCTTTAAGAACTTAGATTTGTCTCAAATATTTCAAAGCGGCCTTGGCATATATGCGTTAGCGATTCGCTGTGAAAAATGAGAAAATACCAGTATCATAAATAATATAGAATACATTATAATATGGGAGTGTATGAGGGATTTATTTTACGTAGGTTAATATTAACTAATTAAACATTGATTTCGTCTAAATAACTGAGCTTTTATGATGAAAAGATTAGGAATTCACCCTGGTTCGATGCAAAGATTATGGTTTTCTGAGTGGAAGACCCAAGTATTAATTTCAGACCATGCTGAACAACACTAGTTCTTCTACAGGCATGTTGAATCACATCTTAAGAATTTTTCGATTTTTTTTTTTTTTTTTGTTGTGAATTAATTTTTTCTCTCTTTAAATATGAAACGCGTCCTCCGAAAATAAATGTTCAAATACTTAGCAAGAGAGTTCAGGGGTCCACTTTCAGATGAAAATTTTAGTTACGGATTGCTTAATTAACTTAATTAACATCAAGCAGATAATAGTTTTTAATTTAATCATTAGAAAAGTAACTATAAGTTCTTGTTTCTTTCAATGTAACGATACAAGAAACTTTTATACTTACTCAAAATTATTTTGTTATTAAGTATTGTTAAAATTAATAAAACTTTTGTTTTCAGTTTAACGATTTGAATCACCTATCTGTTAAGGATTTTTAACTTTATAAGTGCAGCAAGAAAATCGATGTATACATATACAGAAAGTCTGTACAGATATTTGCATATGCTGATGACGTAGACATTGTTGCACGAACGCCCGAGGCCTTAAAAGCAGCTTTTACGTCACTAGAAGCTGCAGCTAGTAAAATGCATCTTGCAATCAACCAAGACAAAACAAAGTACATGACCACCGAAAAATATAGCACTCCCAATCTAGAGGTAGGAAACTACAAGTTTGAAACTGTTCGCAACTTTAAATATTTGAGATCTGAAGCGACATCGCACCTGAGATTCGCAGCAGGGTTACAGCTGCTAACCGATGTTTTTTCGGCTTAAAAAAGTACCTAAAATCTACTTTCGTCAGTCGAAAACAAAAGACTGAGGAGGACAAAGAAACCATCTCCATTTTCGAAAGAAAAACTTTAAGAAGCATCTTTGGTGGAATAAAATGTGAGAATACATGGCGAAGAAGAACTAATTCTGAGCTCTATAAACTATATAAAGAACCAGATATTGTTAAATTTATCTTAATACAGAGATTAAAATGGGCAGGACATTTGAGCCGGATGAACGACAATCGGGTAAGGAAAAAATTTTCTTGCCCCCCCCCCATTGGCACCAGAAGAAGAGGACGACCGAAACTCCGATGGCGTGACTGCCTTGAAAACGACCTAAAAACACTAAAAGTGACAAACTGGATGACCTTATCCAAAAATAGGGGGTCCTAATATGCACTTCTGAGGAAGGCAAAGGCCCACCCTGGGCTGTCAGGTCAATGAAGAAGAAGAAGAAGACATATACAGAATATATGCGATGTATACAGAAAATCTCTGAGAAATGTTAAAGAAATATTGGAGAATCTTAAAAAAACTTATGAAAATGTATGTGTTGATTAAAAAGGGTAAACTTTATTATCAATGTTTGACGTTTATAAGGCACATCATTAATTTTTAAGCAAAAATAGATCCTTAAGCTTGAAAGTAACAGATATGTGATTGAAGCACATTACTGTGGAAGGTGATGAAAAATGAACTAAAACGAGAAATCCACAGTTTAAGAGTCAATGCTTTCACAATGTGAATTTACGATCAAACGTGTACCTTGACTACATCTTCAAAATTATTATAAGACATTAGTTACTGGAAATGTGCTTTAATGATCACCCTCTATAGAAGGCTTCCAATTTTCTGCCAAGACTAGGGACACTCTTAAGCTTCAGCAATAGTTATCAAACAGATTTTCACCATCCAAAATAGGTTTTTCCCATTCATAAGTATATTTTTACAATCCAACATACTAAAATGAACAAACATTTTTAGCAGCTATAGTAATCTGAATTTATGTGGATAGAAATAAGAGGTTATCAACAGTAGATCTCCTCCTTTATTAGTCAGATGAGAATCGATAATTTACTTCGACATACAGGAAAATATTGTATTTAGAGATTCCCAAAAAGAATGAAAGTTTTAAAGGAGAGAGAATAAAAGCTGTGGTGTAGCAATAAATACTGGATTCATTCCACTGAACTGTTATTGGAAAAACGCTTTTCATTTGTCTAAGTTTCATGCAATCTAATTAGTTGAATTATTGCCATTTACAGCTGCCAAACTAGTGGTCAGCGTGTCTGATTGCGGCTAGGGAGGTCCTAGGTTCGAATCCCGGTTCGGGCATGGATGTACTTTCTCTCTCTATCTATCCTGTCTTTGTCCTTTCCTTGCATGAATGTGGAGTGATTGGTTGCCTACCTTATAAATGGGTACCTATGACAAGTGTGTTCTGAAGAAGTCGGACTCCACACCAAAATAGGGTTCAGTTGGAAAAATGGAGCAGCGCACCCCATATTGCCAGCCTAACTGGCACACGACAACAACAACATTTATAGTTTTAATATTTATTTTACAACAACAACAACACGTTTTATAGTTTACCATTTATAGTTTTTTCTCACTTTACAAGTTACAAAAAAATTTTAGAGCTATTTATATGATATAATGAACGAGGTATACGAAAGAATTGGATTATCTTTTTGTATTTTATTAAAAAGAGTGGTTTTCATAATTATTTTTTATTTTAGAAAATGTTTATAATCTGAACTTTGAGAGTTATTTTATTTGAAACGTGAAACTACTATCTTTTGATTCTTAATGTAAAAGAAATCCAAATTTTTTAGGACTTCCTATTCCTTGAGATAAAATGGGTTAAATCAGCGAACGGTCTGAAATTATTGCGATAAATATATTTGCAAAGCACTTTTCTTTTGTTTATTTCTTCAAGGAGATAATACCAGATCACCATGGCAAAAGAGGATACATTTCTTTATTTTAGATAGTGTACATGTATTGTAATAAATGATAAGAATAATGATGATCGCATAAAAACTACAAAGATCAAGTATTCAAGTTTTTTTAATTCTTTCTGTTATTAATTTAAATCGTAGTCTTCTAATATGAAAAAAATAGAAGTTGTATGTTGCAAACATCTAAAAAAATTTAAATCGTGAAGAATAATAGGATGATATTTTATAGATCTAATTCTGGTTTTGTCATTAGCTTGGTCCACAAAAAAAAAATTCTAAACTTTTGTGTAAAAAATCTTACTTAAATATTTATCTAAATCATGAATGAGTTCCCAAACTTTTTTTTTTTCGTGGACCACTTACAAAGTTTTACTATTTTTGGTAGACCCCTGTTGCTGCATTTCTACTATTTCCCAAAACTCCTAAAAAATATCACCCTAAATTGGGGGTGTTAGGAAAAAAAAAGTAGCACATTTTCCTGTGTCCTATTTATTAAAATAATACTAATAATTATACAAAATTTTATAAACATTATTACAAACAATCAACAATTGACAAAAAATCAACAATGAATTCTGAAATGTAATTCAACAATAAAAGATAGTCATACTTTTAATGAGATGGCGCACGGGCGGCACTTTGCAAGTCTCGACATGTGGTGTACACTATTGTACTATTATCTATTATTCCATTCAATTCCATGTTTGAAGTGAATCTGGAATATTTTTGAGTACCTACCTAGTGAATGATGCTACCTGCCTACGTTGATAGGTAAATCCAAGCCAAAATTTTTGTTCTTTACTATGAAAACCAGAACATTTTTCGTGGACCCCCACTTATAACTTGTGAGCCCCTGTTTTCTTTTCACATCTAGGTGGACCCCCGTGTAGTCTCCTATGGAACCCTGGGGGTCCACCTGGACCACTTTGGGAACCTATGATCTAAATCTTATTTTTGTTCAAACCTTTTTCAAATGAAATGAAATGTCAGCTACAACTCTGTGCTTCTTCAGATGAAATTTCAGTTAATTTTTCACAGTTTAAGGAGTTCTTTGCGCATATTTAGATCAAAATTTAAAGGAATTAAGTTTGACTTATTTAGTAACAAATTTAACTATTTAGTAAAGGGTTGTTGAAGAGAGAAAACTGTCTGTTTTGGTTGGTGTTAAGACTTTGGCGTGGATTTATCGTGACTACAATAAATTCAATCGTTTTTTTATTATGATAAATATTTTCTTCCTTAATATAATTGTTATCTTGTAAATAAATATATGTTATTTTCAAAGAGCATACACTTCTTTAATTGCATTGCAGTCCACTCTAGGCCAAAGACATCTCAACTAGCGTCCTGCAACGAACCCGATCAGGCACTACAATCCGCCAACAGCTAATTTTTAATGCATAGATCAGCTTCTACGCAATCCAGCCATCCGGAGCCACATTTTCCTGGTAACCCTCTTTTTCTGGTAACCTCTACATTTGCAAAGTCACCTTCTTAACAGGGTCTAAGTTGCTACACCTAAACATGTGTTCAAGCTATCTGATGAAATAGGATTCAATATCTCCGACAATATTAGGTTGTTTCCAGGAATACACATGCAAGCTATTCACCCTTGCGACTCTATTCTGTCTTTAGAAACTTAGTTTCTCTTGTTTACATATTTAAAATTTATAGCTAAAAAGACAGGGAATATTACTTACAATTATTTCATTCTTCTACTGACAGTCTCTAATGAGCCAAGGCCTTCCCAAGCCTGTTATAAAAACAATTTAGAATCCAACACGTCACTTACCAGTTGGAATAACTTTTATGAATAGTGGACCATACTCGTGCATCACAAGGAATGGTGTGAATACGGTTCTGCTGCCCCTAAAAATATCATTCTTAGAACACTTCCAAGCATTCACCCCAATAGATGCGCATGCAAAAGGCAGAAGCTCAACATGCATCTCCCGCTGTTTAATAAGACTGGGATTGAACTCAAGACCCTCGATTTATGGAGCTCTGTCTTATCCCTAGGTAACGATAAACCCAAATTATAACTTAACAAATTAAATCCCCACTTTACCCCAATAAACAAATTCTTGCAAAAATTTATCTCCTCTGCAAGTTAGTATCAAAACAATGATAGTAAAGAAATGTCACTGAATATCATGCCAATAAGCTGGACAGTAAGGCAATGATGTAAATCACCGAAGCTCACACTAATTGCTTACTAAATAATGTGAATAAAATTATATGGTCTATCTTTATCGACACTATAGTCAACAAGTCATATAAAAAAGCAAAACAAATATAAATTTCTTGTAAAACCCATGGAAACTTAAGGAAATGACATTCCTGATTAAAACATCTTTCTCTACAAAATTGTCAAACTGAACCGATTATTGATATTATACTGCCTAAGATGGAATTTTCTTTCTGCATAATTTAAGCATTCGGGAAAGAGCTCAGTTTTCAAACATGACAGATATCTCATAAATCAATTGAGAAACATGATTTATATGGAATTCTTATTAGTATTCAAAAAGAGATAAGTTTAAACACTCTTTTAGCAAAAAAAGATAACTCATCCAATTTGCTTCAGCATATCTCTTATGATTACGAACGAGAATTTATAACAACGATATAAATTAAAAACAAGCATATGATTCTTTTATAAAAGGAATCTCTTATATTAAAAATTCAAGTCCGGATTGATTCATATAAGATCAAAATATCACAAATCTTAATAATATACATGTTATTAATGGTTATTGTTCGCTACATATTAAGAAGTTATACTTTTTATCATAATTTAAAATCATTATTTATGAGAATAATATAAAGTATAATTAAATTATAAGAGTTTTTCACACATTTGAAATGCAATGAACTCCAATAAGAAAATAGCTTTGTGATCATACATATATATTTTATTTTATTTTTACTCTCATATAAAATTTAAATTAAAAAAGTTAAACATATCGTTGAGAAAGAAAGTCAATAACTATTTACATGTAAATATTATGCGAACAATCAAAATCAGAAGTACTTACAATAGTTTCACAGTTAGAATTCATATTATTATTCGCTTGGCAACAACAATGAAGTTTTGAAAAAGGGTATAGATAAAACTAAATTATTAGAAATGTAAGGATAAATCTATAGACTTCACAAGGGAAACAAATCTCACATTTGCTGTTTTCAAATTAATGTTTCCACGTGACCTAATCATGTCATCTGCAGGAATTTTAATTTTGGTGGATAAGTATTACGAAAACCAATGAGAGAGAGGTTCATTACAATAAACTTCAAGCGTAGTAAAATTTACATAGCTGTATTTGTCTCCCGTTGTATTGGTCTTAATTTCAAAGCTAATATGAACAATAGCGAATATAAAAAATAATACAGATCATAACAAAGTCATCGTCAACACATAAAATTTCACATCATTTCAATTTGGTAATGAAATTATTATCCTTTTTCACTCGTTTTTAAAATTAATGTATTAATTAAGGAAAATGAAATAACAGAATGTCACTTATCAATGAAACTAATTTCTATTTGATCAAAATGGAATGCATTTTCTCATAATTAAGATTATGAATCATAAAATAACGCTAGGAGATACTTTAAAATGTTACTCTAGGTAAAACGATTTCAAATTTAGAAAACTATTAATCAATATAAAAATTAATTAAAGAAGATATATAAATATTGAATACAACTTTTATGATCCTAGTAAAATCAATTTTTTTTTGAGAAAAAAATCCCTAGACATTTAATAAAAAATTAGGAATTTTTTAATCTTTAAATATAATAAATTATAAGTTTTTAAATGAAAAGCTAAATTCATTTTGAATAAAATAGGCAGAACAAAACTGTAACATCCGTAAGAAAAATTGCATAAATGTTCAGAGATTTCATTGAAAGATTTTTGAAGACATAATAATGAAATTTAAAACACAATATAAATACATTTCTTCAGTGCTGTTATTAAGCTAAATTAACGATAAACAAAATTAATCAACTGATACTTTAATTTAAAATATTTGTTTTATTATTTTGTCATTTACAAACACATATACTTTAATGAAAGTGATTCATATATATAATATTCATAAAATTCTTGTATTTTTTTGAGTATAAATAAATCAAAAATTTTTGTAAGTCTTTTATTGATGAAAAATATAAATACTACGAAAGTAATGCAATAATGATGTAAGTAATTTTTCCCCTTACATTTAATAACAATATTTGAAACAATGTATTTAGAACCTTCTCCATCAATTTGGTTGACTTAGTTTATATCTTCAGTCTTAGGAAAAATTTTACTTTTAAATTCATTATCAACTTAAATAGGAAAATTTTTAATAATTGTAAATCAACCCACTGAGGTTTAAATCAATATATCTAATTTTTTGGCAGTCAAATATTTAGAGAAAAGAAAAAGTTTGGATTACTCGATAGGTGTCTAATATCTTCCATTTTGTGTTGCTATTTCCCGAAGTATTAAAACACATTTGTACTATCAATCTAAATTTCTGGAATCTCTATTAGTATGTGTCTGCATTATATCTACCTACTACTTTTTATCATCCTTCAATGAATTTATTAAATATTCCATCATTTCTCGGTTTGTCCTAAAATTTTGAATCAGGATAAAATGAAATAATGCAAGAATACTTTTAATTATTTCAGCAAATATCTGTTGATAAATCTTTCCTACACACATTTATAAATTCAAAATAATTCCACCACATTTAAATTAAAAACTCGTCCACAACGATTTCATATATAAAATTTCTGCCAATTTTTATTTTAAAAGAAATCACTTCTAATAACTATACAGATTTATTTCCATTTCTTATGATTTAAACCTCTATTTATTAAATTAATCTATTATATCGGCCATAGGTTAAAAACTGTTAAGTATATGATGATGTAATTTTTAACAAATTAATAATATGCTTGAACTATTAAATGTATTATAATTTATAGAAAGGTGGTTTCTATTGCAGTTACTTTAGCTATTATGTCAACTGAAATAGTATCAGTCTTAACCTGTATGGAAAGGGAATTGCTTTTCAAACATCAGGCATCCTTTATCAATCTTTGTTTTAGTTCTATTTATACTTTATAGTTATCATTTATTTTTTTTTATATTCTTCAAACAAGCTAGGATATTGTTTTGTCCGTAATATGTTTTTCAAGTGACAGAACTTTAATGATTCACAGATACCCAAAAATGTAGTGTGTTTGACAATAAGAATTATATTATTACAATTTCTAATTTGTGTTTTTAAACAACCTTTATATAAATTAATTATATTAATTTGTAAGCATATTAAAATATGCTGACGCCCGCCCTGTCTAGTGGTCAGAGTCCCTGACTACGGATAGGGAGGTCCTGGGTTCGAATCCCAGTTCGGGCATGGATGTACTATACTATCTCTCTATCTATCCTGTCTTTGCCCTTTCTGTGTATGAATGAGGTGTGAATGGTTGCCTATCCTATAAACGGGTCCCTATGGCATGTGTGTACTGAAGAAGTCGGACTCCACACCAAAATAGGGTTCAGTTGAAAAAGTGGAGCAGCGCACCCCAAATTGCCAGCCTAGCTGTCACACGACAACAACATTCAAATATGCTGTAGAATTTTTGTCTGAGCTAATGACAGTTTCATTCCAACTAAAATAAAAAAAATAATTTTTTTATCAGTGATTTGATTTATAGATTTAAATTTAAATATAGAAGAAAAAATATTTTTATTTTACCTCCCAATTTCACATTTTTTTATTATTTAAATAAAAATCTAAATTATGTATTGTTCTTTCACTGAATTATGTACTGAACTCTTATTTAACTGTTACATACTATACGTCTACTGAATAATGTACTGTACTTCTACTGAAGTAAAATACATAAAACTTCATTTCCGTAATGGTATTTCAGTTTCCTAATTGTAAAAGAATATTATTTTTTCATTCGTTATCAACATAAAAAGTTCAGCCACTAAGATTCATTTTTAATTTTTTATGTATAAATTAAAATATTCAAGAAACCCATAATGTTTCAATATGGATTAAAACTGGAACAAAAATGAAAGTTCTTTTAAAATAGTAATCTATCACATTAGAAGTTAACCTGTCAGTGATAATTATCGTCTGCTAGTGAACAATCAAGAGAAAGTCCTCGCTTAACACATGGTTAACGTTAACATACTTTTCTGTCTGACTGAAGATGCTGCTGGCACGAAGAGACTTAAAAAAAAGAACTAAATATTATTCTTTCCTGTAATAGCTGCAACCTCCCATATGTGCATGTTTTGTGAAAGGCAGACGGTTTTCTAGCAAATAAACAATGACATCATGCCCACTGATTTGAAGTGAAGAGAGAAAGGGATTTATTCCTGTCATCTCTACATCAGAAGTTCTTAAATCATTCGCACCAAACTGACATTTTCTTTTCTGTTGAAGTAGGACTTCAGATGTGACACGACATAAAAAATTAACAGAAATTGAAAATGATGCTCATAACAAAGTTTATTAAACTTAATTTTAAAAATATATTTTAAAAAATTAATTTTTAAACTTAAATTTTTAAAGAATAAATTACAATATTTTTCAGAAAGACAGATTTCTAATTTCATTGAGTAAGCATCTTTTTCAAAGTACACGAATAGCAAGTGTTCTTAATCTAGAATCATTATTTTAATGTGATACTAATTATATGATTCGGTACTAGTTATAAGTTTCTAATTTTATGTTGGCATCAAATTTTATACAGAGACTGAAACTGAAATTAAATCAAATGAAATCAAAATATTCAATAGCTTGAAGATATAAATAAACAATTTCATAGTCAGTCATATATAATTAATATTTTGATTGCAAATTAAACTTAAAAATTGATCCATTAAATTTTAATTGGGAATTACTTTTAATTAAATTTTCCATAAAATTGTTTAAAATAAATGCTTGAATCTAAGGTGATTATAGAAAAATTCATAATTAAATATAAACAGACATACAAGAAAGAAATATACATCATATCATAAACAGATATACATCATTATATAAATTTCAATAGCAAAACAAAAAGAATAAAAAATTAATTCATATATGATAATTTTAAATTTAAAGATTTATATACAAAATTATTTCCTTCCATGTTTTCGGATTACGAATATTGATTAATTAAGTAGTTAAAACTCTTTTATTTGGGAATATTAGCAAATTTCCATTGGTGTTGACACAAAACTGGATAGATTACCCAATTTATTCGATGTCAATAACTACTGGTAGATTTTACTTCTTTTTTCGGAATAAGACTAAATAAATACCTAAACTAGATATCTGTGGATCTAAATAAATACCCAGGTAAATATCCTTCTTTTACGCGAACTTAGTGGCAACGTCGATGAATTTTGGTAGAATTTGGTATTTCTCAAAGGTGAATAACCAAGAATTTTCGATATAGGTGCATCGTACTCTTCTTTGAGTGGGAGTGTAAAACTGCTGGCGGAAATATATAAACACCCAAACATAAAACTTTGTTGTTTTTCTCTTCAGCTCACTGGGAAATATTCATCGGTGACGTCATAAAAACTGACTCTAGATCATATGTTCCCAAAGTGGTCCGGGTGGACTTCCAGAGGTCCATAGGAGACCACACGGGGTCCAAATAGATGTGAAAAGAAAATAGGGGTTCACAAGGTGGGGGTCCACGAAATATTTTCTGGTTTTCATAATGAAGAACAAACATTTTGGCTTGGATATACCTATCAACGTAGGCAGGTAGCATCATTCACTAGGTAGGTACTCAAAAATATTCGAGATTCAGTTCAAACACAGAATTTAATAGAACAATAGTATACACAATAATCCAAGTATACACCACATATAGAGACTTGCAGAGTGCCGCCCGTGCGCCGTCTTATTAAAAGTAAAATTTTTTTATTGTCCATTTACATTTCAGAGTTCATTGTTGATTTTTTGTCAATCGTTGATTGTTTGCAATAATAAATGTTTATAATATTGTATAACCACAAATAGGACACAAGCGTTTCGGTTTTTCAGAATAAAAATTACGATAAATATCCAAACAAATACTGTTTTTTACTCTAGCTTGTTGGTAAATTTTCGTAAGTGATGTTATAAAACTAGATAGATTATTTTCTCTTCTATAGGAGAAAATAACAAAAATAAAGCATTTTCAATATAGGTAGATTTTTTGTTTCGGGCTAAGCATTTCTGGATTAACTATAGCCAGGTAAATACTCTTTTTTCATCTGATTTCAAACCTTTCATGGTAACGTCGCAAAATCAGATGTGTGCTTTTCTTTTCTAGAAGGTCAAAAATTTATCAATGTATGCAACCATTGGGCTGTATAACTTTATGTGGTTAAATATTCTTCTTTCTAGTTAATGGTAGCAGAACATCTCAAATCTAACAATAGTTACAAAACTTCGAAGATCAAATATTTTTCAATATCTGTGGATTGTTTTTCTGTTTTGAAGGGATAAAACCTTTGGTTTTGAACTGAAAAAATACACAGACAATGTTGAGAAGTTTAGTTAGTAGAAAATTTCTTGCATTTAAAATTACATAATTAATTTTAAAAGCCATTTATAAAATTTCTTTATTGATTTAAATTTGCTCCAACAATATAACTACGTCTCTACTGTATATAGGTCACCTCTGAGTTACAGAACCGAATGAAAAGCGGTCCGCAACTGCCAAAAGAAGCAGCCGGAGCTCGGCATCTGACTGGCCAGCTATTTGAACCACAGTTTCAAGACAAACCATATGCAGACAGTTGGAAAATATTGATTCATTGAAATACTGATTATTGATCATTAGGAAAAGATTGAATATCGATCATTATGCTCACATGTCTATCAGATGCCAGCGATTTTATCCAGGAGCAGAAAACCTTAAAGGCGGACATCATTACAGAAAGCCTGTTTGATATTTTCCATAGTTTGATTTACATCAGACATTCATAAAGAGGAAGCTAAGTATCCGTTACCCCCAAGGCAACATCACTGAACGGCATCTTCATAATGTTCCAAAATTGATTGCTTTGGGTGAAGTTAAACTGGGCTTCCGAGTAGACCTGTATGTTCAAATCGGAACCATGGCAGGCCCCATTTAACGGGATACCATGCTAGAATAACATATATGTTTATTTAGAGATTCCATAGGCACAGAATTTTCGCTCATAGACGAGCTCAAGATAAGCGAATCTTTCAAGATGAGGATATCGTATGAATTGGTAATCATTCTCATCTAAATATCATGCATGGGGCATGCTTTTACAGACGAATTACAGCTCGCCAGTCACTTTTTACAAGTTTACTGGGTGGAGTAATCTTCCCCAAGATCAGATAAATAGTTTAATATTCAACAACACTAGCCATTGTACAGTCTGTATCTCCTCGCAAGGGAGACATGCAATGCCTTAATCATTATACTAAGTATGCAATTTTAAGTTTTTTTCAAGGTTTTTAATAATTGTCTGTAGCAATTATCGTAATTTTTAGGAATGATATTACAATTGCACTCCCTTTTGTGGTACTTAATCTTTTTTAAAGGCGCTTCACAAATAAATCATGTTTTTTTTAGTTTCCGAACTTTTATTTGGTGCAGCTTAAGTGACTAATCTTTAGTTTGGGCCATGAGTGCACTCCAATTGATTGTCATCTAATGGGAATTACTCGCTCTCATTGAAAGAATGTCTAGACGAGAATCATTATAAGCAAAAACTGCGCCAAGTTAGCAGAGATAAAAAAATCCTCTTTAAACTTGGTAATTGCAACCAAAGCGGAAATTAAAATTGGGATAAAAAAAGATTAATCACCACATCTAAGATTCTATGAAACAAATCTGAAAATCGCACGGAAATTATCTTTACTATAATCTCGTCGGGAGAAAAAATATTAGTGTCTCAGATTTTACTGACAGCATTAGTATACTACATAAGTTTTATAAATAGTTAATCCAATTTTTCTTTTTGTATTAAAATTATTCAAAAAAGTTCGCAACACGATTTTAAAAAAACTAAAGCCAAACAACTAAGTGATTAAACAGAACTAAATTGTCTAGCACATGGGTTCCCAAACATTTTTTTCTCGTGGACCACTTTCAAAGTTTTACTATTTTCGGTAGACCCCCTGCTGCTGCATTTCTACTGTATTCCCAAAACTGCTGAAAAATATCACCCTAAATTGGGGGTGTTAAGATGAAAAAAAAGCACATTTTTTTTTCGTGTACTATTTATTAAAATAATACTTGTACTATTATTATCTATTGTTCTATTCAATTCTGTGTTTGAACTGAGTTTCGAATATTTTTGAGTACCTATACCTTGTGAATGATGCTACCTAGTTTGATAGGTAAATCCAAACCAAAATTTTTGTCCTTTATTATGAAAACTAGAAAATATTTCGTGGACGCTCCACTTACAACTTGTGAACCCCAGTTTTCTTTTCACGTCTACGTGGACCCCGTGTGATCTTCTATGGACCACTTTGGGAACCTATGGTCTAGCATAACAATGGTCCCTTTTTGCAGCAATAAATGTTACATAATACGTTTCGATAAGGATAATTTTTAAATAAAGGAAAACTGTAATAAAAATTATATAAGTTAGTAAGAAATTATCCTTTTTAAATTTACTCCTGTTTTACTACAATGTTTTAAAATTTATTTTGAACCTAAAATAAAATTAGACGCTTAGTAAATTATAGTTTAGATGGCTTATTTTCTTGACCATGTAAAAATTCACTAATTAAAGATTCCTAATTTTGTATTGCAGTAAAAGTATTGATGGATTATTAACACAAGAGGACCAGAACGAAATCTATTCTTCACTCTTTTCGACACACTAAGATACGCATGCAACAAAACAGGTTGTTGTATTTCTAACATTAACTTCAATATGACCATATGAATATTGTGGAGTACTTAGATGGTTGGAGGTCGCGTAAATATGTTTTTATGAAAGGTAGAAAGATATGCTCCTCTTTACTTAAGCGTATAGCAAAAGAGTGGTTTGTGGCATCTGATTCCTGGTACTTATAACTCGTATGAGACTTAATCATAAAAATTTTGACAGCAAACATTACAGTATATTTCTGTTAAAAAGTTATCTTCTTTAGTAAGTCGCTCATTTTGCCACTGAAATGTATTCGTTGATTTATGGGGAAAGTTTTCAAAATCAAAGTATTTATTGACTACACATCTGCGGGAAGTGCAAAAAAAGGAAAAAAAATCTTTTGGAAACTGGCAGCAGGAGGAGACCGTTGCTTTTGCTGAGGGGTGGAGTAGATCATTCACCCGAGCCTCTCTTATCAAGCAGATCTTTGAAAAGCTCTGTGAAGCAGGAATTTATGTCTCATTCAATTCTTCAAAATGTTTTTTCTTTTTCTTATTTTATTTATTGGGAAGTGTAACTTTGCTGGGCAAAGGTTTGTAAAGCAAAGATATTTTTTAGTTCAGTGTATAAATTATAAAACTATAAATTTATACTTATGGTATTTCCTCAAATATTAAATTTATTGTTTCAACAGAAATTGACTCTTTCAGAAGAGTGAAAAATGTTAGGTTTATACGAGGGAAATTATTGTTGTTGTTTTCCTATGACACTTGGACAAGGCAAGCTCGCTTTTGCCTTTGGCAGGGCGAATTAAGTCAATAGGGAGCGTCTTTCGTTTGAATCAAAGCACCACGAAGGTGAAAGTACGACTTTGCTCTTTTTAATGTGCCTCATAATTTTAAACCACGGTCAGGTGACGGGGTCACACCTGAGCTGGCAACCTCCTCTCCACATCCACGCCACACCAGCGGAAGGACTTTGGACGTCACACATTAACGTGGACACGTCCCCAACCCACGGAGCTCCAGCAACCCAGTGAAGGAGAGTACACCGTGGTCACCCTCCCAACCACTGCCCTCGGCAAATGATGCTTCACTTTGCTGAACTTACGGGAAGCGGCGTGAAGCTACTTAGCCACTGGAGCTCTGGGAAATTATTGAAATTGTTTTTGAGAATTATTTCTGAAATAAATTTTTTGTAATAATAAATTTTAATCCAAAATTTTTTTTATCAATTTGTTGTGAAATGTTCATAATACGCCATTTTAAAATGCAAATTTTTTTTCCAACGCCGGGCACACTTGGGTGACGAACCCTATGCCACAACAAGGCCAGAAACTGCTACTCTTTTGTCGTTAAACATCGGGCACCAGTGAACCAACCAAGTCACGGAGGCGAGTAGCGATACCCGCGCCATACTACCACAAACCCGTTTATAGGGTGGGCCACAATAATACAACAGCACAGAAGAATGGACAGAGAAATACCGAGAAGGAAAGAAACATCCATGCCTGAACCGGGATTCGAACCCGGGACCAACAGCTCAGGAGTCAGGAACGCTAACCATTCAGCCATCGGTCGGAATGTAAAAAATTATTTATCAAAAAATTTAAGCTGGAAATAGATTTGATTGTAACTAAATTAAATATATATCTTAAAACGTTTTTTTTTTTTATTTTGCACTCCTAGAATACAGTTATTGGATATGATTTACACAATAATTTAAGTAAAAATGCTGTAAAATTAGTAATTTATTACGTTTTGATGCTTAGTCATTAAAATTGGTTTTCATGTGTTGAGTAAATCATGATAATTCAATGCAACAAGCAAAAAAAGTTAAACAAATTATTTAAAATAGTTTTAATTGAAATGTCATTAAATTATTTAAATTACAATAGTTTTTTCCTCCCATTAATTTAACATGAAATGAACATTCTACACGGAAATGATTTTCCAAAATTTTTAGTAAAATTTTTAAAAGATGTCAGAAAACAAATAAGATTGTGCCTTCTGTATTTGATTAAAAATTTCAAGAAAGAATCTTTTTAAAAATTTTATGCAAAATGCTTCTTAAAAATATATATTACTATATATATATACGAGTATATATATATATATATATTAAAATTAAAGTATTTATAGATTGGGAAAATATTAAGATATAAAAAAACAGTTATCATATTAATCCAAGATGGTAGAAGAGAGTTTATGTTATAAACAAAATAATCCTATGAGTATTGAACTCTTAAGATGTATTTGTATATATGTGTGTGGACTTACATACCAATAATATAAATGAATATATTTTAACGCTATTTACACAAAAAATAAATATTTTTAAAAATACATAACATTGTTCTAACAATGTTCTTAAATAGTTAGAATAAATTTTTTATCATATATATTGTGCTTATCTTTTCATTTCTTTTTTTTAATTTTATTTGTTTTCTATTTATATTTTCTTCTATTTATTCCTTCATTTTTTTTAATTTATGTTACCTGAGTTTTTAATATTTATATTATAAATCACTGCAGTCAAGATTAAATAAAATAGCTTTATTTTGAAATATTAATTTTGTATTCAGTATCTAAAAGGAAAGGATATTTTTTTTTGTTACTAGTGAAGAAAAAAGAACTTTAGTAGAATATTTCTCTTTGAAAATTTAAACAAGGAACTTAATACGAATTTATTTGTCGGCCATAATAATTATTAAGTTTACACTAACAATTGAACCGACGATGAAGCGATCAATATATTTTACAATACACAAAAAGGAGCTGACTTTATTAGGCTGTTTAATCCTCCATACTGCTTTTTTTTCCTTTAAATATGCAAAACGATAATTTCTTCTCGGAAAAAAAAGTTTTTTTTATATTATTTTGTTTTTAATAATCTTGATATTAAAAAATTTCTTTGTCTTTTCTGCAGTTTTTTCCCCAAGATATGATAAGATTATTAATTCTGAATAAAACAATATTAGATTTGGAAACGTTGTTCCAATTGTTATTAATAAAATTTCACCCCACAGCTTGGAAAATTGAAAATCAGAATTTTTCTTGAATATAAAAATCATTACCAGAAGCTTTTTCCCTTAGTTTGATTTTTATGTTCTTAGAAAACTTTGCATTCCATATTTGGGAAGCGTGATTCTCTTTAAATAAAATAAAACCTAATTTCATAGCAAAACATTTAAATAATTTCATCAATTTCATTTTAGAATATTCATTATGAAATTTGCCGTCCAAACTGATTTGCATAGTTCATTTCTGAATAACAAGATCCGTTACATTTTTAGAATATGGATCATATATTTTTCCTCCTAGGGGTGAGGTTGAAATTTCTGAAATCGAAATAAGTATAATTTTAAATCAATGTTAATTGATCCGCAAATCCTTAAATATCAATAGACAATTTGTTAGTGTTTGATAGGTGTTGCAAATCCCAAATATTTTTAGTTAGTTTAACAGAAATATAAATTTGTTTGTGATTTGGAACACCAAAGTAAGTCTTTATAGTCTGATATCCAATAATTCTCTCTCACTTAAAATATGCAGTGGGTAAAATTAAACAATAAAAACATTTAGAATTAATCCCATTTTTGGCAAAAGATGTGTTTTTAACAAGAATTATGATTCATAACTGCTGAACGATTAGATTATGATGTTTGGCTTTAAGATCTAAATTTATTTCCAGTTACCAGTGAACATCTATAGAAAAATATATCGAATTTCTTCTTTTTGGAAGTACATCTATCTTCACGAGATTTTAAAATTTCCTTCTCCTTGTGTGGAACCAGAAAATCCTTTTATCCATGAAAAATCTTTTGGAAGACAAATGTGGTGGACATTAACCCTTAACATTAATGCATGACGTATCAGAACGTCATGCATTAATTTGACCAAAGTCGCACATGACGTTCTGATACGTCGTTGAAAATGAGACAATATTTAACACGTTCATTCTTGTTTATTTCAAAGTAACAATGATAGTGGTGATAATAGTGAGATAAAACCAAGATGCAAAAGACGTACAAGATACTTATCAAGCAGTGATAGTGAATTTTCTCCTGAGAAATTAGATCAATGGATTTGGGAAGAAAAAGACAATGTACCTAACGTAAAACAGTTTCGGGAAGTGCCTGGAATAAATGCTTTGTATCTGCGAAGGCTAGGTGCTAATCCTAAACCTTTGGATGTTTTGAATGAAGTCCTAAATGAAGATTTTTGGAATAGCATAGTGGAAGAGACAAATAGATATGCCAGACAAGTGATAGAAAAAGGTTGTGGAAAAAAAAAGAAACAAAAGGTGGGAGCCAAAAAGTTCTAATAATTGCATAAAATATGCTGTTCTTACAAATTACTCTACCCCAAAAAATTAAATGTGCTCCAAATGCAAAAAAATTATTCGAATAAATGTGCATCCAAAGGGTTAAAATGCTTTAAACAACTTCCAGTTCGTAAGCTCGTGATGGCTTGGTTAGTTAGGTTCTCAATATCAGAAGGTAATAAGTTCAAATCCCGATCTAACTAGAGATCTATCATGTTCGCTTATGGCCGCTAGAGCACTATAAGTATGTCGTGGTTGCAATGCCATCCATGTGAAATGATACCTCTGGAGGTGGTAGGCCAAGTCTGGAGGTCTTCTGTTTGGTGTCTGCTTCTTAATTTAGAAAAGCCGCCCGGGGCAACCAAAAGCCAGCGATGACAAGTTATACATGGGATGCCCCACTATATAATTTGTCATCACTTTCGTTCATCATTTCATGCCCTTTTCACATGAAACTTAGAAATCCTAGTAGCAGCCGACATTGGAAAAACTTCCAGTTGCTATCGGCTACATCGAATGACATCTGAAATTAACAAACATGAATGATATGGTAGAATCCACATGTCTTTACTCCAGATTTGAGCCAAAATTCCCAAAAATGGTCAGATGAAGCGCGTTATGTTCGATCCTATCCACTGATGAAATAATTTCCTATAATAAACAGATATTTCAAACAAATAAACGATGGTAAACTCTGCGAAAACTATGCCTAGCTTTATCTGCACACTCGTTTGCTTCGTCACTCGACGCTTGGGGATGTGGGTGCTCCCTTAACAAAAAAATTAATATCATTTGTCCTTCCTTTACTTAATCCAAGAACATCGGTTCTAAATAATTGCCTAATTCTAAGATGCTCTAGGCAGAAGATACGTTTAATCGTAGGCTTCATAACTGGGCACTACTATTTCAGAAAACACCTCCATAAAATGGGACTGTTTCAGCAAGACCCTATTTGCAGGAAATGTCATACGCAAGAGGAAACGGCCAAGCATATCATTTACGAATGCGAGGCTCTTGCCCTCCCTAGATTAACTTCTTTAGGCATCATCCATACTAGAGAGTTACACCTAGACTCCATTAAAGGGTTATCGGACTTTATTAATAAAGTGGGTAACCCGAGCAACTGGAACTAGGAAACATTGGGTTTGGAGTTAACAGTAAAAAATGCTGATAAAAGCAGAGGTGCCCAATGACATTCAAACACAACTCTAAGAAGAAGAAGATGAAAAATAATAATATGTATTTTTAAGATGCATTTTACATAAAATTTTTAAAAAGACTCTTTCTTGAAATTTTCAATCAAATACAGAAGGCACAATCATATTTGTTTTCTGACATTTTTTAAAAATTTTACTAAACTTTTTGGAAAATTATTTCCGTGTAGAATGTTCATTTCATGTTAAATTAATGGGAGGAGAAAAAACTATTGAAATTTAATTAATTTAGAGATATTTCAATTAAAACTATTTTAAATAATTTCTTTAACTTTTTTTGCTTGTTGCATTGAATTATCATGATTTACTCAACACATGAAAACCAATTTTAATGACTTAACATCTAAACGTTATTAATGACTAATTTTGCAGCATTTTTAATTAAATTATTGTATAAATCATATCCAATAACTTTATACAAGGAGTTTGCAAAATAAAAAATTCATTTAAGAGATATATTTAATTTAGTTACAATCAAATCTATTTCCAGGTTAAATTCTTTGATAAATAATTTTTTGCCTGCCGACTGATGGCTGAATGGATAGCGCTCCTGACTCCTGAGCTGTTGGTCCCGGGTTCGAATACCGGTTCAGGCATGGATGTTTCTTTTCTTCTCTGTATTACTCTGTCCTTTCTTCTGTGATGTTGCATGAATGTGGCCCGCCCTATAAACGCCCCATAAAACTATATATAGATTTCTTCCACATAAGATAGTTTTCAATTAAGGTATCCACTATAGTTCACCCGACCCTGCCTTAAAACATGTTTAATCGTGATGGAGTTTAGTACGCTTGCCAATTTCCACAGACCGATAAATCTGTCTTTTACAAATGAATGTTATAGTTCTAGCTAAGATAATACCAATAGAAGATTTTCAAATTATTTAATAGTGTAGATTCTTATATCTATTGTCCGAACTCTATTTTGCTTACTAAGCAACAATTATCTACAAAATTTATTCAATTCTACTAGGAATGGTAACTACAGACTATGACTTCCAGTTGTTAATGGGTTCGATACTCTTTAAGCACATCCAGGTTATCATGCTAAGAAAAGGCCATGCCTCTTCAAATTTAAGAGTCTAAAATATTTCCTTTGCAGAGACATTAAATCTAGAATATGCAGACATCAGCTCAATTGTCAATCTTAAAACTGGAGAGTTGTTCAAAATTACAAACTACGCAGCTGTGGTTAAGGGATTCGATCGATAAAATACGAAATAAGAATCAAATGAAATAAAGCAAAAAATAACTCTTATTTCAGTGACTTGGTGGGAAAATAAGGTTTGAAATCTAACTCAGCTAAAAATCATCGTGCTGAGTCCGGTACAAGTTCACAATTCCTTAGGGGTCAATGTTCCTCAATTGGTAGCTTGTGGACCCAGTCTTTCGAACGAGCTTCAAAATTACATGTCTTTTGGTTGTTTCGTGTCTTTGCTCTGCACATTTAGATATCCGGAAATGCATCACAATGTTATTCTTGATTTAATATCTTTCAACAATATGTGAACTTTGAAATAACTAACATAGGAGGTATTTTTAATATAACAAATTAATACCTTTCAGCCGCACAACTTGTCTAGTGGTCAGCGTGCCTGACTGCGGATAAGGAGGTCCTGGGTTCGAATAACGGTTCGGGCAAGGATATACTTTCTCTCTCTATCTATCCTGTCTTTCTCCTTTCCTTGTATGAATGAGATGTGAATGGTTGCCTACCCTATAAACGGGTTCCTGTGGCATGTGTGTAGAGCAAAGTCGTACTTTCATCTTCATGGTGTTCTGATTAAAACAAAAGATGCTCCCAATTCACTTAAATTCGCATAGCCAAGGCATAGCGAGCTTGGCTTGTCCAAGTGTCATTAGTAACAACAACAACATACCTTTCTAAATGTTTCATTTTAAAATACAACAACAAAATGCCATCAATTTCTCTCGTGATTACCGACATTTCTGGGAATCTAATCATTAAATAAAAAATAAAGTATCAATT
Source organism: Latrodectus hesperus (assembly GCA_037975125.1). NCBI lineage: Eukaryota > Metazoa > Arthropoda > Arachnida > Araneae > Theridiidae > Latrodectus > Latrodectus hesperus. Next base: position 69,064,207 of record CM075852.1, read on the forward strand.
TGAACATTTATAATAAATCTGTCACTAAGTAACAGTGAAACGTTGATATTATTTTTACACATTTACAAAAATTTAAATTATTTGGTGAAAGACAGACACATGTACGCAATATATATTCCAATCAGAACGTGTTTTCACATACAAACTTCCCATTACCAAGTTAAGCAATGAAGACAGAAACAATAGCTTTGTGCTCTTGAATTTCAAAAAGCCAACGACAACGCATTTGCTTAGTCAGCTCGCTTTAAATAACGTAATGCATCACAATCCGTTATTTTGAAAATAGAAAAGTGGCATATAATACAAAAGAAAAATGTTTACAAAATGTGATGTTGAAAATTTCATTCATTTGTTTATTTTATTTACAGGATAAATGGATAAAACAAAAATAAGACACGTAAAATAAGTAATAATATATATATATATATATATATATATATATATATATATATATATATATATATATATATATATATATATATATATATATATATTACCATTTTTGATATTAGTATAAGCTAAAAGAGAATTACTAATTGCTTTTTAATTCAATATATTTTCGATCCCAAAAAAATACTCTTAACAGAAATAACTAATTTATTAGTCAAAAACTTTTATAAAAAATTGTATACAGATAACATTGCATCAATTTAATTATTAAAGGATTTTTTTAATTAATATAGAAATTTAAAGTATTTTCAATATATTTTTAATCTTAAAAAATACTCTCTAAACAGATATAACTAATTTATCGGTCAAAAACTTTTAGAAAAAATTATATACAGATAACATTGCATCAATTTGATTAATAAAGGATTTTTTTATTAATATAGAAATTTAAAGTATTTTCACAATATATTTTTAATCTCAAAAAATATTCTCTAAGCAGATATAACTAATTTATCTTTCAAAAACATTAAGAAAAAAATTATATACAGTTAACTTTACATTAATTTAATTATTAAAGGATCTTTTTTTATTAATACAGAAATTTAAAGTTAGAAACTGTTATTTTTTTTTATTAATACAGAAATTTAAAGAGTTAGAAACTGTGTTTAGTAATTACATATGTATGTTTATTTATGTGAAAGTGAAAATTGTAACAAAAATATTTTAATTTTTAATCAATGTTCTTAGTTTTAGGTAAGTCAATGTGCAAAATGATTCTTAAATTAAAAGGAAAATACCTGTATCATTCACAAGTTTAGTCTAGCATAACTAAATTATTGCATAAAGTAAATACAAAAATAAATAATGATATATTTCCCGGTTATTTATAGAAAATCCAAATAAGATCTAAAAACAAATGCATTTATACACAGTTAAATTAATTGCTGTTAAAGCAGTTTAGAATTATTCTCAACAATGAAAATTTGACTGTAAAAATATTCGTATAAATATGTACATAATTATGTTAAAATATTATTTTTTTGCTTACATTATTCACTAAATTAATTATTAAAAATTCCCTTCAATTTTTAATTAAATTATTCAACATAATTAAATATAATAAAGTGTAAAAATAAATAAATTACAGTATACTGTGAAATTATTTTTTACATGAATGACAAATTGATAAAATATTTATTTAAATGTGATGATAGTTATTAAATTATTATTTATAAGTTCCTATTTTTTCTGAATATTATTTAATTAACTATAATAAAGTAGAAAATATTGTCCAATAATTCCTTAAATTAGATATAATATATTAAACAACAAGATTCAATAAAAATATATATATATTTCATAATTCCCAGTGTTATATGATTATTCTAACAGCAAATATTTTAAAATATATAAAATTTATTAATCGTAAAATACCTATTATTTTACATATAAAAATGTGAACAAAGATCCTTCAGATAGCCATACTTGGGCAAAATATTTCACAAGCTGATAATAATATTTACGATCACTTCTTTAGACATGAAAACCTGTTCTTTTTAATAATTATCATTTCCTTTGTATAACATTTAAACACAAATAAAGAATTTAAATAGTATACCATGGACTGCAATTACAAAATATTGTACATTTATGTGCAACATTCGAGTTGTAAATAAAATGAATACCTGTTCCGAGATCTTTAAATAGCAGATGACTATAAAACTGACGCTCTTGTGCTCTTTCTTACTTGGAGAACAGATTCTCTATTCTCCCAGCGAAGAATGAATGCCAAAAAGTTTGGGGTTGCCATAAAACATACATTTTCAAAGAAAGTCGCCAATGGCTTTCTTTTCTACCTGTGTTTGAAATAAACGTTTCCTGGTTTTCAAATGCGTTTATTCTGCAGATTATTTTTCTAAATCTTGGTAGCAAAATTGTTTGGAATCTCGGTTTATTTTTTTCACCCTTTTTAGAATAGAATTTATATATTATAATTATACATTTATTATCTTAGAATTTAAGTATAAATTTGCTTGAGTTTCTTAGCTTTAAATTGGTTATCCTTTAACGAAAGATTTCTAAGCTTAAAAAACACACCAAATATTTTGATATTAGTTCATTAGAATAATCGAAGTCCATGAAATTTTAAAATGGAATTATGTTTCGTTTGAATGAGAGGCAAACAATGGGAAATGTCTTTAATTCAGCCATTATATTTTATTTCGATTAAATTCTATGTATTTGATACCACATAGTTGTTATTCAAAGAGCCGTGCAAATTTTTCTTTATCGATCCCCAATAAACAATGATTTTCATAAATAATTGGACCAATCATATGGAAGTAAATCTGGAAATCTGTAGGTCTTTCCTTCGAACATATGTGGGAAAAGAAAGTTGAAGCGCAATATCCGTCTAATGTTGCTCAGCCGTTCCTAGATTCAAGAGCAGAGCCATCTACCCCGTACAATGTGAGCTACTACGACATTAAATCTAAATTCTTTTATGTTACCTCTATTCTCAACACATACTTTTCAAATAATACAAGCACACAAACTCGAGGATTCTGTGCCACATATAGCCATGCAACATGCACATATATCTCTTTATGTATAGTTTTTGAAAATAACATATTTATAAATACATCCTCACATTTTTTTACATATTTTATTATTAGCTATAAGTTTGAGGAGCTACGCATTAGTGCATTGAAAGTATAAAGTCTTCAAATCAATGTCGTTTTCGTGAATATAATGCACGCACACCTGTTGTCCATGGTACAGTATCAAAAAAGGACATTTTATTCGTGTGTATAGGAACGGCGCAAAAATAATACTTTATTCTTAGATACAACTGTGAAGAACAATTCATTTATAAATTTCAATATGAGTAAAGCTTCTTGGATTTCAAATTTTTGTTTATCCATAAGTACAATACGTGCACATATATATGTATATGTATTTATTCTTTAATTTATAAGTTCAAAATAGTTCATAAAATTTGAAGTACCCCTCAACGCACATATAATGTTTTGTTTTTATATAAAATTCTAAAGATTATATATATTCGTATGTTTGAATGTAAGTAAAGCGTATGTATCCACATGTTTTATATTTCGTTTTAAGAAAGAACGAGAGAAATATGTATAATTAATTATCTGATATAAAATGAGAATAAAAATTTTATTTATAATAGGAATAAAAATACTAAAATATTGTGATTTTCTGTAGCATTTTAATGTATTTTTTATATATTTAAAAAATACAAATATTATAAAAAAATTAACCAATTTTAATAACATGTAAATTTAAAAAATGTAATTAACTGTAAAAAATAAAAGATACATGAATACCAGAATGGCAAAAAAAGAAAGACATTTTTTAAAAGAAAATGAAAACTAGTTCAAATTAAATTAAATTAAATGATCAGCAAAGAATTTCAGAAAAATAACGATTCTTATTTTTCTGTTTTCTTAAAATATCATTAATTAACGGCTTAGAATAAAATCTAATATTAACAATTTCTAAATTTAAGACTGCGAATCAAATTAATTGATGAAATTGTAGTTAAGGTTAATAATTTAGCAAATGTATAGAGAGTATAAATAATTTCCAATTTAAACACCATGTTTATGAAATTTAGCAAAGAGTTTAGAAAATATTAATGTTTAATATTTTATGGAAATTTAAGTAGTTTATAGAGAAAAGACAATTTAACACCATGTTTACGAAATTTAGCAGAGCATTTATTACCTCTATTTTTTACCTCTTTTATGAAAATTCATCAGTTCATACTTTGGATTTAAAGTTGATTCCATTTTCTGCTGAAGTTACTTCTGATTGCTCTTCTTTACATTAAGATTCCTAAAAAGGGAATTTTCATATGTAATTTTCCCTTTCACAAAGGAAGTTTTTTTTAATAAGATTTTCTAAATAAGAAACATCGTGAATAATGTGGGATAATGAACGGTCCATAATCATTCTCATATACGAAGCAGGGATATTTTATTTTAACATATAACTTATCAATATAGTTGCATACATATTAAAGCAAACATTTATTGTGTTGTTATACGTCATTCAGGATTTTTCAGTATTTCTAAACGGTAAAGACATTTTAAGCAAAATTAATTTTTGATGGAAATTACTATCTCTACAGATTTTTCTTAATACTGCTAATTTAGCAGGTATCTAAATAGTACTTTAACACTTAAAATCGTTTAGTTTTTTTTTTTTTTTTTTTTTATTTATTTATTGACGTTACGCAATTTTAAAAATCAAGAGCGGAAAACATGTGCAACTTTCGTTTGACCATATTAATGTATTATGCTTCGAGACATTTTTTTTTATCTTTAATGGGTTGCAACCGTTTGTTGCAAAGGAGGAAATCTAGAATACACTGGAGAAATGTGTCTTGAAGTGTAAAAATGCCATATTCATATCCTAATGTTCAACCGAGAAGCCACATTTTCCAAACATTCTGTTATCTAATCAAATCTTTCTCTCTCTGCGTAAGTGTGTGTGTAAAATGAATGACAAAAAAAATCGTTTGACCATATTAATGTATTATGCTTCGAGACATTTTTTTTTTTATCTTTAATGGGTTGTAACCGTTTGTTGCAAAGGAGGAAATCTAGAATACACTGGAGAAATGTGTCTTGAACTGTAAAAATGCCATATTCATATCCTAATGTTCAACCGAGAAATTGAGAAGCCACATTTTCCAAACATTCTGTTATCTAATCAAATCTTTCTCTCTCTGCGTAAGTGTGTGTGTAAAATGAATGACAAAAAAAATCGTTTGACCATATTAATGTATTATGCTTCGAGACATTTTTTTTTATCTTTAATGGGTTGTAACCGTTTGTTGCAAAGGAGGAAATCTAGAATACACTGGAGAAATGTGTCTTGAACTGTAAAAATGCCATATTCATATCCTAATGTTCAACCGAGAAATTGAGAAGCCACATTTTCCAAACATTCTGTTATCTAATCAAATCTTTCTCTCTCTGCGTAAGTGTGTGTGTAAAATGAATGACAAAAAAATCGTTTGACCATATTAATGTATTATGCTTCGAGACATTTTTTTTATCTTTAATGGGTTGTAACCGTTTGTTGCAAAGGAGGAAATCTAGAATACACTGGAGAAATGTGTCTTGAACTGTAAAAATGCCATATTCATATCCTAATGTTCAACCGAGAAATTGAGAAGCCACATTTTCCAAACATTCTGTTATCTAATCAAATCTTTCTCTCTCTGCGTAAGTGTGTGTGTAAAATGAATGACAAAAAAAATCGTTTGACCATATTAATGTATTATGCTTCGAGACATTTTTTTTTATCTTTAATGGTTTGTAACCGTTTGTTGCAAAGGAGGAAATCTAGAATATACTGGAGAAATGTGTCTTGAACTGTAAAAATGCCATATTCATATCCTAATGTTCAACCGAGAAATTGAGAAGCCACATTTTCCAAACATTCTGTTATCTAATCAAATCTTTCTCTCTCTGCGTAAGTGTGTGTGTAAAATGAATGACAAAAAAATCGTTTGACCATATTAATGTATTATGCTTCGAGACATTTTTTTTATCTTTAATGGGTTGTAACCGTTTGTTGCAAAGGAGGAAATCTAGAATACACTGGAGAAATGTGTCTTGAACTGTAAAAATGCCATATTCATATCCTAATGTTCAACCGAGAAATTGAGAAGCCACATTTTCCAAACATTCTGTTATCTAATCAAATCTTTCTCTCTCTGCGTAAGTGTGTGTGTAAAATGAATGACAAAAAAATCGTTTGACCATATTAATGTATTATGCTTCGAGACATTTTTTTTATCTTTAATGGGTTGTAACCGTTTGTTGCAAAGGAGGAAATCTAGAATACACTGGAGAAATGTGTCTTGAACTGTAAAAATGCCATATTCATATACTAATGTTCAACCGAGAAATTGAGAAGCCACATTTTCCAAACATTCTGTTATCTAATCAAATCTTTCTCTCTCTGCGTAAGTGTGTGTGTAAAATGAATGACAAAAAAATCGTTTGACCATATTAATGTATTATGCTTCGAGACATTTTTTTTTTTATCTTTAATGGGTTGTAACCGTTTGTTGCAAAGGAGGAAATCTAGAATACACTGGAGAAATGTGTCTTGAACTGTAAAAATGCCATATTCATATCCTAATGTTCAACCGAGAAATTGAGAAGCCACATTTTCCAAACATTCTGTTATCTAATCAAATCTTTCTCTCTCTGCGTAAGTGTGTGTAAAATGAATGACAAAAAAATCGTTTGACCATATTAATGTATTATGCTTCGAGACATTTTTTTTTATCTTTAATGGGTTGTAACCGTTTGTTGCAAAGGAGGAAATCTAGAATACACTGGAGAAATGTGTCTTGAACTGTAAAAATGCCATATTCATATCCTAATGTTCAACCGAGAAATTGAGAAGCCACATTTTCCAAACATTCTGTTATCTAATCAAATCTTTCTCTCTCTGCGTAAGTGTGTGTGTAAAATGAATGACAAAAAAATCGTTTGACCATATTAATGTATTATGCTTCGAGACATTTTTTTTATCTTTAATGGGTTGTAACCGTTTGTTGCAAAGGAGGAAATCTAGAATACACTGGAGAAATGTGTCTTGAAGTGTAAAAATGCCATATTCATATCCTAATGTTCAACCGAGAAATTGAGAAGCCACATTTTCCAAACATTCTGTTATCTAATCAAATCTTTCTCTCTCTGCGTATGTGTGTGTGTAAAATGAATGACAAAAAAATTAAGTAATCCAATTTTACTTATTTTTGATTGAATGTTTCATTTTATTTTTTGTAACTTTTATAAAACCATTTAATAAAGAATCTAAAACAAATTATATTAAACATGTTCTATATTGAAATGTATAAATTGAAAATTACTAATTTACAGAAAAAAGTTTACAGAATATCGATAATATTTTATATTATATCTAATTTATTTACCATTTCGAGTATTTACATTAATGTTAGAAATTAGAAGACAGTATTTTTATAAAGAATTCTTAATTTTTTAATCTTAATAATTTACGATCACGTAATGCACGTGCTATACAGTTTAGATGTTGGGAAATTATGAAAATTTATTGCTGTAATCATAAATTGCGCTAAGTTTAAAATAAGTACTATACATCTATCGTGTAATTTTAACCTTCAAATCGTGTAATTTAGTTTATGAGCTATCATGGCATTTTTATGGATCTTTATAGATCTGCTTATTTTATTTGCAAAAATTTCTAGAAAAAAAAAAAAAATTCAAGCCTGTTCAATGGTTTGGCTGTAAAACTTTCTCAGGAATTAATATAGCATCGCGTTATATATTTTGCAAAATAAGATAATATTAGTGAAAACTATAATAGAACTCATGTATGGTTAAAGGTCATTTGTTTTTCATGCTTAAAATACATTTTACTTTAATGAATGTTTAATGTCTTATACAGAATGTAGTACAATATTTTAGATTCTAATATGAATACACTCAAGCAAATCTTGATTAAATAAATGTAATCGTTTTTCATTGCACAGGAAATTTAACTTTAGGTATGCGTTCCAGATATGCACTCGTTAGGCGCCACAAATTTTTGGAACACAAGTTGGTTCGTATGCTTCAATCCAGTGAGAACCCAAAAAAAGGTTTCGTTTATCTTTTATTCACACATAACAGCATGGAAATCAGCAACTAGCAGAAGGCATAGACAAACTAAAAGTGACAATTACATTCCTTTGGAGTGCTAACAGCGCCATCTGTAATTTAATAAAGCAGATGCAACAAGTGATGTTTTGATCAAAGATTTGTCCGGTCGGATTAGAAGAATATCATCTAGTGAATTGTACTGATAATAAATTTCTATGACATATAACAAGATTAGGTGATTCAGATGTTGGCACAGGTGCCGTATAATCTATGAGCCAAATTCTGAGATTGGCGATTTTTTGGCGGATTTTTTTATGGATCTGGCAACCTTGTTTTTGTTACGTCATACATATAGAGACCTATAAGAATTATGCAGAAAATTCTATTTTGGTAACCCCTAGGATTTAAGTCATCGCACACGTCACGATACGTCATCTTGGCAACATTTCTTCATCGCCAAAAAAATTCAGAATTTGGAATCATGGATTATACGGCACCTGTGTCCAGATGTTTCTATACGAATCATTACTTGTACGAGATTGGATTAATATGTCAAAATCTCTAGAGACAAATATTCCAGTGACCCTAAACTATTTGACCAAAAGTATCATATCAAGTGAAGCTACAAATGAAAGCGATCCTTTTCACTGAGGAATATCTCTACCATCATAGACGCAGGGGTGATTTGCTATTCGTCTCGAGACAGCCAATTCCTTCGACAAACCTTCTGGAAAGAATACTGTTCTTACTCTATCCCTAAAGAAATAATAAAGGGTGATATGGTGCTTGATAATCGGATGCCTTTGATCTTCTTCCTCATGCACTGACGGTTCAACATAATGCTGTTGAAGTAGTGTTTCCAGCTACATGGTCCTACTTTCAAGATGTCCCAAGTAACATTTTCCAACAAAACGATATTAGGTGTGCGTGTTTCTCATAACAATGCGAATTTTTATGGGAAATTGTTGTTCTATCTCTTTGGTGGAATAAAATGTGAGAATACATGGCGAAGAAGAAATAATTCTGAGCTCTATAAACTATATAAAGAACCAGATATTGTTAAATTTATCTCAATACAGAGATTAAAATGGGCAGGACATTTGAGCCGAATGAACGACAATCGGGTGACGAAAAAAATTTTCTTGGCTTGCCCCATTCGCACCAGAAGAAGAGGACGACCGAAACTCCGATGGCGTGACTGCCTTGAAAACGACCTAAAACACTAAAAGTGACAAACTGGAGGACGTTATCCAAAAATAGGGGGTCCTGGTATGCACTTCTGAGGAAGGCAAAGGCCCACCCTGGGCTGTCAGGCCAATGAAGAAGAAGTTGTTCTATCAGTGTTTACCTCTTCCGTAGCTGAGCACGTTGAACACCTGGTGTACTCGTCCTTTCCCTAGAAAAATAATGAGGGGTGATATCATGTTTTATACGTGGATCTTTTTTCTCATGTCGATGTCTTTGGTCTTTTCTTTCATATACTGACAGCTCTAAATATTGATGCATTGTGTTGCTAGTTATATGGTTCTTCTTTCAAGATGTCCCAAGTAACATTTTCCAACAAAATGATATAATGTCTGCATGTTTCTCGTTACAATGTGAATTTCTATTCAAAACTGATGTTTTACCATTGTTTTCCATTTCTGTAGTTCAGTAAGTTGTTCTATCCTTGTGAATAATGAAGGGTGACATCATGTTTAATATGTGGATTCCTTTAGTCTTCTTTCTCATACACTGAGAATTCAGAATAAATGTTGGTGTGATTATACAGTTTATTTTATGGTCCTTCTTCCAAGATGTCCCAAGTACCATTTTCCTACAAAGCGATATTAGACTGCATATAAGAGCAAAGTCATACTTTCACCTTCGTGGTGCTCTCATTAAACGAAAGACGCACCCTACTGACTTAAATTCGCATAGCCAAGGCATAACGAGCTTCATTTGTCCATGTGCGTCATTAGTAACAACAACAGAGTGCATATTTCTGTACTTAAGTATTATCGCAACCATATTGGCAGCATTATATAAGACCAAGCCAATTCTAAAAACATAATACACTGACAGGACTAGGAGTGTGTAGTTGAAAAGTACAATGCGATAGAAACAGTATGAATAGATGTAATAGAAACAGTATGAAAGAAAATAATTAATAATATATGAAGAAAAATAATAAGTAATTTTTATCTGTATAATTGTACAACCTTTATTTACGATATATCAATTACATTTTGGTGGAAAATATTGTAAAATGGTATATAGAATAGAATCAAAACAATTTTTAATCCTTTTCTTGGTCTTGTCACCTAATGAATTCTACCAAGTAAGACTCAAGATGGTGCCTTGCTGTACCCCGTTGTCTCTTGTTCCTCCATTTCGTGGAACAACACATTCTTTCGATTGTTTGGGTATGGACAACCGTTTTTGGACTGACAAAATTATATATTTGTGATTTACTCTTAAATTATTAAAGCCAGCGATTGCCAATTTATCAGTCTGATATGCTCTCCAACAGTCAGAATAGTGTACTCCCTTCCTCAATGTTTTCGACAATTTTCTGGAAAAGCGTGGTTGCAGTTCTATCAGAAACGGTTGTTTAAAATGCTTGTTTAGTCTCTCGACAGATTCCACCAAAAATGTATTGTTCTGGCAATACAGGACACGATTTATTTTTCCTTTTCGTGAACAAGCTTTCGTCTATTTCCACAATGCGGCTGAGTCCACCTATCTTTGTTCTTTCTTTGTTTTCCATGCGGAGAACAGAAATCTCTCTCATATATTATTCCAGTCTATGACTGTTTTGTCAGCTAAATTAAGTTCTTCATCACAAAATTTGACTGTTGTTAATTCTTTGCACTAGCAATACATGAATCTTACTGCTATTAATAACGGGATACGGCCTCCCTCAAACCAATTACCACTTCTTATTCCCGCGTGTTCATTACAAGTTGCAACTTTACACTTCCAAAAAATCTGTTTTCCAAAATAAAGCTTCATCAGGTGAGAGTTGGTACATTTCCTAACGTCTGGTAAAATGTTATATTTCTGTAAAAATGTGACGGTATCTTTTTCAGAATTTGGTAAATCCCATATTCGCATTTTAGAATTCGAACTTTCCATTTTCAGCGAACGGTTAGGCTGAGAAAGGTGGCAAGCGGGGAAATTTGAAAAGAAGCACATGGTTGCCAATTCAGCGCCTTAGATGCATGCGAGATTAGGGTTGCCAATTTTTCATGCTATCCCAGAGGTTTGGCATGGTTGCGATAATACGTCAGTACCCATATTTCTCATCACAATATTAAATCTCTATGAGACGCTGGTGTTCTTCTACGGGTGAGCACCTTATCTGTAGAAGGCTACAAAGAAACAGTTGATTATCAATCTTGATTTTTTCCATCGTTTAATTATTGCTGTATAAAAGAATATTTCTATAATAATAATAATTGAAATTTTCATTAATATATTATATCAAGGTGCGTGTCTTACTCTTCAAAGCAATTATATTCCATGTTGAATACAGCAAGTTAATTCTATTTGTTTAATTATAAAGTGTTTTTTTTTTTTTCGTTCCAGTTTAAATTATGATTATGCCACTTTATTACAATTTTCATTGGTTTAAAACATAGATTCCCAAAGTTGTCCAGGTGGACCCCCAGGGGTCCATGGGAGACTACACGGGGGTCCACGTAGATGTGAAAAGAAAACAGGGGTTCACAAGTTGTACGTGGTGGTCCACAAAAATTTTCTGGGTATTCATAATAAATAACAAAATGTTTGGCTTGGATTTACCTATCAATGTACGCAAGTAGCATCATTCACTAGGTAGGTACTCAAAAATATTCAAAATTCAGTTCAAATACAGAATTCAATAAAACAATAGATAATAGTACAAGAGTGTACACCACATGTCGAGACTTGCAAAGTGCTGCCCGTGGGCCCGCTCGTCCGGGATGCTTGTTTAGACTTGCAAAGGGATGAAATGCGACTCCAAGAACAAAACGTTTCTCATTTATTCATTCAGTCTTGCTATCAAATTAATTTCGATTATTAACATTAACGGTAATTTTCCTCTTTTGAAAGATAAAGTATTTTTGTATTTGAAACTGGAAAAAAATAAGAATTTTTTTAACACATTATTTTAAAACAGAGTTTTTAAATGAATAAAACTTAAATTTTAATTAATGATATCATTTTGACAGTCAAAACTGTCTTAGAAAATATTATTTTACAAATTATATATATATATATATATATATATATATATATTGTTACAATTTAATGTGAACAGAAGAAGATTAAAATTGGTTAAAAATGTACGCATTATAATCTTCGAAAGAGTTTAAATTAGAATCTTTTAGATTTATAGCAATATTGTTAATTGTTCTTAGAATTGTTTTAGTTCTAATTAGTAGTAATCAAAAATAACAGTTACATATTAATATCCTCATAAATATTTTAAAATCTTTTTTTAACTTAGTATATGTAAACATATTTACCCCTTCATATTTTTAATAATCAATAGTAGAATTATCAAAATAATTTAGAAAATAGTTTCATGGAGTTTAGAGAAAAATTTGAATTGATTAGAGTAACAGATTTGATAAATTCAAAATCGCAATTTCACTTGATATCACCTGATCATATTAGTTTGGTTTGGTTTTGTTTGGTGTCGTGTCCATTTGAAGACAAGTCAAATCATTCCATTTGCCGAAATTGCGGCCTTGGCAATATATCTGATTAAATTAAATATTATAAATGAATGGATCATTCCAACAAAAGAATATTATGACAAAAAATAATGAATTATCAGAATATATATGAAATTATATTTTTATTAAAAAATTAGCTATTAATATAATTATATTAGTATATTAATATAATTTGCCCATGTTGTAATAAAAGAATTTTTTATTAAATTTTTTAATAAGGGCAAGAGCCGCCCAACTTGTCTAGTGGTCAGCGTGTCTGACTGCAGATAGGGAGTTCCTGGGTTCGAATCCCCGTTCGGGCATGGATGTACTTTCCCTCTCTATCTATCCTGTCTTTGTCCTTTCTTTGTATGAATGAGATGTGAATGGTTGCCTACCCTATAAACGGGTACCTATAGCATGTGTGTACTGAGGAAGTCGGACTCCACACCACAATATGGCTCAGTTGGATAAGTGGAACAGCAAACCCCATATTGCCAGCCTATCTGTCCAAAGACAACAATAAGGACAAGAATTAAATCAATTTTCCATACACTAGATTTCAAATTTCCTGAATTTCTCATCTTTCTAATTTTTATTTCCTCTTTCGATATTTATATAGCCTTAATTCCCCTTTCACTGATAGTAACTATATAATTATTATAATGAACGCATTAGTAAAATCCAATGCGGCTGCTCAAGAAAAAGTAAACGTGCATCTTCTTATCATCAATATCAACATTCGTTTTCAGAATGTCGCCAAAGGGATGATAAACTAATCAAATGTGGTATTACTCATGGTTGATAATTCAAAAGGAAACCTGTTTTGGCCTTATTATTTTTTTTTTTCCACTTACATATTTCAATACTACTGAATGAATCGATGAGATCACTAGGATTAAAAACTTGTAATTTCTCAAATAGCAGAATTGATTATTTGAAATGAAGGTCGTTACACCATTCTCATTGTTGAAAGTAGTTATTTTCTTGAATTCAGATATTTTAAAAAAATAATCGTAAGAATTTCACACAGCTTTCTTTTGTAAATTCGAATTCTATAAAGATGAAAATGGTTAATTTTAGATTGCACCTCTAAAAATCAAAACGATTTTATAATTGATTTAATAAGAAATTTTCTTTCACTGAAAACCACATTTGCAATTTCTTAAGTGATATTGAAGAAGCAATAATTTTTTCCTAACTAATATACATTATAAAAGTCAAATTTTTATCCCAATATTTTTCCATCAAATAAAAAAAGTTCATTTTAACAATAGGTGCCAATTTATTAAACTTAGTTATCCTTATTTGATACTTTTAATATATATTTGTATTCAAAAACAAATTATCTATAAGTTGTAAAAAACTGAAACAGCAAATATTGTTTGAAAACTATACAAAATTAATTGCCAACATTAACTAATTGCTTTTAAAACGAACATTTAATATTATATAAAAATGATAAAATGTTGAAAAACTTATATTTATATTTATTTTTTTAATTTTTTACAATTCTTACTTTCACTTTTCTATCAGTAAAATATAATTACTATCTATTTAGGTACATAATATTTATAATGATATAATGTATAATTAAATACACTATATTAATGTTAGTATTTTTAATAATAATATTTAAAATTTCATTCACTTTTAATCAGTCACACAGTTAGAAAACAATTAAATTGTAATGCAAATTTTATTTGAATTATTTTCTAATAATTGAAACATATAAAATCTTATAATAAAAATTTATTAAAATTTTATATAGTTTAATTATTAGAATACAATTAAAATAAAATTTCCTTTCTAATTTAATTATTTTCTAATTACGTAACTAAAACAAAAAAATTATTTTTTTAAAATTTTACTTATTATTAAATTTTAATTTATAATTTTTTAATAAGTTTTTATTTAACTATTATTATAAAAAACGATGAATGAGGAATTTATTGAAATATAATATCATGTATCACCATAAAAATTGTACATTTTTTACAAAATTTTTGATTTTTTTACATACTTAGTCATATTTTATCATATATTTTTGGTTTTCTTACATTGACATTTTTTATATACCACTATTTAAATTATATATTAAATTATATAATATACAAGGAAAAATTATACACTGATATTAGACTTAAATTAGGTAAGAAAATCAATCTTATAATTTTTAATTCTATTTATTTTTTTATTATTTCCTTTTAATTCATTACACCGAAAATTTATTATTATAATACGTCTTAATAACTACACAATTATAAATCTCTAAATATATTAAGTACCGTTAATTAATTAATAAAAAAATTTTTTCCCGTATATGTAATATATTTTGCAATGTGTATATCATATATCTATAAATTGTTTTTTATTTTTCAATTTAATAAACGTTTTTAAAATTATTTTATGATGATAAAAATTTAATCATATGAGTACAATTAAATTTTTAATTACAATTTGCATTTAATTTGCCGTATTTGGAAACCTGTTGATCCGTGATCAATTAAGGTTGAAGCATAAAATTAATTGACTTAATGACCGATAGCATGAATGCTGATAAAATTCTTTTAGCTTACCATTTTCTAAGTATTTTATGCTTCATTAAGCTATTGTCTTATATTTACAAGTAAACTTTTAATAACTGTTTTAACAAATAATTTCAAAATCATTTGCAGTGGGCAGTGGTTGGGAGGGTGGGTTGCTGGAGCTCCGTGGGTTGGGGACGTGTCCACGTTAATATGTGACGTCCAAAGTCCTTCCGCTGGTGTGCCGTGGATGTGGAGAGAAGGGTGCCAGCTCAGGTGTGGCCTCATCACCTGACCGTGGTTCAAAGTGACGAGGCACCATAAAAATAGCAATGTCGTACTTTCACCTTCGTGGTGCTCTGATCCAAACGAAAGACGCTCTATTGACTTAATTCGCACAGCCAAAGGCATAGCGAGCTTGGCTTGTCCAAGTGTCATAAGCAACAACAACAACAAATAATTTATGCTATATTTTTTGACGAGTAATATTTTTTTGTTCGGAAGATTAAAATCAAATTTAAAAAAAAATGATAGCATATAAAAATCACTTTAGAAAAATATTTAAAAATTAAATTACATTTTTATTCACAAATTTAAATATTATATGCTTGCGAATTTTTATGTTATAACGAAAAGTTTCTGTTAGAAAAAGGGATTCAGTCACCATAGCAACATCAGCAATCATTTCCATTAGAAAACAATAATTTAACAAGTTTCGTCACGGGTGGTTGCGGATGTGGATCATAACAGTACGAAATTCTGGCTAAGTGTCAAATTTATCATTTGTCAGTAATCTGTGCTTGCTTTTTTTTTCCAACAATAAAATTTTATTTTATTTTTCTTTTCAACTTTTCTTCCATTCTTAGAAAAATTAGAAAATCCTTAGATTTATTGTAATAATGCTAATTTTTTTAAAATCATTTTTAGATATTCATTTTCTTGAAATATTTTTAGATTAAAAGTTTTTTTGGTAAACTAATATAAAAAAAGAAATCTTTTTTTATTTACTTTTACTTTTTTTTATAATTCATTTGTTTCAAGTCGATAGAATTTCACTGACTTGTTTCTTGCTCAAAACGAAATGGCACAGTTTGTCCGGTTTTGAACATTGCGCCACAAAATTTAACCAACCATGCTCAAAATAAAAATAACTTCATTTTAATTCATTTCAAATTAATTGTGGGTAACATAAAAAAGTTTATTGCATAACTTTAGAAAACTCGACTTATTGCCAAATGATTCATAGGTTTATTAAACAAACTTTTTAAAAAAAATGTATAATATATTTCAAAAATTTGAAATGTGTTTTCAAACATTTGAAATGTGTATTTTTTAATTAAATATTTATTAAAAAAAACGTTTCTAGTTTCAATATGAAGATTCGTACAGTGAAGCCTTAATATTACAGATGAAAATTTAATTATTTCAAAAATTACCCTGGACATCAAATGGGAAATTAGTGAACATTTAATTTTATCTCTTAAATATTTTCTTAATTTATAATTCACTTATCCCTAAGAAATGTTTTTGTTGGCCTAAATTGTTTGGATATCTCTAAGCAGAATTCATATCAAAATATAATTTTGATGAATTAGTTACTTATATTTTTACTCAACAGATGGCGCCAATAAACAATTAATACATATTTAAATTGCTTTTTTTACAGCTACATATATTTTTTTAAAATTCATGCAATCAAAGGAAATGGCTTTTAATAATGGTTTATCTATAGTCATTTACTTTAATTCCAAGAAAAAATTTAAAGTGCACATATGCTGTGAAATCTTACGAATATTAACTTAAACAAATATGTCTAACTATTATAAAAAATTTCAATAATTATTTATATGAATAAAATGGCAAGTGATAACTATTAAAATGATGCATTAAAATTAACAAAAAAACGTGTTCAATATTTTCTGTTAATTGTATTATTAATTTAAAACATTTATTTTGTTAAGATAATTTAAAATCTATGGATTTATTAAGTGTCAATTATTTTTCAATTGAAATAAAGAAAATCTATCTGATTTCAACTTGTTATAAGAATAACACTTTTTTAAATTTACAAAGAATTAATCTTAGACGTTTCTGTGTAAATAAAAATGGACACAATAAATATCTTTAAAAAATTCTATGATAGAATAATTTTGTTTTTCAAAAATTATGAAATTCAAATCTCATTACATAAATTAAATACAAATATAGTGGCGCCATCTATGTGTATAAAAAATAACGATTTCAATACATTTGTAATTAGATATGTAATTTTAAACATCGTAGTTATTCGAGATCATTTTTCAAGGAGAGATTAAGTGTTTTTTATATTCAATAACTTGAAAATGAGATTTTGAATGTGTTAAAATTATAAGTGATTTATTCATTTTATTACAAGATAATACATATTTTCTATCTTAATGATATAACAATAATATGCAGAATACTATAACACTGAAGGTCCAAAGGGAAAAACAAAACAGAAAATATTGGCATTTACTTCATAATTTTTTAAAATTTAAAATACAATTTAAATTTAGAATAGACATATTTAAATTCATATCTGCAGGAATATCCAACAATAAATTTCAAAGATTCCTGCCCATTTCCAAGTCACATTCTTCACCATAAGAAAAATTAATCATAGTCTAGTTCGTAGTGTATTGAGCATACTTTTCAGATGAATAATTCCATTGATTTGATACAATGTTTTGTTTAAATAAAGAAAATTCTGAATATTAAAATGGAGGATTAGACTAAAAATACAGCCATTTTAAGAACAAGCTTGATTTTATTTTTTTAAAAATTCTTTGTTATACAGATGTTCATTTTACTATAAATGAAATCCCATGATGTTGACTAAATCCCAGAATATCACTTTTAGTCATCCTAGGATAAATATTCATAAAAACATAAATAAATAAAAATAATAATAAAAACTCAGAGATTCAGAATTCACTTGAAACATTCCATCGACATTTAACAAGAAATAAGTTTTTTTTTCCCAAACCTATTCGAAATTGGTAAAAGCATATGTAATTACTAATTCCCTTATAGATGCGAACCCAAAATCGGTTTATGACATAAATAATTATTTTAGGAGTAATCGTGTAAATTTACATTAAAATTATTCAATGATTTGTTTATACTTTTTATAAAAAAAATAAAATAATAATAGAGTATTTTTATCGCTCCAGTCCAAAATAAAATATTTATATACATTACCAATTTTAAAATAAAGAGCATTTTAGAGTTCTTCCATAGAATTTAAAGAGGAAGAATAATTAAATTATTATAAAAATATAAATCTTGAAAAATGCAAAATTTCTGAATAGAACATATAGAATATTGAAAAATTTTTGGATTAATAATTAACATAGAAAATTTTAAAATCTTAAATTTTCATCTCCTCAAACAACGAACGAATTATTTATAAAGAAAATAATTCTCCTTTTTAATGCTTGGGAAATTAATCAAAATACTCCGTTCTAAAATTTTTCACCAAACATTTTTCTTTGATTTGAAAACTGTACGACCAACCATGTATTCAAAGTAAGTTTTTAAATCTAAATTTGTAATAAAAATTTGTAGAGAATATGATGCACGGATAGAGTTCATGTAAGATTAATTTCAGAAATACTTACAAATGAAGAATCCAAACACATTGAATTTTATTATATTTAACAACATATTGAATATATAAACATATTGAATTTTATTATATTAAGATATTTATCACAATGCACGATCAGATACTAATTAAATTGAGTTTAATGAAATAAATTCTATCAGTCTTATTTTCAATTAAAATTTCTTATATATAAAATTAAATAGTTAGGTTTTAGATAATAAACTATAATTGCATCAAGAATCGGCAATGCAACCCCTCTCATTTAGATAGCCGTGGTTTGGTTTGTTTGTCGCTCAACGGTCATTTTTTGCACACGAAAGCTAATTAGACCGGGACCTACGGTTTAAGGTGGATTCCGAACCACTACAAACATCCCTGCCCAAGGTGGGATTCGAACCCACGAATTGTTGAATCGAAGGCAAGAGCGATAACCATTCGGCTGCCAGTTCGGCTAGGTAGCCGTGGAAGTGAAAGAGCGGATGATTGGCTAAAAGGGGCCCTGCTGGCCTTTGTTTAGTTGATATTGCATTTATCTACACTGAGTTGCATTCTATTCGAAAAATAGTTGTCCGGTCTTTCTGAAGCATTCCATCTACTCATGATGGGAACTTTGGGAGTAATCCTGCTGATTTCATTGCTTTCAAGGGTTCAAGCGCGGTCCACACTACATACTCATCTTTGTGCCTTAAATTTGGTGGAAAACATAAGTTTTATCCCACCTGTTGTAAAAACGTTATCGACATTTTCTGCCTGGAATTTACAAAGGAGTATAAGGAAACCCCCAGTTGTTTCTTGATTTTATGAAGATCTCGTGGATCACACACACCAGATGGAATTAGAAACAATAAGAATCGACAAAAAAATTTTGAGTGTGAGTGTGCTTACGTATAATTTTAAGCGGTAAGTTTTTGATAGTTTAGAATATTTTCCATCAAACATCATGCACATAATTCGTTATTTCTCGATTCATTATTACAATTAAAAATAAATTTTTAAGGCTGAGTGGTTAGCGTTCCTGACTTCTAGGCTGTTGGTCCCGGGTTCGAATTGCGATTCGGGCATGGGTGCTTCTTCCTCTCTCATGAGATGATGTAAGAATGCGGTCCATCTTATAAAAGGGTTTTATAATTGTATGGAGGGGGTAATGCTACTTGCCTCCGTGACTTAGTTCACAGGTGCCCACCGGGTAGCGATAACGATAAAATCCCAGCCTTGTTGTGAAGGGTTAGTCACCCAATGTCCACAATAATTTTTTATCATCCTTAAATTCTTTTTATTCCTCCTAATACTAACATAATACATGTTAACTACAAAACTGATATAAAATATTATAAGGAAATCGCACAAGTTGTCTTGATAAAGTTCACGAGCTTATTTTATTCAACGTCATTAGGTTAAATTAATACCCATTATAACTATATGTACTTCCACGATAACAATTCCAATATTGTAAATATTTTAAATAATATAATCAAACATTCATGTTCAAATAAATGTCATTCATTCAGTCGTCTTAAAATTCGTCTGCAAATGAAAATAGGAAAACTGAACGTGTGAAAATAGAAATAAAAAGGAAAGCTGGTTTGCTTGTTATTTTATGTAAACACAAGAGCTAATCATACTGTGTTTACGGTGGATTCCGTACCATTACAAACATCCAAGCCAATGGTGAGATTTGAACCCACGAACTGCTGAATCGCAGGAAAGAATGCTAACATTCAATTTGTAATCGGAAGAACAAATCTGTTGGTTTCAATTTCTTTCTAAGTAATTAGAGAGTTGCAATGTTAATTACACAAAAGAGTGTGATTATGTATATCACTTAAATAAAAAAAAAGGTAAATGGTAATAATAAAAATAGTATTCAGAAAAAAATGTTATAACTTTCAAAATATCACATTAAATTGAAACATTTAAAAAAAAACCAGAATGCCCATAGTAAAATTATATATTTATTTGTAGTTTCAAGTATGGAATTATATATGTACACAAATCACATTCCAATTAAATCTAGTGTGAACTTTTATTAAGCAAATGTCGAGACCTTGCAAAATGTGGACATCTGATTATTCAAATTAAAAAATCATACAGTATAGCATCTTTTCAAGACCAATTAAGGCTCCAAGAGATTTTATAGACAACTGTTGAATAGAAAATGTTTACATATTTCTTCTGTTTTTTTTTCATTAATCAAATTAAATTACTTCAATTAAACTTTGTGAAAATATTACTGAAGCGCAATTAAAGCATTTATTAATGACATTCAGAAAAATCGAAAACTTTCACTTAAGAAATTGATACTAATGTGTATACCTTTTCCCCGATATTTCGTAAAAACAACGAATTATTTCAAAGAAATTAAAAATACACAGCAATAGCATTCTATATAATTTAAAATATGCATCATTTTAAGAAAAAAACATGAAATAATATCTTGAACTGAAGAACTATTTGAATTAACACAATTACTTTCATTAAAATTTTGAGTAAAAATATCTCATAATATTTTTATTACAAAAATGCGAGAAAATACATTGATTCCCTTTCCCAACAGTTGAGTGCATTCAATTAAATATTACAATCAACAAAAGATACTCCACTCAAAATAAATGTAAGATATTTTTTAATTTTGAAATTAGATATACCCGTTCTTGTTAAGCCTGAATTAAGTTTAGTTTTGGATACGAATTCTCTTCCTAACTTTCAATTTAAATGTATGTATTTATATATCACTAGGCAACTATTTTATTAATAATTAAAATACAAGTTTTTTAATCATTTTAACAAGCCTTTTTCATGCATTTATTCATAAATGCAATTATTCTGTATGTATTCTGAAATTATTTCTATATTTTTTCAACTGTTTAAAATCGAAAGATTATGGAAAATATTTCAGAAACACTGTTAATGAATTTTTATAAGATAATGTTTTTTATAAACTAATTTAAACTATTATTCTTAATTTAAGCTATTCAACTATTTCTTTCAAGTATTCAAAATAGGAGAATTATAGAAAATGTTTTAAAAACATCGTTAATTAATTTTTATACAATTTTAACAATTTATACAATTTTAATAAAACAATTTAAACGATTAAAATCAAAGCTTATTAGCAAATGTACATAAAAGATTATTGTATTTCTTATTGTAATGCATATAGATGTGATAAAATATCTTGCTTTGAGTACATTATTCAGAATTCTTCATATTACGAAATGGTCAATGTACTTTACTAAAAATTCATATATATATTGAAATCAGATTTAAAAGTTAAGATTCTTAATAATAATCAACATTGAATAAGATATTTTAAATTAAGATTTGAGAAATTAATAATAAAAATTGTAAAGACAGCTAAGTATTATTATTTTTAACGTTTAATGTATATGTAAATTAAAATTGGATACATTTGTTAAAAATATTTGTTAAGTAACAATAATATAACCTAATAATAACTTAATTTTTGAAAAATTTCTAAAATACAATTTTTTGTGATGAAGAAATGTATACTGAGAAAAAAGTGCGAAAAACTACATTGAAAAGTCAAGTTACATTTCAAATTCAGTCTTGTGAATTTGCGTGTGTGTGTGTGTGTGTGAATGAATATAAATCCGTTTTAAAAATAGAAAAATGGCACAGGAAAAGAAAAAATATTTTTAGAAACTGTTTTATTTTCACACAGCTCAGAATTAAAAAAAAATCATATTCATTGATTTCAAGATATAACTTAAACATTAAATTAAGGGATACAGTTACACTTTGGTCTTTTTATAGAGGTATTTCAAAGTTTGTTACAATAACGAAAAAAGAGCCAACCATAAAATTACTATATACAGAAATGAGTTTTTTTGCAGCTGCTCATTTACATATTCACAAGGAAGACAATCTTCGAGAAAAAGGCACAGATAGATTTCTTAGTTTCAAAATAAGCTAATAAAAAAGTTCAACATAGCTTAGTTATCAATCAGCAATTGAAATAAATTTAAATCACATAATTAAGGCTACTGATTAAGAAAAAAAAATATAGCATCAATACAATCACTAACTGCAAAACGACTAGATCAATTTTTTTTCCACAGTATTTGAGTGTAAATGAATTTCGCAGTAGTTTTATGATGCAATATGGACATTAGAAAAAATAAACTTTGTAGAAGAACTTAAAAGCTGCATATATGCATAGGTAATATATATATATTTTACACACTATAAGTCTTCCAGTAAAGTTCTCAGTAAAAGAAATTTTATTACAATATAAAACTTGAGGATAAAAGTTAAACTGAAATAGGAACTATAGAATAATGGTTTCAATTTATAGCACAGCCCATTCAATGTGCTAATTACTTTTATAAATTATATACAAAATTTAAAAATCAACAAGCATTGAATGAACAAGGAAGCACTAAAACGTTAGACAGATGTATATAATATATATTTACAAAGTTCTCCAGAGAAATTGAAGCACACAAATAGCTGCTAATTCAACAGAAATTATCATTAACAGTTTCATACAAGAATTTTCGGAATAAATAATGTAAAGAAAATTTAGAAACATACAACAAAGGATTTTAGTGCTTCATTGATTTCTTCCAATGCTCCAGTATAAAAGCAGCCATATTAACTTTATAATCTACATTGCTCTTTATTCTATATTTACATATCTACACAAAGCTAAGAAAAATGCATGCATTTTCCTCACCATTTATACTCGTCTTCATTATAAATATGGAAAGTATATATTCTTATAAACAGCATAAATTAAATGAAATTTAATAAGAGTTCATCACAAAAATATGTCTTTAAATATAACAATGCAAAGAACTGACAAAAGACTAACAATTCTCAATTCACAACTAATTTCCACATTTTGGTTTAAAGGTGAAACTGAAGTTTCCATAACAGCGAAAAATATTTTAAATACTGTTACATAAAATATATAACTCTTAAACCACAATTTTAAGTACTGGCCGCGCTATTTATTTTATGTGGACTGGAGGCCAAAGAAAAAATGTTTTTCCTACTGTTTTATTTGCGAGAATAAAATACAATAAAATAAAAAATGATAATATCAAAATAGCTGCTAATTAATATTCTAAGCAGTGCACAATTTCAATTGCTAAATAGAAATAAAATAGGATTATTCTTATGAAACAAATCAAAGTTTGTGTTACCAAGTTAATGAGAAAGCAAAAAACATTTATTTTTAAACTAATGAAAATAGGTGAATATTGTGGCAAATAAAAACTCATAAATTCTAATTACTTTGATAAATCTAAGATACAATTTTTAGTCTTAACAGAGTTTAAACTTTACATGAAATCAACAGAAACTTGAAAAGTAATCATATTTATAAAAATAAATCATAATGCAGAGATAATAACTTTATAATTGAAACATTTAATGCCAATCTTCATTTTGGAATCAAATTTTTTAAGTAAACATTGATTTACAATTTTATTTTTGGCATACCATACTGAATTATTGAAACACCCGAAAATAAAACTGAAGTTAGAGAATGAGCGATACAAAATAAAATAATAAAAATTTGGCATTGAATATACTGACAACACGATTCTAATAAAAAAATTTCATAACTATACAGAATTAAAATGAATGAAATTTTTTCACACAAAATAATTTATTTTTTGCACAAAATATTTTAAATGTAAATTGAATTGAAAATAAAAGTATATTAATTCATTTGAAAAGGAAATATAGTTTAACTGACATTTTAATTTCATTATTTACAAATCAAACGGAATTAATGCATCGAAAACAAATACATATTTATATTAGACATACAATCTGTACACAAAGAACAATCATTGAGGTAAAAAGTCAAATGCTTCTTATGCTGACCGGCAATTAAGGACATGTACACTATTCATTTAAATTTGGAATAGAGAAGATACCTGAGAAGATTATTTCAAGAATAATAATATAACATTCTCACCATATAAAGTCCTAACACACCGGAATGTTTCCCTTATTGTAAAATTTAATTCACACTTTAAGGAATATTAAATGTTGGAAAAAAAATTAGATTAGCATCATAGCTGGACATTAAAAAAAAAGGAAAAAAGATGCTTCATAAACAACACTACAAACACACGATGGCATTCTTCTAATTTACAAATATTTTTCTTTTCCATTTATAAAAATATCTCCCCTTCAAAGCAACATTAAAAATATAGGGATAAGCAAAATAGATCAGAAACAACTTCGTATAAAAATTATATATTATTCTGGCAAGTAAGAGTTTCATATACTGATTTATAAACATATTACGAGTAAAAGACTAATATCTGTCATCAGTTCCCATTTGCTATAATTCTTAAAAATAAATTTAATAAAAAATTGCATTCAATACTAGAATATACAACAAATTTCACATCATCAGCGCGTATAAAATTAAATTCATTCAGTTTTATGGGATTTGAAAAATATTTAGAGTAAATTACTTAAACTTATGCACAATAATGAATGCAATATTACTCAAATGCAAGTAATTAATAAGGCACATAAATGTAATCCATCCACAATACATTGAATCACAGATGACACACAATAAAGTTTCATACATGCAAAAATCTTGAAAAGAATTAATAAGTATACAGTCAAAGAGATGCAAAAAAAAAAAATATATTGATGGAAGTAAAGCGATTATAGCAATGTTAAAGTAGTTCAAGCATTAAAGAGGAACCTTTATATTGGACATTTTACAAGTTGAATAAATAAAGGAACACGCCGAAATTATCTCATCCTCTTGAAAGTTAATATGAACCACAAACAAAAATAATCTGTATATTTAATGCACTCAGTATAAATTTCAAGTAGTTTGTAAAGCTCATAAGCGAAAAGGATGTTCAAACAATGTAAAGGGAGGAAGTGATCTTCAAGGTTCACTCTTTAACCTGTCGGACTAGCTGCTCATCCAGTTAAGCCATGCCAACCATACTATGGCTGATGAATGCGAATACATTAGCTCCCAGCAGTGTTTAACCACTATCTACCAGCACTTCCAAAGTTGTTCACTATAAACTTGGATAATCCTATACACGCGGCTAAGGAGGATTCTCTTTCAACAACTCGAGTCTTGACCAGTGAGTTTTTACAACGGTCACAGTGAAGTCCTCGCTCTGCTGGATGCAGAGTGAACTGTGGCACCAGTGTGATGTCTCTCTCCGTGGCCTGATTCTGGGTCCTGTGGGAAAATGTGTTTATTTAATATAAACAGCAGAACAAGCTCACATTGTTGAGAGAAAAATAACTGTTGGATTTTACAATAAAGCGTGTGAGTTCTATTGTTATTTTAAAAAATTTAATGTGGGTATTATATGAAACAACATTTGTTTGCAAGAAACTAAACATTCATGTTTAGGCACATTTAAATTATATGACAAAAAAGATTAATTATATAAATCTTATATTTATTTTTGGATTCTTTTTTGATACTCTGAACGCAAAATTTCAAATTTAAAAAGGAATTAATTTTGAAAAATTTTCCATTCCAGCTATCAAAAGAAAATTTAAATAAAACAAAAAAAATTTCCATGAAGTTTTTTTCATTTAAATTTTACAAAATGAATTCATAAATTAAAAGCTTAAAGTAAAAAAAAAAATTAAAAATATCAAATAAACTATTTCAAAGGTAAATATTTTTGGAAATATAGTAAAAATATGAAATAATTTATAATAGGTACAAAGACATAAAGAGGAGACACAGTAAAGAAAATAAGGTATAAATATCAATTTACTTCCAATAGAAATTAAGCAAAATTATACCTGTAATTCAAAATTATCAGTTAAATAGTTGACTTAATAATATATATACTATTAACAATAGAAGAAAGTTTGATTATAATGCTTTATAAAGTTAGACAAGAAGAAAATATTGATCACATATTCATAAAAAACTGATGAGAGAGTATGCTTACGTGTATAGTTATCGCCTTATCTTCAATCTGACTATCAGTTTCTCGGAAAGCACTGAATGGTTCATATGCCCGAGAGACAGGTGTGACAGGGTGCATTTGCTCTTTCCTTTTCTTCCTGATTGCAAAAAAATCAAACAATGAACCAAACAATTTTTACTCTAGAATTTTGAATTTTAATCATGTGATTTTACTTCATTACTTTTCACAATGATTTCGTATTTGATTCAAATAAATTTCTGACATATTATTAAATATCCTACATTTTACATTAAAAAATAAATTAATAACACTTACTTGATGTGGACATATACTGCAATACACACAACCACTAAAATTATTATAAGCAGAGTAATTCCACCAGCAATGCTAGCAGTTTCTATCATAACTTGTTGCCTAGAGGCTGGAAAAGAAAAACTATTCTTAAATCCCTATTCTATCATCAAAATTTATAATTTAATAACAGTTTAAGTTTTAACAAAAATCTTATTATTTCCAACTAAGTTAAAAATGAAACCATTTAGATTTTTATTATTCCTTATAAACACTTTCTTTTTAATAGTTGAAATAGTATATAAAATGATGGACTTATATAAACATTTAATAACAATTCAAGATAAGCACAGTATTTTTTCAATGTCCCTACTTCCTTTTTAACTATAGCAATTGAATATTTTACCAATTGAATAAAATTGAAAATACTATAATAAATACATAACTTCTTAAACTTACCCAAATAAGAGCCCTCTAAATCTTTAAATTCACATCTTTGGCCCACAAAGCCATCTGCACACCTAAAATATAAGTCAGTCATGTGAGCACATACATTTCTAGAATACAAATTTAAAAGAGAACACTTCAAAACCGATATACAGTATGAAATTAATACACACGAAAGCATGTAGAATCACTTACTCGCAATTATACAGAATGGATTCTCCGATTTTCACTGAGAAACAAGTAGCTCCATTGAGGCAATACCATTTGGCATAAGCCTCGGGGCAGGCATAGGTCTGGAATGTGATATTCGGCCTCATCGTAGGCTGAGGTGGGGGTCTTGGCCTCGGAGTGGAACGTGATGAGCAAGCACCTAAGACAATACACAGTACATATATATTAAGAAACTATACAATCAGGGAAAAAAGAGAACTACATGAAGATAAAACAGAAAATGGATCTGATCAGCAAGGAGAGGATTACAGGCAAAAATTTTGCTATTTCAATATAATTATAATTTACATAATAACAAATCATGTGACTGAGATCAACTGACTTTAAAAGTAGGAACAACTACTGTGCACATTTTTAACTTGGTTTAGGTTAAAGTTTTTGCCAAATTATACGTATGCATGTTTGCGTATACATATACAACTATTAGGGTACTCAGCAGAATGAATGCAACTGTGTGAGGAAGGAAGCTATAGTAGATACACAACAGACAATGACTAATATCATCTCACTTAAGTGAGCAGCATTTCAAATAAATAAATGTTCTAATAAAAATTCTAATATATAGTATGTGTAATGCAGAATTTATATAAAACAGATATGCAAGTTCTATATACATTTATCAACAGTATAATAGTATCGATCCTCGGGCTGGGCAAGGTTGACTCAGCCTTTCATCCCTTCAGTGGGTCCATTAGCTGAGTACCAAGCATGCTTGGGAACTAAACACTGGGGTCTTACGTTAGGCTGACCACCTATCTGGGACATATGCTTCGCACCCCAGGGCCTTTGGTCATGAAAACAGTTATGGGCACTGTAGGCCTTGGCCCACATGGGCTTTCGTGCCATGGAGTTTAGTTTAATAATAGTATATATGTAATAATCTTTAATATTTCTATTTTTAAACATTAAAAAAAATTAAGAATCCATGAAAAACTATTAAATGTAATTAATACATTTAGATTTGGAATGTAAGGTACGAAATTTCCCCCTCCCCCTCTTTTAAAGTATGGAAAGAAAAATGAAAACGCATTAAAAATAAAAACTGATCCCCAGGAGAGAAAAAAAATCTGAACAAATGAATAACCATCGTCCATTTTAAACATCTGTTTTTGGTTCATCAGGGAGAATATTGCAGAAATAAAAAAATGTTTTATTCCGTGCTCGATCTCACGATCTGCTTAAGCCGAGAAGTTAATGCCCAAAGAGTGATGATCGCTCTAACTACAGACGTCCTAACAAATGATTTGACCCCTGAGCCAAGTTTACTCAGTGATCAAATTGCTGCTCTCTGTGTGAGGGGGTGGGAGACGTCTCGGGGCAGGTGATTCTCCACATCCCCGATTTTTCGGACTATTAACTCATAAATGATCGCCAAACAAATCTCATACACTTCGTTTACACCCCACCAGCAGACCAGGTTTGAAAGGGAAAAAGTCTCTACATCGGGCGTATTGAACATAAATTATCTCGCACAATCGTAATTGCTCTTGAGCAATTTGTTCAATGTCTATTGTTCAACAGATGTATTAAAATATTAATCAGGAATCAAAGGTTATCTCGTCAGTTTTGTTAGAAAAAAAATACATATGTTAAGAAATTAATCAGGAATCAAAACGGAAATTATAGTTTCTACGTGTTAAAAATATTTTCCTATTTTGCCTGTCGTGTAATTTTTCTTCTGATTGTCAAAGATTGATTTGATATTAAAAGGAAATGCATAAAAAATAGGAAGATCGAAAGTTGTAGATGTTAACCAAAGAAATGTATAAAAACATTCACAATATGTGAACAAAAAACAAGGAAGGCCAAGTACAGTAGTATAATATGGCTGAAATTCGCTCATCTGATTATAAGCAAACATTATGATCATCTGATTTAAATTGTGTGAAATCGCATACAAATCCATACCGCTCAGAATCGATAACTAGCAAAATTGCAGTTTCGTAAAGAAAAAATAAAAAACTGTTTCAATTCTAATTCTGTTTTTTTTTTATTTATTTTTTTTTTTAAATACAATTCAAAGGTTGAAAGCTACTCAGTCATACTGATTAATTCATCCAATGAAGCTATCAAAACCAACTGAAGCAATTATTACTTTTCAGTGGACTTTGATATAGATTTATATATCTATTTAAAACATGAAATTAATCACACTATATCTTAATTGTGTATGCAATATATAATTTTTTTCCAACTGCAAGAGTTTCAAGATTTTAAACAATTACGACCAAAATGAAATATCTCAATGGAACTCGGATTAAGAGTAGGTTACAGTTCATCAACAATGATGCAAGTGCAGAAGACAAATATTTCACCTCAAAATACTTCATCAGAAAATAAAACTGAACTACCTGTTGATTTTTCACAACAACAATCACCAGCATTCCGAGGAGAAATTAACTTGCTCAACAACGAGAACCAAACTAATAGGATGTAACTAACAAATCCAACTGAAAGGTTTGACAGTTCCACGAAAGTCAATTTTTGAAAGAAGTCTGCATGCTTTTTCTCAGGCTTATACATGGAATCTTCCTTGAGTACTGGCTAAACAAGGCCACTTACACTCCATGAAACGACAGGTGACCGTTCCGACAGAGTGGACATTCCCCGCTGCACACACGTGGAAAAGTTATCAACCAGGGCCTTATTGGAAGATGCACAGCATCCTGAATTGAATAACTTCCAAGTACATCATAATGAACACACCTGTCCACGCTCTGCTGCACATTAACAGGTTTCTTTATTTGCCATTTCGCACTCTCTGAATATTAAAAAATGCCGTCCACGAGGGCCGGCATGCCCGTGCCTGCAGTCGGCGGACTTGTGCTATATTGCACCAGAGAGCGAAAGCATCCCCGGGAGAGAGAGCAGCAGCTGGTCAAGGGCTATTAAATAAAGCAACGTCTGTACTAATTACGGAGGATTTCCAAGTGGGTAGCCACCGATTCAGTTTGATGGACATCGTCACCAGGTCGAAATGCGTGCCTCCGACCTATTAAGAGGCGAGTCTTTTAAAAGGCCATTTTTCCTTCCCTTTCTCATGCGATGTAATTTAATATTCCCATCTGTCGCAGGAGAAAATTCCACCAGCCAATATCAGCTCAGGTGTCGGGAGGTCCATTCACGTAGAAAGTCGCACGCTACATCGCCGCCAGTTTTTGTTGCCCCTCTTTAATTAGCACAGATGTCACCACAAAGGTTCATAATGTCCGCAATTAAGAAATCGAATTCCTCTTTTGGCCTACCATTGGTAAGGAGGAGAGTTTATGAAATACAATCCTAACTAAACCTTCCCTTAGTTTA
This sequence comes from Latrodectus hesperus, assembly GCA_037975125.1. NCBI lineage: Eukaryota > Metazoa > Arthropoda > Arachnida > Araneae > Theridiidae > Latrodectus > Latrodectus hesperus. Next base: position 69,095,296 of record CM075852.1, read on the forward strand.
GTTTTAATATACAAAACAAAAGTAAAAACAAAATAAAAATTCATTAAAAATAATTTTGTAGAATTTCATACGCTAAAAAAGTACATACATTTATTAATAATTCCGAAGATACCAGAGAAAAAAAAAAACCCTTCTGTAAAGCCTCAAGACTGAAATATAACCATATCATTAAATAATTATTGACACTCTTCATTACTGAACAGCAGTATGAAAAAATGGATTGGCAGTTATGTATAAATTATATTCCAAAATATTTATAAATTAAAATGATTAATTTAGTTTCATTTATATCGCTCAACGATCAATTTTTGCACAGGAGATCTAATTATACCGACAGCCCCAGGATTTAAATTCTCAACCACTCCACACATCAATGAGACAGAGTTGGGTATCAAACCCACGTACAACTCAACCAAACGCCTTAAATTAAAACAGAGCGGTATTTATGATTTAAATGTAACAATATCTGCTCTTTTCTCTTTAAATACACAGATAAGACATCCTGTCCTCCATGTCAAAAACTTAAATGTATGTCTCTTTCATATTCATGTTTATATTATGATAATTCAATAAACTTCGCAATTTGGTGTCCATTATTTTATCCCGATCATTTTAAAGCCTATAAATCATCACACAACAGAAATTTTATATCTCAATAATATTTATTTATACAAAATGGTCTCTTGGTCAAAATGGACGTAAAGATGAGAATAAGGAATTTAAAAATTCTGTGTCATTTGATTATTTTTCTCTCATTAAAATAAAATAAATTTAAAAAAAAAAACTAATACAAGATGAGACCGAATAAAATAAGAAAATTCCCTTTTACCATTCAGTTATCTATTAGGATGCAGGGAGTAAAACTCTGTCCTTTTCTGTAAAGACTTGCATTATTAGTTTTATCAGCTATATGCATATTTTGATATTTCTTTTCGCTTTCTACCAGAATAAGTAATAAAAGAAATCTGCGTTTAAATCGATTTCATAAGTTATCTATCTATACACTAATTCCACTCCTTTTTACAAATTCGAACATCAATTTTTGTGTCGTGGGAAAAGCGTGCTGAAGTGTCCGAGCCAGAGTGGACCAGCAACAGGTGTAGCGTCAGGTGGAGAGGAAATAGGAAACACCGCATTTCCTCTCCATTGAAGCCGAGACTAAGTCAGTAACCTTTGGGCTCCAAACGACGCCCACGCCTTTTGCACACCTCTACCTGCAGTCATCTCGGATACCCTTTCACACACATGATCCCTGATAACATTTGAAACACTGACTCTCAGATGATTCTGTTTGACATCAAGAAGTCAGCGTGTTGCCACTCACAAAACTAATTTTAACTTTTAAAGGCGTACATCTTTGAATCAGTACTTGATTAATCTCGGAAAAATAGTATTTTAACGTTAAAAGCAGGCATATTTTTTTTAAAAATAACATTCGACTATTTTTGAACATTAATGTTTCGATCATTTTAATTTCGAACATTTAGGTATTTAAAACACATTCACATAATGAAATTTAGAATTTTATAAAAAACCTTCTATACTCTCCGATTTTTTAAGTGTATATAAACTTTTGAAGTATAACATTAAATCTTACTACGCGAGAATATATCTTTTATAAACAATCACATATAAAGATCATTTAATATTTGAGCAATATTTAGAAAAATAAGTTTTAAAATAAGACGTTTTAATTACATTATGAAATTTTATTCCAGGTGAATATTTAGAACTCTCATTCGAATCAAAATTCTTTGTTTCCAGTTTTATTTTTCGCCCTATTTTTACAAATCATACGAACATGTGTGTTCTATCTAAAATTAATATTTCCCTAATAAAAATCAAAGTGATTTGTCAATTCTAAGACGTCTAAATAATGCAATAATAACAGAAAAATTGAATACTAGCTTGAAAGAAAATGTCATTAATTTGAAAGGTCATACATTATTTATTTAAAATATTTTGCGCCATATTTAAATTGTTCAGACTATTTCAAAAAGAACTTTAAACTGAGGCAAATTTAACACTGGATTTATTTCACAAAATCCACTGTATATACAACGCAGTTTTTTATCTATTATTTTCTCCTAAATAAAAGGGACAAAGAAAAAAGTTAAAAAAATTGTCAGTATGCTACAGGTAGGTTTATGTAAAAAAAACTGTGATTTATCTTAAACTTTTGTCTTTCTTTAATCTAATATTAGAATTAATGTAAAATTCGGTTATTTATCAGAAACAAAAGAATACAGCCGCATGTTTTCTTCATAACTTTTCAAGAAACAGTAGAAGTTAATAGAATTTTGACGCTGAAATAATTAAATAAGACAAATAATTTTTTTAAAATCTAACAAGCTATAAATTTGCTTCATTATGCAGACAATTTAAAAACATGCACATATTTTTAATAGCGTTTCGTGTAAGAAAGAAACGCGCTTAAAAATTTTATCCTATTTCGCTAGTGGTTGTATAATATATGTATAAAAATTGCCAAATGTAGATGCTGCTTTCTTTGTAAATAAAAAATAAATTTCGAAATTTTCAGTCTATTCTCTGGCGTAATGTATCCTTAAAAATGAAGAGAAACACATTCAATTTTCATCAGTTATTTAAGACGTTTTTTAAAAGATTTAGTTTTATATAGGGTATCAGAGAAGAAGTTTTAAGGTTTGGTTAGTCGCTCAACGATCATTTTTGTCACGCGAGGGCTAATTAGACCGGGACCTACGGCTTAAAGTGGATTCCGAACCAGTACAAACATCCATGCCCAAGGTGGGATTCGAACCCACGAACTGCTGAACCGAAGGCAAAGAGCGCTAACCATTCGGCTGCCAGCTCGGGCTAGAAGTTTTAAGAAATTGATAAAATTTTTCTTAAATTTAAACATTTTCATACTTATTCATTTTAAAAAAAATTATATAATAAATAAAAAAAATATATGAGTTTTGAAATTAAGGCCTAAAAAGAAATAATCAGAACTTGAAAGAACATGAAATAAGAAGTATCCATTATAACTAAACAGTTCCGAAACTGGCATTTAGTCAGGAGCAGAGGTGGGGGAGGGATATTTCAAAGGGGATGGGGCGAATGAAGCAATTTTCTGGCAGGATCAGCGAGGGATGAGGGGTAAAGAGCAAACAACAATCACGGGGCTACTAACGGGTGCTTTGCCAGGGGACACACAGCCATCCATCGTGCGCGCGTGTGCAACATGCAGGACGCGTGCCGTACTACCAACGCTACCACCTGGATGAGTTCCCCCTCCTCACCTGGTTGAAAAACGGGGGGGAGATAAGACGGCCGAGGTTAGGGGGCAGGCACGCACAGCGCCAGCTGTCCGAGGACAAGAAAAAGGATTTCTCCTCTCCTTCTGCAAGGAGACAATAGGGTGCACGCACTTCTCGTTACAACCCGGAGCAGATATTTACTGGAGATGATGATCATGATGAACTGAGTGGACAGAAAAGGGTTGCCACAGAAAAGGCTGCATCGCTCTTTTTTTCTCCTCCGCAGATGCAATCTCAGAACGAAACCAAACCTTCTTTATAATTCCACGTTAATGAATATCAAATATGAATATTCTTATGTGAAAAAAATAATAGTTATAATAATTCGAAATGAATTAAACAGTCGATTCTTTAAATGCACTTATAAATGATCCTTAGAATATAGGAATCATCTAGCGAAGAAAAGATAAAATACGTTCAGTGATAATTCTTGAATTTCATGATACGATAGAAGAATAATAATTAGAACGTAATATTAGTAATTTTGTAATACGAATACAAATTTATAAGCTAAAAATAAACTTTATCATTAATTTCCAAAATATACAAAACTAACGCTTTGTATTGATACGTTTAATCGTAGGCTTCATAACTGGGCACTATTATTTCAGAAAACACCTCCATAAAATAGGAATGTTTCAGCAAGATCTTATCTGCAGGAAATGTCATACGCAAGAGGAAACGGCCAAGCATGTCATTTACGAATGCGAGGTTCTTGCCCTCCCTAGATTAACTTCTTTAGGCATCATCCATACTAGAGAGTTACACCTAGATTCCATTAAAGTGTTATCGGACTTTATTAATAAAGTGGGTGACCCGAGCAACTGGATCTAGGAAACATTGGGTTTGGAGTTAACAGTACAAAATGCTGATAAAAGCAGAGGTGCCCAATGACATACAAACCCAACTCTAAGAAGAAGAACGCTTTGTATTAGATTTTAATGAAAATTTAATGGTAAATTTAATTTCTTTACTCACAAAATAGAATCTTATGTTGGAAGAGGGATTGACATAGAAGCATCTGCAGACCAGAGCTTGAACTAAAAATGAACGTACGAGTGCACAACTTAAATAAGATCAAACTACATGAGCCAGATGATTAATTAAATGTCAGATAATCGAATATCATTATGGGCTGAATTGGAATTAAAAAAATAAAATACAATATGAATCCATCAAGATAGTAATAAGCAAACATTAAAAGGATTTCTTAATTAAATTGATGAAAATTTTAAGCCTAAATACATGGAACGCATACAAGCAACATTTGGAACAAAAGAAATTGGGAAAGGAAACGAAATTTGTAGAAATGGTGTTTGTTACATTTGGAAAGGACACCGCCAAGTTCGCCAAAACTGTGATCACGATCTCCTTACGAAAATGGGCAAATACATTAGAAACAAAAGCAAGGAATCCGCATACCGATCATGACAATCCATCTTGTGATCTTCAGGACACTTGGCGGCAAGTCCTGTGGCAAGCCAGCTGAGACCTCGTAATCCACAACACAATGGCAAATCCCCTGTCGCCAACGCCTACAGGAACTTTTCATTTATTTTTCATTCGGTATTTATTATTTTTAAAAACCTGTCCGAGTATGAGTGAGGATGTAAACATAATAAAAGGTAAGGGGGAAGGCAGGTGTTCTCATCTCGGGTGATTTGTCCAAAGAGTCGGCAATTGTAATGCCTTATTTTACATCTCGTCTGTACAATACTCGAAATACTGCATGACATTTTTTTCTTCTTATTTCAGATTTGATCCGGAATGAGAAAACATCGGATGAACAAAGAAAAATACATTGAATAGAAAAAAGGATTGAATTGGGAAACTGTGAAAATGTTAGGCTTATGGGGGAGGGGGAAGAATCAAAGTTTAGAAACTTTTGTAAATTACAATTTTATGCTAATTCTGTTTTTTTTTTTAAACAAAATAATATATTGCTATATTTCTTTTACACATTTCAGAGACTTTATATTTTTATTATCAATTCCCTTTTTTCTTTAATATTTAATTTTACCATTCTCACAGACCGCCCAACTATGTCTAGCTGGTCAGCATGTCCTGACTGCGGATAGGGAGGTCCTGGGTTCAAATCCCGGTTCGGGCATGGATGTACTTTCTCAATCTATCCTGTCTGTCTTTTCCTTGTATGAATGTGGAGTGAATGGTTGCCTACCCTATAAACGGGTCCCTATGGCATGTATGTACTGAGGAAGTCGGATTCCACACCATAATAGGGTTCAGTTGGAAAAGTGGAGCAGCGCACCTCATATTGCCAGCCTCTGGCTTGCACACGACAACAACAACAACCATTCTCATATAAAAAGATTCGGGAAGTTCGAGGGAATAAAGGATTCTATCTTTGTTTAATTTACATCATAAAATGATACGGAATAAAAATAAATTAAAAATGACAACTCCGAAGAAAAATAGTGTGCCTAAGAACAGAAATGATTTTACAAACACAAGCAGGAAAATGACGAAACTGGAGAACTTGAAGCTACTTTGTCGTAAGTAGGACTCTCGTTTGAAACTGAAGAAGTGCTTGTTGGATTGCCCACTTAAATGAGTGCGTCACGCTCGGCAGCAATGAAATTCCAAATTAAATGCGACAGTGGCCAAAATGCTTAATTTTAGTACGATTTCACCATAAATAAAATCCAAAGGAAATGCACGATTGTAATTTATCGCAATATTCCAAACATGACAGCAGATGTAATTAGCAACGAACGCTTAAATAAACTTCTACATTACTTTTTTTTTCCAACTGAATATCTTTAAAAAACAAGTATCACATTTTTTCCACATTTATTCTCTCCGGAGCGGGGTTTCAGGTTCTCGAGACAGGGTGACTGCTTTCAGGTGTAGCGCAGCAGCTAAGACGAGTTACGGAAGCTCCACTTCCGTATCTAATTAATGACATTGCCCAGACATACTAAACATCCTCTTCTTTTTGTTCACTCCTATAAAGACACCGGAGAAGAGGGAGGGTCATAAGGTCCCTCTCAACGAGAACACTTTTGCTATTTTAAGGAAAACGACAGCGAAAAAAAAAGAAGGGAAAAAAACAGCGAGAGTACCTCGAAGAAAAGATGAAGACACAAACCACCCACAACGGAACTAGGGATAATTTATGAACAGACCTTAATGCATTCAACAACTGGAAGCCATTTGTTATAAGCCACATCTGATTTTCAGTTCTGTAAAGCAGGAAAGGAACTATTTTTTTTAAATTGAGGCGTCACATACCGTATTTCGATATTATTCCTTTTATGAGCACAATTCTAAATATTTAATTCAATATGATAAGACAAATGAGGGAGCTTTTCAAGGATGCGAAGGATCCAAGATAGCCTCAGCGACATGAAGTTGTGAATCAAGGGCGAAGTGATGGCGACTATTGATTCAGCTTTTGCCCTATATATGTGTGTGTTCTACTCGTGCAGAACTTCGCCTCAGAAAGAGTTTGAAGGAAACGCCTGAGCAAACTTTTGTGAAAGGACTCATACTTCCGGTTGTAAACCTTTCGCTATTTCGGCTGCCTTGTATTTGCTCTGTCATGAAATCTCGACAAAGTATCATTTCTATCGATGCACAAATACCCTTGATGAATAACAATCGGATTGCAAGATGACCCGCTTTTTAATTCGTGAAGTCACGTTAAGCAGAAGAGGTTACATACATTTACGCAATAGAGATTGAATTTTTGACGACAAACATGTCAAAAGCATAAAATCCACACTGAAATTCATGTCAATGAAAAATAAAAATTTTCAACAGTTATCTGTTTCGATATACCATCGATTTTTTTATTTTAGTTAAATCAAAGTGGATATTTACACCATTGAATGTTTCACGTTGATTTTTACTGTACAATTAACATCACACAATTGGATAAAAACTTAACCGAAACTGACATCACATATTATTAATCTTTTTACTTGTTCTGAATTTAGATCCCAAGAACAATATTTTATAGTAACTCATACTATACTACTGATTGTGTGGAATAAAAACTTCCTGATTATTTCTTACGATTATATTTTAACTAAACTCCATGGCACGACACATTCCATTGCATACATCTGACTAGTATTTTAACACAGAATTTTTACCTACAGTTTTAAATATTGTACGGTGCAGAAATGTCCTATACTGGACCTTGCATCAGTAAACATCACAAAATCAATCAACCATGGCACGACAGCCCATGTGGGCCAAGGCCTACAGTGCCCATAACTGCTTTCATGACTGAGGGCCCTGGGTTGCAAAGCATATGTTCCAGTTAGGTGGTCAGCCTAACGTAAGACCCCAGTGTTTAGTTCCCAAGCACATGCTTGGTACTCAGTTAATCGAACCACTGATGGAATGAAAGGCTGAGTCAACCTTGCCCAGCCTGAGAATCGAACCTCGGACCTGTGTCATGGGAGCGTGAAACGCTGCCACTGGGCTTCACGATTATATTTTAGATGATCGAAAATTGTCTATCTAGCAGATTCAATACAATGGGGGAAAGGATTATATGAGATATGGCAAGAAAGACACTAACTGATGCTTTTTTTTTTTTAAAAAAAAAACTTTTTTACGAAGATCGTTCGTCGACTCGTCCAAATATAATCCTGTCGAATCACTATGGTTTCCATTCTACCATGCTGAAAGAATGCAGAAGAAAGGAGGACTAAAATGTTGTTTTTCTGCAGTCCTGCAGTAGCTCATGCATTTTTTTTTCCAGACAAGATAGGTAAATAATCATTCATATGTTTTTTAACAATTTTTTATCAACATTTGAAAACAGTTTTTTGAGAAATTTTAAAAATTTTATTTCGAGTCTCAGTTTGAAATGACTGGCATGTAATAATCGTTAAATATTTTTCAGGAAAATCGAAACAATTTGTAGTTTATTCATAACGTCTCGTAATTTGATTAATGTATACATAAAAGAAATTTCTTAACAAAAAGAATATCAAAGAATAAATTTCATAAACACGTGTCACAAAATATACGTGTATGATATTGAGTAGAGCACATATTTAGGATTGTTGCAGAATTACATCGTGCAATTTATTTATTGTTATATAGAATCAGTATTATTTAATAAGACTTGATGAATGTATTAAGCATACAAATATATCATTATAATTTTTGAAATTTTAATTAAATTTCTTATAAATAATAAAGGAGTATACTAACTTCACACAATGATATAAATTAGTCAGTTTCTTAAAATAATAGGGGATTAAAACATTTAAGATTTTTATTTTTAAACAATAGCAAGAACAAAATAAAAAAATTTGCAATTCTCTTCATAAAGTTAGAAATATAGTTATTTGAAATCATCCTTTTAACAAAGGACAAACTTTAAGGCCGAAGAAATTTTGAAAATGTCAACTTGCGTGAACTCGTTAAACATGGGAAGAAAAAAAGTAGAGCTTAAATTGTTTTTCCCCGTCTGAAAAGTCAACTTATTAAGAAGCAGAGCATTTTTATCATCTCAGAGCATTTATTTTACAAAGAATGAAGAAAAAATTTTTGTTATCTTGCATAACGATACTTTTTTTCTGATCTCGAGAGGAAAAAGGAGCGGAGGAGCAGCGTTGACAAAATGATCTCCTGGAAGCCGGGGAATCTGATCTTCCATCCTCCACCGGGATGCGGAGGATGCTCAAGGGGAGGGTGGGTGATGATAGAGGTTGCCGACTTCCGACTGGCCACATGAGGGCAGTCCCTCCCACACACAGCTGCAGAACATGGGGAACTCAGCTGTTGTCACCGTCTGCACGCTTCTCATCCTGAGGGTTCGAAGAAAAGGAAAATTCATAACGGGGCGCCCACCTTGGAGGGTGAAAATAATAGATATACGCCCCCGCTTCACCCCAAGATAAGAAAAAAAGTTAAGGCAAGGTCTGTAACACACATTTTTTGACGCTTTTTTCATTTTGACGATTTTCTCAGGCAATTTAAATTCATTTGTTACAATTTCGTATTCAAAATAGCAAAAAATAAGAATCTTTGGAAGGATTTCGAATTTGTTAACTTTATATTTTATGTCTTTTCATAATTTGATTGTTGTTGTCGTCTTGTGCCAGTTAGGCTGGCAACATGGGGTGTGCTGCTCCACTTTTCCAACTGAACCGTAATTTGGAGTGGAGTCCGACTTTCTCAGTCGCACACATGCCATAGGGACCCGTTTATAAGGTACGCAACCACTCACAATCCATTCATACGAAGAATGCGCAAAGACAGGAAAGAGAGAGAGAGAAAGTATATTCATTCCCAAACCGGGATTCGAACCCGGAATCTCACCATACGCAGTCAGGCACGCTGACCACTAGACAAGGTGGGCGGACATTATTTAATTAATTTTCCAATTGACATTAATAATTACAGGTTTGATGTATATACGAAGAAGCTTAAACATAAACGGTATATTTTATACCTCAAAAAACCCCAAACTATTTCCAATCACAGTAAATATTAAGATATTCAGTTATTTGACCAGTACAGAGTGTGTGAAATCTAAAAGCTGTTCACTCTTTCTTCTCGGGGGATTTTTCCAAGATAAATCATATTTACTTTTCGCAAGAGAGGACGCCCAAAACTCTCCGCCCCCTCATGGATGTGCATGGAAACAAAATAAAGCATAACAGTTATCATCTAAGTGATTGGATTCAAACCAGAAACCTTCCATTAGGCATGCATGAGTTAGGAATTTATCCAACGAAACACATTTTAAATTGTATTATATCCAGTCTTGGAACAGAATAGATAAGTAATTTCAAAAGAAATAACCGCTAAAAATGTGACGACTCGTTAAAAAAATACATTAGCAGTATTAAAAAAAATATATTCATAATTTTTTTAGGTACAAAATACAGACTCCTCACCACTTCCGTTTGGCAAACAAATTTTATAGGAAGTGCTATCGCTTACCAGCATTTGCAAAAGAAGGGTAAAAAAAAATATCAAAACATACACTTTGTGTGTGTGTATATATGTGTATGTATAAATAATAAAAAAAGACATTTATCCTATTTTAAAACGTACTTTTGAAGCCATTTCTATTTTCGCTCTTTCTTATAAATAAAAAAAGGTGCTTACCCCTTTCAACCCCTGTCGGCTCACTTCAAATGTCATCCCCGAGAGAGGGGCGATAATGCTTTTCAGCAATCGTTATGAAATTTATTCAAGGTTTTCTAGGAATATGGGATATTACAGACGTTGTGTCCGTAGGATAAAGGAGGAAATCTAGTGTGTGTTTCGAGGGGTAAGGGGGGCGGCCCCTTTCCTTCCGGACGGGGTGCATGTCGAGGCACGCGACATCTGTAAGCGCCCCACAGGAAATGAAAAGCATCTCTCTCTCTCTGCTGCGGCATTTCTCCGCGCAATCCATTACATCGGGTGCCCCCCCCCAGAGGAAATGATTTCGGCAGCTCTGCAATTGGATTGGCTTCCAGTTTCTTGGAAAAGGAGCACTCCATCCATTTTTTCCTCTCCAAGATTTATGTAAAAGAAATGAAGCCGAATAAGTCGGTCCCGTAATACCTTCCACCCATGAAATCGCAATTTGCACGGCAGATTTCAAATAAATTTTGTAGGAATGTGAAGTACCCGTTAAGGGAGGAAAAAGAATATAAACTACAATATTCTAAAATTAAGAAGTCTAGATTGTTGCTAGTAATTTTCGTACAGAAATTAAAAAAAAGCATAGCTGTTAACAATTCTTTTAAATGAGCAGAATCTTCTGGCTTTAAGTAATATTTTGTTAAAGTAAACTAGAAAAATCTAGAACCAGTAATAGCCATTGTATAATTTTTCTAAGTATTAACAGTGTCTACCAAAAACTTAAGATTCTAAACAAGCTATGCTGGAATGGAATTTGTAAGTACTGGTAGTATAAAAGAGTTCTTTAAATGCTCTACAGAAAAACAGTGCATGCTTTTGAAATGAAAACTCTTAAATGGTAATAACTAAAAAGAAATTTCAAGCAGTCGTGTTACCAATTCAACCACAAAAAAAGTGTCAATGATTTACCGTTCAACCATCATTTTTCGCACTCTAAGAATACTTAAACAAGCTGGTAATAGAGCTTTCTACGCAAATAAAAAGTTATTCAATAATAGATTGATATCACGAAAAACAAAACTGCAAATCTATAAAACCCTCATTAGACCAATCGTTACATATGCCGGAGAAACATGGACATTGAATGTAAGGGACTCGGAATATATTATAATTTTTGAACGTAAAATTTTAAGGAAAATCTAGGGACCAAGGCTTGAAAATGGTGTATGGATCAGAAGAAATAATAAAGAATTAATGCACCTAGTGAGAAAAGAAGACATAGTGAGATTCCTTAAAGCACAAAGAATACGGTGGCTAGGCCACGTACACCGCAGAGATGAAAAAAATATCATAAAAAGGATAACAAAGGGTAAATTATTCAATAGCAAGAAGAAGGGGAGACCCAAAGAAACATGGATTGATAATGTGGAAAAGGACTTGGAGACCATGAAGATAAAAAATTGGAAAAATTTGGCTATGAAGCCTGAAAAGTGGATGGAGGTTGTATTGGAGGCTAAGGCCAGCATAGGGCTGTAATGCCAGTTAAGAAGAAGAATACTTAGATTGGGACCAATACTTTCAACTGGATTATGAATCACTGGAAACATCGATACATGATTTGAATGTAGAACTAGCGAAATATAGATCTGGAGGCCAGAGTAACAACCATCCAATTGAACCTCAACAAAAAATAATTTTCCAATGGTTTGCTCCTGTTAGATCGCTGTGATTATTGATAATTCGATGAACTCTTCAAAACTACTTTTTTTGTGGTATAGAAATCACTGTGATCACAGAATAGTTTAGTTTCTTTATCCGATTTTTTTTTGGTACATGGTTGTTAATTCAACCGGCACTTTACAATGGAATTCTGATCCACAACAAACACGTGAATCAAAGTTAGGATCCGACTTCACGGTCTGTTAACCTGGCGGCTACAACGAGGACTATTCCGACTACCAATTTGGCACTTAGAAATTAAAACAAACAGCATACGAGAGCTTTTGATTAAAAAAAAAAAAAACAGTAAAAACAATTTCAAGTTGTTCAAATAAAATTTCAACAGCTTTTTTCGGGGAGTCAATCATAAGCCTAATACACTATAAAATCCAGGGTTTTGAGCCTCGAATATTTCTGAAGTTGTCAGGAGTCGAGTATTTGATTTATAATGTTCACAATAAAATGGTAAGTATTTAAATAAAAAGGATAGAATTGAAATTATCTACGGTCAACAATCACAAAACTAAAATATAACGCATCTACAAGAGTTAGTTGCATACATTCCACTTTCGGGCATAAAAAGAGATCACGCGATGAGTTCTGCGTCTAGTGATGTAAAAATGGGTTCAATGTTCCGTAAAATGAAAACAACTCTTAGTCCTGTTAAGTGAAGTTTTTGATTCACAATGGATAAATATCGAAGGAATAGAAAATATAAGAATTATAATTTGAAACTAATTGTTTTGGTTAGTGAGCAATTCAAAATTAGGCTGTATCTTTATCAAAATTGGCAACTTTTGTCACGCATTAGGATAACCAAAACATCCTTTAATGTATGACATGCTAAATGCAACACCTCTAATACAGAGAACAAAATGTGTTTTAAAAGAAAAACTTTTCTTCCACAATATTATATAAAGTTTGACTAATGAGTTCGTCTTCGTCTTCTTAGAGTTGGGTTTGTATGCCATTGGGCACCTCTGCTTTTATCAGCATTTTGTACTATTAACTCCAAACCCAATGTTTCCTAGTTCCAGTTGCTCGGGTCATCGACTTTATTAATTAAGTCCGATAACCCTTTAATGGAGTCTAGGTGTCACTCTCTAATATGAATGATGCCTAAAGAAGTTAATCTAGGGAGGGCAAGAGCCTCGCATTCGTAAATGATATGCTTGGCCGTTTCCTCTTGCATATGACATTTCTTGCAGATAGGGTCTTGCTGAAATAGCCCCATTTTATGGAGGTGTTTTCTGAGATAGTAGTGCCCAGTTATGAAGCCTACGATTAAACGTATCTTCTGCCTAGAGCATCTTAGAATTTCAGAGACAATCCTCGCTGATGATCCACAGATCATACTTTTAGCGTGGGTTTGACCAGGAGTGTTGAGCCAAGCTTCATACATCTTCCGTTTTTCCCATCTAAGAACATTGGTTTTTGCGGTCTTCAAATTGATCTCACAAAAAGGTTTTGCACCGATGGGAACAAAAGATGATCCTTGTTTAGCAAGTTCATCAGCCCTCTCATTACCTTCAATACCTTTGTGCCCTGGCACCCATACAGAGGATCACCTTGTTTCCTAGTTGCCAGTTCTGTAAGAAGGTTTCTGCATTCCAAAATCATTTTACTAATGAGTTGGTATAAAGTTTTCTTAAATAACTATAATGAAATATGGCAAACATAGTATTTGTTCTATTTTTAATCAAGCTCTGATCCACCTTTAAAGTATGTAAACAAGCGTGAAAAAAGTATAAGTTGGTTGAAATAATCATATTATTGGCTATTATTGTAATCATGTGTGAATGAATAAGAACAACACAATCAAAATCATAAAAAAAAAAATTCTGTTTGCGAAAAATAAAAGTATTTAGCATTCATATCGACGCATTAATTCTTTAAATTCAAATTATAATCAATGTATTTCAGTTTAAATAAGTATGCTGCAATTGAAGTTGGTTATAAATTCTATATACATAAGCATTTGATTCTTCATCGTATGTTTGTTTCATTTAACATCAACTGCGAAAAAAGACTAAAGGTAATAGAAGAAATATGTGATATATAAAAAATGCTTATATAGAAATTACATTTGATTATAAGCTAAATCTCATACAAAAGTTACAATTAAGATAATCCATTAATTTTTATTCAGATTATTAGAAGTTAAATTTGAAACTAGTTATGAGCACTTCCATTTCTCAATATAATATTCATAATCATTTTTCTACATGGCTTTTATATAAAATAATATTAACAAAAATAAACGATATATTTTTTTCCACCACGCTGCTTTATCCAAATTAGATTATTGCAACATATTTTAGTTTTATATATATACTTCCCTTTTCTTCTATTTTAAGACATCAGTTTTAATTTTATTCCACGAAATCGCTAGCTTATATAATATTATATGCTGTCAAAAACGAACAGCCAAGTAAATATCAGCATAATCAGATACAAAATCATGCATGTGATTTACTACTGCGCTGTTTGGCTCATTGCGCATGAGCAGATTCTAAAATAAGTCATACGATATTAAATAAGATTCTTCCATTTTTGCCTCAGGGTTAATATATATATTAAGTTGATTACAACAGTCGAGATAGTGAGGCGTGGATATTTGGAAAACTAATTATTCATAAGTGAACTATTACTCGACTAAGCGAAAATAACGTTTTGGAGAAAAAACTTTATTCAAGCCACAAGAATCCTTTATTAGAAGCACATAACGACATTTTATTTTTTATTCAAATTTCTTTCCAGCATGAAGATGCCTGAGTTTGAAGTGACATTGAGATAACATAATCCGCAAATCTATCCGAAATAAAATAATAAAAAAAGGTTACAACTTAATTTTTTGCTAGTAAATTTCAGTGATGTTTTATTCTTTTTTAATTTAAAAATCGATTTTGCGTTAGTTAATTTTTTTTCCAAAGTGACTTTTTGTTTGAATTCCTAGAAATTTATAATTTAAAAAAGACTTCGAAATCAAGTTTCAATGTGAATATATATATATATATACACACACACACACACATATATATATATATACACACACACACACACATATATATATATATATATATATATATATATATATATATATATATATATATATATATATATATATATATATATATAATTACATTGTTTAAGAAATTAAACGGAATAATTGACCATCCATGCTATAATTAAGCAGCACTTTCGACCATTAACCCCTTCCGAAGAAATCAATCACAAGTGACAAAAAAGCGGTTGTAACTCACCGCGTACAAAAGATCATGCGGATGTAATAAAAACTGAAGTTTTATGATTTAGCGCGGCGGAGGACAAAAAAATGTGAAATATGATTTTAGGCGGAGGATGCTCTTGAAAAACATAAAAAGCCGAGATAAGTAGTCATAGATGTTAAAACTGCTTTTTTTTTTACCTCCCCTTTTTTTCAAATTATGTATCTGCGATTTCACATTTGTGTCTTCCACAAAAAATAAAAGTACGAGTAACGCTGTTTTAAGCAGAGGTAATACATCCTTTACACACACAAAAAAAAAGGACCGAAGAGAGAAAAAAGTACTTCACCATTTGTGGCAAGAAATAAAGAGGGGAGAAAAAGGTGAGGAGATAGGGGTGACAGAGGAAAGGGTCAGGATCCAATTTCAAACCCTTATCGTTTTTTACTCCGCCCATCTCCTTTAATTTTTTTTATAACTCCTCCGCAGGAAAGGGGAGGTTGACCTATAAAAAAACTGATTCGAGTGAATGTCGTTATTTCCTCAAGAGAATAGGTGAGATTGGATTCATTTCAATACAATGGTTGAAAACTCGAATATTTTCAAGACAAGGAAGAGGAGGAGAATAAGGAATAAACGACTTTCTAATTGAAACCAAAATAATAATAATAAATAAATAAATAAACGGAAAGAAAAAACAACTATTTCTTAATAAAAATGATTTTTCGTGTAAAAAAATTAAAAATTCCTTAAAGTGTTACATAACATAAAGCACATGGTATAACGTAAACAAGTATCATGATTAATAAGCCTTAACACAATTGGCAGAAACCTAAAGTTCATTTCTTTTTGCCTAAGAATGAGGAATCGATTCAAAACCTGATTTTGTTTTCTTAGTTTCCACAAAAATGACATAAGCACTATATTTTTCAAAATATTTTTTTTAAAGAAGCAATATTTCTAATAAGCAAATAGTGGCTTAGTATAAAAATATTTGCGATCAAAAATTAAAGTAAGATGTAATTTAAAAGTATAAAGAATTGAAAATATGAAAAAAAAATTGAATAAACAGTAAGGATGACAATCATTTTTGTCATTGTGCATAGTTTCTATTAAACATTTAATTACTTCTATTTTAAGAATATTTGCCGAACTGTCTAGTGGTCAGAATTCCTGACTACGGATAGGGAAGTCCTGGGTTCGAATCCCAGTTCGGGCATGGGTGTACTATCTTTATCTACCCTGTCTTTGTCCTTTCCTTGTATGAATGAGGTGTGAATGGTTGCCTACCCTATAAACGGGTCCCTATGGCATGTGTGTACTGAAGAAGTCGGACTCCACACCAAAATAGGGTTCAGTTGAAAAAGTGGAGCAGCGCACCCCATATTGCCAGCCTGGCTGGCACATGACAACAACAATAACAACATAAGAATATTTAAAATCTAAAACCTGAATGATTTATATTTTAATTAATTTTAAATTAGACATTAGTATTAAAATGAAAAATCAGTATGCAGCGTTTATAGAAGGAAATATATTTAAGGCAGTTTATTCACTAGTATAATCATAATAATTTTTTTACGGGTTGAGAAAGACAGCTTAAAAAAAAAAAATCAATTGCCAACCGGGCTCCTGAACGAATCCAGTAACCTTACAGTAGGTGTGCAGAATCGCAAACGCACATAAGAAGAAGAAAAAGAAAAAAAACACTCAGCAGCCAAAACAACAATTTCTGCGGCAACCTCGACAGCGCGAGAGTGAACAGGAGGAGAACGGGCCGACCCCCGATCTCCATATGGTCGTCCTCATCATCATCATCAGCAGCAGCCTCCTACCTGACTGACTTTTCGCGCGACAGCTGGCAGGCCCAGAGCACAGAAAAGGGGGAAAGAAAAAAAATTAAAGAAAAGAAAAAGAAAAAAAACTCTCGCGTGGACTACGCGTGCCGTCGCGCGCTTTTATAGCAATTTTTTTTTACCTCTCTCTCTTTCAAATCTCCCCTCTTACTTACCTCCGAACTGAAACACGGCGAAGAGATTTATATAACTTACCTACCCCTCCATTTTTTTCCTTTAACTACAAGGTAATTAATGCAATGTCGATTCAGACGGGAGGGGGGGGATTAAGAGATTGCAGTGTGTAAAGTTACCTTGCTTCATCTGGCTTTTCTGTTTCTCCCCCTCCCCAATCTTCAGAAAGGAACATAAGGAGAATCTTGAAATATGCTCCCCACCGTATGCATTGCGACACGACTTTGCACAAGAGGGGTCGTGGAAACATGTATTGAATCCAAAATTTATATATCGAACGTGAAGTCTTCACGAATATTTGAAATTAAATGCATACATAAAAAGCAAAAAGAGGGGGAAAGAAAAGCATTTTTTTATGAGGCTGTGAAATCAGAATTTAAGACCATTTATGAATTTTCCTCCGAAAAAATTTATACATAAATTAAAAATCTAAACACAAAAATTATAAGAGCGTGACTGCTGTTTCAGATTTCGATTTGAATGCATGTAAATGTAAATGGCTTGAAAAATGCATGTAAATGGCTTGAAAAATATTTGGTATCAAAGAAAGGCCTTTGATACCAAATATTTTTCAAGCCATTTCGAAGAGAGTTTGGTATGTTTGTCGCTCAACGGTCATTTTTTGCACACAAGGGCTAATAAGACCGGGACCTACGGTTTAAAGTGGATTCCGAACCACTATAAACATTCATGCCCAAGGTGGGATTCGAACCCACGAACTATTGAACCGAAGGCAAGAGCGCTAACTATTCGGTTGCCATCTCGGCCATTTTGAAAAGAGAGAAAGCTATTGATTTAAAAAATTTTTCTTCTTTAATTTTTAAATTAAAATTATCTCAATCAGATGTCTTTTAAATTTTATAGATCAGAGTTATTGAGCGGGCAATCAAAAGAGGACGGTCACTTACCTGCTATCCTGAGGATAGCGAGAGTGTATAGCACCAGAAGTAACATAGGGTGTTGCATTAATACTAAAATGCGGAATGCTGACTCTTCCATCCACCTTTGACCTGAAATGAAGGAAACAAACTTCTCAACACAATGAATAAAGAAGGTCAGTTTTATGACAGCTAATAAAATGTTTCAAAACTCTATCAATCAATATTTCTATATACTAAATTGACAATAACTATTAGCATAAATATAAAGATACATTTTTTATAAAATACATGGAACTCATTGATACCCACAAAGAAATATTTTATTTTAAATATACACACCATTTTGTGCTTGGGCCATAAACATATTCGACAAAATGACATTCAAGTAAAATATAAATAAAATTTACGTCATCCAATGAGATTTTTTTATTTACTTAGCCAGAAAATTTATTGGTTCAATCATTTAAAAAATTCCTTTTTTCAATGTAAACAGTCAGTGAGGCATATGAGAGAACATTTCAAAGAAGCTCACATCTTGTCAATTAAATACCTAAATATTATTTGAGCTTTTCAATTATAATCAAAGAATATAGATCAAGAAAGAATCATTTATTTTGAAAAAAGCATCCGTACTTAACTTTAATACTATTAAAGCGAGAGATTTGATACATTGGAAAACTTCCGATTTACTGGATTTATTATTATTATTATGGATGGATTAACAATTGTTAAAAAAAGGACACCATTTTTTTGTAGTAGTTTTGACAAAACTTATCTTAGTACTCAGTACATGAACATTATTTTCGTATAAAAAGATTATTTGAATAATCTCTTTGTACGACAAAGTAAGCAAGATTCCTCTTATTCATTGTAAATGAAATCAAATAGGTTATAAAAGAATTATACTTTTAGTATCTTATTAAAATCTATATTTATTCTAATGTTCTGGTAATAGAATATAAACACTTAATGCTATAAAATGAAAACCAATTTTGCCAAGAAACAAATTATAAAACGTGAATTATAAAACTGTAAGTTATATTAACACATTTGCTATCAAATTCAATAAAAAATAATAATCTCCCGCAAAATGACTGAGGGTTTCACTGGCAATAAATAATAAATCGTGAACGAGCATATTTGATAAATTATGAATCTTTCAATTCATATAAAATTTTACTGCCAAAAATTACAATATATAATTAGGGATATTATTTCAATTAGAATATATACATAAAATGCCGTTATAACATAATTCTCAGGGCAGTATTTAAATTCCAACCTCATTGAAATACATTTAAGATTACAAACAGCATTTTACAACACTATTCAAGAGCATCGGAAATGAATTTTATTGGTAAAAGAGTAAAAGCAAATTGTTTTTAAGATGAGACAAAGAAAAAAAAGTCCGAAGACGAGGAGTCAGCAAGGTACCCACCGCAGACGGTGAGATAGACTTAAAAAATCCACAGACAGAAAAAACCAGTGGTGGGAAAAGAAAGACTTGTCAGTCTGCAAGCCAAGCAGTAGATGCAGCAGCCAAGGAGCTAAATTCAGACGAAATGCACCATGAGAAGACGGTAAAAAAAATACGAAAATCTTAACTAGCACTGACTCTCAGTTTATGGCCTCCGCAGTGCTATAACTTAACTAAATAGACTTCAGAAAACATATTTACGGAAGAAAACTACTAAATTTTCGAACAAATACAACAGGAAGTCTCGATCTTTTTGGAAAGCTCCGAGAAAATCATGCCAAGTCTCAGAGTGGATGCGATTTTTGTGCATCGTCTCCTGAAGTCATCATCTGAATGCTCTCTCAACACAACAAGCGATACCTTTCAACTTTAAAATAACTTCAATTTTATGTAAATATCCACGTAGTAAGATAGCAATATAAATAGCCGCAAAACTAATTAAAGGACATCACTAAGGCAAACGTTTTTTTTTTATCTTACATTCTTTGACGATTCGGTAACGAAATATATCATCTGACGCATTTTGGTACACTAAAATGTAAGAAAATAAAGAGAACATTACAATGAATATCATTCATCATTTACGTAATATATAAAATATAATATGAATATAATCTTGAAAATTTTATAGGATTGCTAGGTTAAAAATATTTAAATGAGTAATCTAAAAGAAAGTATATAAAAAAATCAAAATCTCTTTTTGGACGTTATTAGAAGATATTTTTCTCTAAGATGATTAATTATATTTTGGAAAGGACAAAACAGAAATACCGTTTAAGTATACAACTCAGAAAGAAATGAAAAATGAGATTATCCTTATATGATATTTGTGCACACATTCTATAAGAATAGATTTCAAACTCCTTTTCTACGATGGAAATTTAGAAGTCTAGTTATGAATATTAATTATGATCACAGAAAATGGAGACATTTGACTCAAACTTTAAAAAAATAAAAATGCTCTTTATAATTAAAAAAAATTATCATAAATTCGAAATTTGATAAACAGGAAGATAGGGTATATTGGAAAATTTAAAAAACGGTTAAAGAAAAAACGAGTTTTAAATATTTTTGCTTTGTTTCAAATGGATAATTTATATTTAGCAAATGTATTTTTATACTTCTCCTCGTAGGTTTCTTTATATCTTGATCAAGAGAAAATAATTTTTTTATACAATTCTATTCTTTTATAGATGTACTTAAAATACATGACATTTACTGCACATTCAAATTGAAAATCAATTGACATTTTTGCACGAGAAAAATTTAATCGATATTCGCAAACCATATTTCGATATTATAAGTAAGAAGTGAGCAAGCTATGCTAGGCAAGGCCTAAACCCCATAGCTAATCTAAAAAACTAAAAGAAAAATCGTTTAAATGAGAATAGCCTAAAGAAAAAGCCAGTGATCCTAAATAAGAAACTCTTATTGACTTTGACAATCGTTAATACTTGAAAAAAAATTCACACATTTAAAATATTAGATATCGGTTTAAATTGGAGAATCTACCTTAAAACACAGTTCTCGATTAGCGTCAATAATCAAGAATTAGTTAGAATATCGAGATTATGGAATGGATGAAAATTACAAATGTAAAAATAGCCAATCTTGAATTTACCTATTAGAAAATAATTTTTAGTGAAAGATGTGAGCCTGGAATATGCGGACAAAGGGTTTCGAAAATTTCTCCTGAAATAACTGCTTACGTAATTGTGTGTGGTGGCTTTTAAATGCCGGATGATCCACCTAAAAGGTAGACAACCTAAAAGAGAGGACTTTTGATTGATTGTGAGTCTAGAAGTCCATTGTTCAAAGAGCCGTCTGAATTCCCATTGAAAGAAAAGAATTTTAAGTTGGAAATCATGAGATCACTCATTAAAACCTTTCTGTTATAAGAAGGTATGGAATTTGCATGCAGTAAACGCTAAAAATATTTATGTAAAATCACATTCACAGTTAAAAAAAATGATAGTACACGTGGCAAGATTTCACATACTAAAAATACCAGTGATTAATAATTAGATACATATTTTCTTTTTTCTTACCACCAAGACTTGAAATTTATTATAGATCGCTGTATCAAATAGATAAATCTTTTAATAGACAGATTCAACCACTGGATAGTATTAAAGAATATAAATTTATTTAATCTAAAATAAATCTTTAACGCATTTAGTTATCGGCACAAATGTTTCGTATTGATCAACTAAAACTGTAGAGATCTGAAGTTAGACTCAATGACTAAGTTATTTTTTGTTTATTGAAACACAAATTTTTACGAAATTTTGATTCATTTTTAAGAGGGTATGATTAGATAAATTTGTCGCCCAACTTGTCTAGTGGTCAGCGTGCCTGACTGTGGAAAAGGAGGTCCTGGGTTCGAATCCCGGTTCTCGCATGGATGTACTTTCTCTCTCTATCAATTCTGTCTTTGTCCTTTCCTTGTATGAATGAGGTGTGAAGAGTTGCCTACCCTATAAACGGGTCCCTACGGCATGTGTGTACTGAGGAAGTCGGACTCCACACCAAAAATATGTTTGAGTTGGAAAAGTGGAGCAGCGCACCCCATGTTGCCAGCCTAGCTGGCACAAGACAACAACAACATTAGATAAATTTAAAGCTTCATGGAGGAATTTAAATTTTTTGAAGGAGTTTCAAATTCCAGCAATATAATGGAACGAAGTGATACTAAATATTAAAACAGATGAAAAACAAATCACACACAAACTGAAGCAATCAAGATTTATACGCGTTTTTACAGCACAAACCTAGAAACGATTGATATAGATAATGCAACTATATTATTTTACCACAATAAAACATAAAAGTACATCTAGTCTCGTCCAAACTAAATGATAATTTTTATTCCCTCAATACAAAAACCTTACATTAATTGAATGCTCAAATTAAAGATAATTTCCATCGCAATCCCCAATGTGTCGACATTTCACTCAGGGTAGACAACCTCCGTGCGCCCTGACAGCTGGGCCGGCAAAGCAGAGAGTTCAAAAAAATTACATCAATCCACCCCGAAACAAAAATTGGCCTAACTCGACCGGTTTAAAAAGAGAGGCAATTATAACGTCGCATTTTTCTCATACTTGAGATCAAAGCTCCGAAATTAATAAATACGTAAAAAAAAAAGAACAAAATATTTTAAGGGGAAAAAAAAACATTCGATAAAAATCCGTGAGTGCGAGGAATGTGTCGAGGTGTCGATCGCCGGCTGCCGACAGGGAAGACCAAATATGGGTCACCGTCCAACTCAGAGAGCCCCAATCTGTGCACGCGGGGAAACAAACAGTAGCGATGATCGCTAGCACCTGGAGTTGCAACGAAAAAAAAAAAAAAAAAAAATCCCGAATCGCAGCAGAGGAGAAACGATACTCTGCGCATTCCTTTTGGGAATACAGATAAAAGCCAATTGAAACCGAAACAAATGCTCAACATTCGCTATTCGTTTTTTTACGTCTGATTTAAAGGAAACAGATGTTAATATCAAAGAATTCTGTTCCAAAATGACGATGCATTTAATATAATTAAGCAATGTCTTTAGGCCATGCATTTAGATTGAGCTATAGTTTTAAATTATTTAATAACTTCAAGTCAAAAAATATATTCTACGAAATAACTGATCATATAAATTCTCTTATATTAAACATTTTTTCTCAGGTGTACATATTTACGATTCAGAAGATTAGACAAAGATATAAAAAAAAAACATTTTCATTTAAATAACATATGCGATGGAATATTCGAGGTATACGAGATACAAATATAATATTATCATTATTTTATTTAAACTTAGTTATCCTAACATAAAAATCATAAAGCCATGAAATATATATTCACGAATGCTATAAAACCGTAATGATACAATTAAAAGTTTTCAGGCAGATTTTTGGTGAAAAACTATTTAAGGATGAAATTTTAAATGTAGAAATAACAACAAATGACAAAATAGGACAGATTTCAACCTTATTTCAATTGTTGAATTGTTTTTTTTTTGATTACGTGATTGATCACGCTTTTAACATTCTTTTTAACACTATGTTTTATGAATATTAACTACATTCACAGTAACTTCTTCGAACACGAAAAAAGAAGTAAGCAAAATAAAGGAATTGAAGTAAAACGACAAGTAATGGAAAATAGAGCAAACTGAGAAAGTTCATAAATTTTGTCAAAAATTTCAAAGATATCGTTTTACTGTGCAAAAAATTTGAACATAAAGGAATTTGGTAGATATAGATAGGTTAAATTTGAAACATACAAACTGAGTTGTTAGTAGTGAATTCACAATAAGCAAAGTGTAATACACATAGCGTGTTATTAATGAGAATTGGATGATTTGTCAATTGGTTTAAACTATTCAACAAAGTATTTCACTCATTTTATTCTTTAATATATATAAAAAGCTATTTCTTAAATAATAACCAATAATGTTTTGTTTATGAAAAATAAAAAAATTATAATATAGCTCATCATCGGCAAAATGGTAACCTAGAATTATGGATAAAATATAAATAAGACAATCTAAATAAGAGAATTCAAATAAAAAATTAAATAATAAAATCCATCAGTAATATAGTTAAACGAAGAAAAATAATAATGAATCGATTGCAATTTTCGAAAAACATAAGAAATATTCCAAGAAAAGAAAAATTGGACTTTAACCTCAATGTTATCAAATAAGAACATGAATTATCTTAAAAATTCTCTCGTTGAAACTTTCTTGAGGAGGAGACGGTTGAACCTTATCTTTGTTGCACCTAAATAGGTGACTCGATAATCTGATAAATGTGTGAGAATCGAATTTAAAAAAAAAATATAAATAAATGGGAATGCCGAAAACAATATCTTATCAGTTAAAAAAATTCCAGTACGCTGACTTAGCATTTTCACTTCTCGAGTTCTCAAGAATAAAATGACACATAAAAGGAGCAATAGGTTAGTTTTCTCACAGCTACAAAATAAAAATATATGTACCTAATATAAATTAAACTCTGAAGAACATATTCATGGATTAACCAAAAGTGGAGTTTCTTAACATTCTATGAATGAAAAATATTAAAATAAAATATAAAATAAACAGAAAAAAACATAATTTAGATAATAAAATCGCATATAAATCAATTAAAATTAATATACTATAAACATGCGAATGTTATAAAAAAATAAACATTTTCACTACCGGAAAGATTATAAAAAATTATTAATTTACTTTAATTCTTAATAAAAAGGTAAATTTTAATAAAATAATGAAAATTACAGAGTTACGGACTACTACATTAAATGAATATTTGTAATTTTTTATTCATGAAGAACAGTGTAAAATAACTATAAAAGATAGTATTTTTCCTTTTAAGGTGTTATTATTTATTTTTTACAATATTGAAATCTGTGCGAATGACATACTATATGACATTTTCTATAGTAATAAAATGTAATCAATTGATAGCAAAATTCTTTTTCTTTTGTGTAGGTAAAAAACATCACAAATATGTAATCAATTCCAAGCTTCAATGTAAGTATCCTAACAATGTACATTTAAGTATATCATAAACTAAATATTTCATTTTTTATATTTTTTGCATTTAACATAATTTATATATTAAAAGAATCTAAAAAATTAAATAATAAAATCTATCATTTAATATAGTAAATATTTCATACTATCATTTAATATAGTAAATATTAAATGATAGTATGTTACTTATATATACAAACTGCAATTCAATAATTACAAATAACCATGGAAATTATATATATAAGGAGATGATGATTATTAAACTATATTGAATCATATAGTGTCATTGACAACTTTTCCCAATTTCCGATACTTATTTATAAGCAATTATAACATAATTTTTGCTTGAAAAAAAATGTGTTGCACACTAAACACCAAAAATTAATGAATAGATTTTATTAAATGTAACATTATGACCGAAAAAAAATCTATAAGGCATAGTATAACAAGCACATTTAATATATGCTCTCTCATAATTACTTGAATGGCCCACACAACAAATTTCTCATAATATGCATTATTCATTATTAACATTCCTTTCAAGCAAAAAAAAAAAAAAAAAAAATGTCGAGAAAAAAAAAAAGAAAAAAAGCAAAAACACTTTTCTAGAATCCTACGACTAGAGCCTTAAATTCCAATTAGGGGGAAACAAGATTTTTCTCATTCATTCAACGCATTTCCCATCTAGTCAAATTGGTATTTACGATTAAAACCTGAAAAATTCCATGTACCCAAACAGTCTGACCTCATCAAAACAAAGAAGAAAAAAATAGAAGACGGGCCACACGGGCAGAAAAGAAAACAATCGAAAGAAAGAAAGAAAAAAGAAAAGGGACAAGCATCATTGAGTGACCACCTCCAAGTCTTCCTCCTTGGGCAGGCGCATTACAAGGTTCAATGGATGGCCCCTGAGCTGTCGCCTTGCGCAGCCATGGAATGAAATTAAATAAGGGCCTTTGTTCTC
The DNA here is from genome assembly GCA_037975125.1 of Latrodectus hesperus. Classification (NCBI taxonomy): domain Eukaryota; kingdom Metazoa; phylum Arthropoda; class Arachnida; order Araneae; family Theridiidae; genus Latrodectus; species Latrodectus hesperus. The sequence goes on from CM075852.1 coordinate 69,121,476, forward strand.
AAACTCACAGTTTTACTTCCGGAATTGGAAGAAGTGCATTCACTGCAACTGCACTCCTATCGAACACCGCGATGATTTGCAGGCAATTCAAATATAGCAATATCCATAATTATTTCTAGTTGTATCTTCTTTTCCAAACATTCCCATAAAGAAAATCTGTGGAATTAACTTTTTCGTTTCTCATAACAACACATCAGTTCCTCTTATAGAAAGAGTTAAATTAAATCCAAAATATAATTCTAGATATCATATGAGAGTTATGAAACATTAATTTTCAATCTAATAAAATAATGAATTTAATATAGCAATAAGAAAGCATAAAAATAATTATCTAATAGAATAATTACAAATAATATAAAAATAAACATTTTCTATGCGAAAGAAATTGAACAATTTTAAACCTTCAATATAATCAATTCATCACAAATTATTTAAAATTATTAAAGCAAACCAATATTAGAATAACCATTTTTAGTATAAAAAATGATAATATAGTAAAAAAAAGAAAAAAACAAACTATTTAAAAGTCATTAGTAAGGAATTCAAGATGAATGAGTCATTGAAAACTAGAATATTAACCATTTTTGTGATTCGTATCCCTTGCATTTATATTCTAAAATCTTTTTGATTCTCAAATGATACAAAATAATTTAAATACGAATGTAAACATAAATAACAAAAAAAAAGATTAAGAACAAAAAAATATTATATAAATTAATGAGAAAGGGGAAAAAATAGGCAAAACCTTCTACTTAACAACTGTTAAAAAAATTATTTCGTTAAAATTGATTAGTATGCAAAGAAATTATAAATCAGAAAGCACAAAAATAAACACGACTTTTACAAGTTGCCTCGTAACGACGCTGTATATTGTTCATTCAAATATTATTTTTAATGATACTCTTTGAAAAATAACTTATTATAAAACATTTAATTTTCTTAGCACTTAAAAATGTTATAGAAAGATAGAAACAAAATAAGGCAAATTAACAGATATATTAAAAAAAAAAATTAAATATCAGTAAAATTGACTGTTCGATAAAACAGAATTTAAAATATAAATGATTATTCCTATCTCATAAGCTAAAAATAAAATTCAAAAAGAAATATATCAAATAAAAACCCCTGGCACAATGCAAAGGAAAGTTATTATTGGGAATTAAAACGTTTTTAGATTAATTTGAATAAAAAGATAAAAAAAAATGAAACAATCCTGACAGTTTGATTTCCTATTGTATCACCCCTTTCGATAAGCGTGTTAGAACACGAGGAAGCTACCTCGTGACCATTGGTAAACAAGCTAGAACACGTCTATTTCTCTGATTATTGTGACTTACACAGAGTCCGGCATCTCCACCTGACTTCGTCGAAAGTACTGCTGTAGTAGGTCCTTCCGTCACTTGACATGTCCGGCAGCGGACCGGAAGGGCAGGGCGGCAAACTGCGTTCCGCACCGCTTCCCATCTCCATCGCGCACAAAATAATAATATAAACGAAAAATAAATGAAGAATAAATGCAAAAAACAATCCAGAGGCTAGTAAAAATCCACAGATATTTGCAGGTAATCACTCCACATTGCGATCAAGGCACACTCCGGATAGAATCCATGACCGGGACACACCGGCAGAGCACTACGACACAACATGACAAACGCGGGACACAACAACCATAATCCATAGGGTAGCGCGGATGAAACTGAACTGATGGAATGGAGCAGGGAAGGGAAGGAATTGCGGCGAGAAAGGACGCTTCAAAGGGCCAGGGTTGCCACAATACAGAGGTGATGTAACCGGTTTGGCGCACTTTAGACTCTCGCCAAAGAAAGACAGACACACTCTTCTTTATTTATTTATTTTTTAATTCCCTCTTCAGCTTTTCCGATCGGTGAAAGAGAAAAGTATGTCTGCCAGGTGCTAACGACGTAATGGAAAGATATCTTTTTTTTTTTTCATCCAAAGTGACACGTTTGTTTTTAATACGTTCTCCTCAAAGTGACATTATAGGCGGTGTGTTCATTTATTTGTTTAATATCGACAGTCAACCAATGGAACAGTATTTACTTATGCAAGCAAGTTGACTTTTGAAACTTCACAATTCACACGAATAATAAATAGAAAGTTGTCAAATTTTCGAGATCTTAAAGAACGTTTTCATACTTGTTTTTAAAATTTAGTTTTTATGGCATGGAGAAAGTTAATACCGAAATACATTTCATACGAAAATTTTTTTTTAATAATTCTAAATGATAAGCATAATCAAACTGCTACAGTTCTTCTTCTTAGAGTTGGGTTTGTATGTCATTGGGCCCCTCTGCTTTTATCAGCATTTTGTACTCCAAACCCAATGTTTCCTAGTTCCAGTTGCTCGGGTCACCCACTTTATTAATAAAGTCCGTTAACCCTTTAATGGAGTCTAGGTGTAACTCTCTAGTATGGATGATGCCTAAAGAAGTTAATCTAGGGAAGGCAAGAGCCTCGCATTCGTAAATGATATGCTTGGCCGTTTCCTCTTGCGTATGACATTTCCTGCAGATAGAGTCTTGCTGAAACAGTCCCATTTTATGGAGGTGTTTTCTGAAATAGTAGTGCCCAGTTATGAAGTCTACGATTAAACGTATCTTCTGCCTAGAGCATCTTAGAATAACTGTTACAGTTAGTATACATCAAAAAGTTTGTGAAATTTAATGGTGTTGCAGAGTACAACGATTCGTCAGTACTTATTATTACAAATTTTGAAAGTATGCAATCATTTCTGAAAATATATTATTCATTATTAACTTGCAATATAATTACTTAAACAATGAGATAATAAAAAAATTTCCTTTTATTAAACAAAAAATTAGTAAAAAAAAATTTTCAAACTGCGGACGACAGTGATAAATGAATCCTACCCACATACACTCATAGCGCAATATTTAGCTCAGAAATCAAACACGAGACAAGAAAATGCACATTAATCGAGAAGAAACCTACCGGAGCCAAAGAACATCGCCGAACGCCTATAGTTATTTTTAAATCGCCAAGCCTACGCACAGATCCAGGTTTCGCAAGAGAAATTAAGAAACAACTTTTAACAAGCTGGCGGATTCTTTTCTTTTAGCATTCAGGTAGAGGTTTCCCAGAATCAAATACCCCAGGGTTCTGGCCGCGAGTTTAATTGGTGCAATATAATCTCGTTGTTATGTCGTTAAAGAGCGGCGACTTTCAAAATGAAGGCACGGCTGGGTGCATGCCCAATCACAGTGTGTGCCACCGAGCATCGATTTCTTTTTTAATGGCTCTCGAGGGCGAATTCTTAACACGTTATTTACACCCATCTAATAATAAACATTCTGTTGTTTTTAAAGAGTCCTCTTTCTTTTTGTATGAATTTACGAAACAACTTTGTATTGGATGGATAAGGAGGGGGAAAAAATCCCACCAACGATGAAAAAGATATACAATTCTTAGAAGTTTCTTTCATTCATTATTGGACTCAATTTATTTGGTTAGTATAAATTCACACAATTACACAATTAAGTAATATTGCTATATTCTCTAAAACTGTTGTTGTTGTTGTTGTCGTGTGCCAGCTAGTCTGGTAATATTGGGTGCGCTGCTCCACTTTTTCAACTGAACCATATTGGGTGTGGAGACCGACTTCTTCAGTACACACATGCCATAGGTACCCGTTTATAGGGTAGGCAACCATTCACACCTCTTTCATACAAGGAAGGGACAAAGACAGGATAGATAGAGAGAAAGTACATCCATGCGCGAACTCGGATTCGAACCCAGGACCTCCTTATCCACAGTCAGGCACACTGACCACTAGACAAGATGGGCGGCGATTATTGCCGCTAATCGAGATATATGAACTGTGTTTTAAGGTAGATTCTTCAATTTAAACCGCTATTTAATATTTTACAGACAAAAATATGTTGTTGTTGTTGTTACTAATGACACTTGGACAAGCCAAGCTCGCTATGCCTTGGCTATGCGAATTTAAGTCAAATGGGAGCGTCTTTCGTTTTAATCAGAGCACCATGAAGATGAAAGTACGACTTTGCTCTACACACATGCCACAGGAACCCGTTTATAGGGTAGGCAACCATTCACATCTCATTCATACAAGGAAGGGACAAAGATAGGATAGATAGAGAGAGATAGTACACCCATGCCCGAACTGGGATTCGAACCCAGGACCTCCCTATCCGTAGTCAGGGACTCTGACCACTAGACAGGGCGGGCGGCTCTAAATCTGCTTATCACTATTAATAATATATAGTTATAGTAACTGGAGAGGTAAAAGGTTTATACTAATGTTCTCCATGGGCTAATGTTGTGACGATTACGGATAAATGCAACGAAACACCAAGAAACAACAATTACAGACACTAAGTACTACCTTTTATTCATTACTGGTAACAAGGATTCGAACTCAGAATTAACAGAAGGACACGCAAAGCGATAACAGTTACTCCGCATCAGCTCTAAAAAAATTTCAACGAAACTCGAATTAATTATTTATTACAAAATTAATTTCCTTGTAACAACTACAAATATGGTAAATGAGTGAAAAAATTCTTATTTCGAGCATTTGGAGAATTAATGCATAAAACCTTAGAAAAAGTACTAAATTCCGAAATATATCAGCAAAGTCGATATTTTTTTATCGAATGTAACATTATTCATGTATTAATTTATATGGCCTTGGGTACTATATTTTTCAACATCTCGTCAACAACGATACCTCATTTTTTAAATAGGAGCTTGAAATGTCAAACATTCTTTCTTTATTAAAGATTATCACAATAGAAAGCTGAAGATGAGTTCGTAGCATTTTTCTCAAATAATCATGATAGTGAAAAAAAAGGCAGTTTTTAAAAAGAAAGGCTAAATTCAACTTAAAAAATTAAGCATATTTTAACACTATAATTGTGCTGATTGTTGACAAATTAACTAAATAAAAAATAAACATGAGCTCTTTCAATGATGTTGATGTTAAAAATCTTATCATTGGACAATGTTTTAAGGTTTCATAATACATTTATATCGATCCGAAGAAGCAGCAAATGAAAGGAAATTCTCCTACCTTATCTATGCAAAAGAGGATTCTGTGGCCACGGGAGTAAGGCACGATGAGAGATAATTTATTAACTGAAGTACTCGGGGTATCACTGTCGCTTAGGACATATCAGATAAAGAAATGTCGTAACATGTTTAAGATTACTCAATAATCGACAAGTTACAGAAGTATGAAAATGTTATCCGATAACTTCGGTTGAACTCAAGAACAAGGACAATGATGTCCCTCAGAGCATTGTAAATGGAACAATTTATACTTTGCAGCAAGTGAAATAACAAAATAGCAAGTTCATGGTAAAAATGAAAAACTTGTACCAGAAGGTATATAAGAATTATCAATATGTCACATCTGAAATGTGGTGTTGAATTTAATGACAACATTTTTAAATTCGGCATAATATTCTTTGATTATTTGCCATTAAGGCTGGCAGTTAAGACAGTAAAATACAGTTAAGATAACTGTGCGCACGCATTCGATGTAACGAAAAAATTTTCCCTCTCCTTCCAAGAAATAATTATGAAAAAAAGCAATCGTTTCAATTTTTTACAAGAACATGTGATTTTATAAAATCCTGCGTTAGGATGATTATTTGGTTATGATGGAAGGTTTGTTCTCAAATCCAAAGGCCATGGAATAATAATGGTATTTAAAAGTAGACGGCAGAACTTAACCCAAAGAAAATGCTTTGGAACATAAAATTCGAGTTACACGACCCAGCAACATCAATGATCAGGTACTCCAGCGATTTCGCTGGCCTTATTGAATCCCTGCCAAGGAGAAATCGTAAATGGCGATAAAGTGGAAGGACGAAGTACTGGTGGCTGGGAAATTTAGACAGCAAAACAAATGAATGGTCTGGCTTTTTCGCCCGATTCACCATATGAGAATCTATTCGTAAGTACGCTTAAGATAGGCTGTGAAGAAAAGCATTTATTTCCACAAATCTCCCCAAAATAACGGGTCTAATTAAGCCTCATTGAATCCCTGCCAATGAGAAATCGTAAATGACGATAAAGTGGAAGGACGAAGTACTGGTGGCTGGGAAATTTAGACAGCAAAACAAATGAATGGTCTGACTTTTTCGCCCGATTCACCATATGAGAATCTATTCGTAAGTACGCTTAAGATAGGCTGTGAAGAAAAGCATTTATTTCTACAAATCTCCCCAAAATAACGGGTCTAATTAGGGACACGCACTACAAACACAAAGAGGAGAGCAAAGCAACCTGCCTTTTGGCACTGTCTTCCTGAGTGGCGATGGATCGCCCACCGCTCGCCTTGCTGGTCCGATCAGAGAGGGACGCATGGCACAACAATAGAGGCCGACAGATGCTGGAGAACAACGAACTCCCCCTTGCTCAAGAGATGCATTGCTTATTCGCTTCACCTTGGACAAAGAGGCAGGAGCTTCCATTCAGTCCACATGGGTTCTATTTTTAGGGATTTCACATAAATAATCCCATCTTTAGGAAAATAGATTGTTTTGATAGTAACCAAAGAGTTATTCCCGTTAAGATAGATTTTAAAAGTATGTTGTCGACGGCGACGTTTTATTGCACAAATCAGAATCACTTCTTAAAAGAAAAAAAAATTGGCAAAGTTACAGAAATTTAATGATTTATTTTTCAATAAGAATTGAATTTTAAAATATATTGGCACTAAGCAAGAGTACTGTATGCATAGACAAATTAACCGTAACCATTTAATCACAAGCGAGACATTTCAAAATTTTTAGTAAGATAAATTTCTTATTACAAAAGACACAATTTATCTCATAAATTAAAAAAATAAACTCTAACCGTAACTCATCACCCATTAAATTTTTTTATGCAATAAACATATTTCGTGTACATAAGTGCTTTACATCTTGAAGCAGATTTAAATTTCTATCCAGAGATTTTTGGTAAAAATATATTGCTTTTAACTTGAATTTTAAATAAAGAATCACTACAACAGATGTTGCGAGGACAATGAAAGATTAAAATGAATCAAAGGAGAGAAGAATCAAAGACAATTAGCACAATTGAAGGAAACTTATCACCAAATATTACTAGAACCAAGTGCTATTCTGATAAAAAAATAAAATAGATGAATTAGAGGTAGAAAATACATTTTGAGAAATAAGAAAAACAAAATTAAACAATTAAAATAAGAAAAAAAAAACAATGCTCAGTCATTTCTATCATTAAACTCCCTAACACAATTTCTCACATTGCGCATTAGATATCAAAAACAGATTTTCGAGATTATATAAGGATATTAATTACACTAATTACCGTCAGAAGTTTGACAAGTGTATAAAAAAAAAAAACCCTTTTTCCTTCAAGAATTTAATATAGGAAAACGTTATATCGTATCAGAACAAGACACAAATTTGTCTTAGTAAAACCATAATTCTTAGAACAAATAGAGCCTTTAAGTTTATGATTTAGAGAATTTTTTGTATAATTAATTTAGAGTTACCCAAAACGTTAACATACATACGTACGTTAACATCCATAGCGCTTAGTTAAATACTGAAACACTGGCAATGTATTCGTAACTTATTACACGAAGATTTTGTAAAGAGCTATAAATTATTCTTAAAAAATCATTTACAGGAAAACCGATATTGAATTAAAACCAAATAAGGAACACTAAAGCGTAACAATAATCGAATTACAAATTCAACATCCGTTTACATTAAAAAACTTTCCAGTCACAGCATGAATTTAATTTAGATTTACATAATCTTTATAATTAAATCAACAGTTGGAACGCGGGATTCTCATTCAAATCCCGCTGTAACTGACTGGAATTAAAGATGGAGGTTCTTTCAGTGGAGTTAAGGAACAGGGTTGCTTCAACTGATTTGGAATTGGAAATTAGGTATCAATATGTGTCAGTGGCAACTTAGAAGAAAACCAATCTCAGGTGTAATTAATTCCACTAAAAAATACACATAGGTCGTTTAAAAACTGGTAAAAGAAAAAAAATTACCAACAATAAGAATTTTCATAAAATGTTCTAAAAATGTACGTAAGGTATTTTTATTTTTAATTTAACTAAACTAAACTCCATGGCTCGACAGCCCATGTGGGCCAATGCCTACAGTGCCCATAACTGTTTTCATGACCGAGGGCCCTGGGGTGCGAAGCATACGTCCCAGTTAGGTGGTCAGCCTAACGTAAGACCCCCAGTGTTTAGTTCCCAAGCATGCTTGGTATTCAGTTAATCGACCCACTGAAGGGATGAAAGGCTGAGTCAACCTTGCCCAACCCGAGGATCGAACCTGGGACCTGTGTCATGGGAGCGTGAAACACTGCCACTAAGCCACTGGGCTTCTATATATATATTTTTTAATTTAAAGCTAATCTATCTGTAATGTATTAATGAATCTTTGACTGCCTAGGACTGGACTGGGAGGATATCTACAATTATCAACTTGCGACATCAGACTTCATTAATGTCAATGGTTTTATTGATCTGGTCTGACTCCGTCAAACGGGCCGAGGAGGCCGAGTTGGTTAGGGGGTCGTTCTCATTATCGGAAGGTAGTGAGTTTGAATCCTGGCCTAACCGAAGATTAAGTTGTGTTCACTAATGCCGGCTGGAACACGTTAAAACTGGGCGTGATCACAATGTCCTCCAAGTGAAATGATGCCTCTGGGGATGGCAGACCAAGTATTGGGGGTCTTCTCCTTGGTACCTGCTTCAAAATCACGAAAACTCCACCCGGTTGCTTTCATCTAATTCATAGGTTCCCAAAGTGGTCCAGGTGGACCCCCAGGGGTCCATAGGAGACCACACGGGGGTCCACGTAGACGAAAAAAGGAAAGAGGGAATCACAAGTTGTAAGTGGGGGCCCACGAAAAAAGTTCTGGTTTTCATAATAAAGAACAAAAATTTTGGCTTGAATTTACCTACCAACGTAGGCAGGTAGCATCATTCACTAGGTAGGTACTCAAAAATATTTGAGACTCAGTTCAAACACAGAATTGAATCGAATAATAGATAATAATACAAGTGTACACCACATCTCAAGACTTTCTAAGTGCCGCCCATGCGCCCGCTCGTCCGGGATGCTTGTTTAGGCCCGTAAAGGGATGAAATGCGACTTTCGCTGTGCTTGCAATCTACATTGGTATAAATATGAATACCAAGAACAAAACGTTACTCATTTGTTTCTGGGATTTTGAACATAAAAATGTGACTGTGATTGAATCGATGTCAGTGTTTACAGGGCCGAAAAAATGAAAGCATCTGTCTATTTGTTATACAAATTTTATTATGTAATTTATCAATCATATTATATTTATTTTACTACTGTGAGTGTAGTAGGTAGTTATGTAGTAAAAATTAAATATTAGAAATTATTCAAAACTTCTATAAAAAAGAACAAAAAGCCAGACTTTAAGTACCTAGGTACTTTTTTGTTTAAGTCGTTTTTGTTAATACCTAGGTACTTTTTGTTAGCAGCAGGAGGTCTAACGAAAATAGTAAAACTTTGAAAGTGGTCCACGAGAAAAAAAAAGTTTGGGAACCCATGATCTAACTGGTTGAGCCCATCTCAGGGCTAGATACAGGGAACCATGCTGGTACAACAACAACTCCGTCAGAGCAGATGGGACATCAGAAACAACAATAATAAATGTATTAATCATAATAAATAAGGTGAATAATACAAAAATATTTTAAAATTATTTATTTATTTGGTATCTAAATCGTTCTGATTTATTCTTTGCTAAATCAAGACAACATGTGAGAGATATATTGGATGTAGATATATTTATCCAGATATATTAGTTGTAACAGAAAGGGATTAACTTAGTATATTTTAAATAAAATTTGATTTCATCAATCAAAAAATAGAGCAGAAACAAATTAACATTGGAAGCAGGGAGGGATTTGCAATATAAGAAAGGTTGAGAAATACTAACGTCTTTTAGCCAAAGTTCAGCCGTTTATTTTCTACAGGGGAAAACCTCAGAAGCAACATGTGCCGAAACGCATCATCGCAATCGAATGAATGTTTACGACTGAGATTTTCTAAATTCGGGAGCAAGCATGTTCTTACAACAATGAGCAGAATATGGGAGGGGGGAAGGCTCATAATGGCGAGACGCAGAGGGCAGATGAAGAGAAGAAAAGAAAAAAACTATGCAAGAAGAGACGCGTGTCGTCTGTCACTTTCTCCCCGCTCGAAGAAAGGGCCGTCTGGCACGGGGCACGTGCCCCTAGTCACCTGAGGAGACCGCACTACCGACAGCTGAACAACAAGCTCTTCCTCCCCCCGGGAACAAGGGCGGTGAAAATTACCCGGGGGTTCTCTCATCCGGTGTACATGTGCCTTATTTTAATAAAAAGTACAGTGCAATATTCATTCAAAGATGTTCGGAATACAGTTATCACCAGCTGACGTACTCATTTCGGTGGAAATTGTCCGGAGTTAATTTTTTTGCACGCCAGGTTTTCACCTTCTTACCCAGATGACGGAGGAAATGTGCACCGCTTTCAGAAAAAGGAGAGCACTCCTCACGTACTTGATTGCGTCTCTCATTCGTAGCACCCTTTCACGTCAGCAAGTTACGTGGAGAAATGGTGGCTTTACGGCGATGGAGGAGAATTCGTACATATCTTCACTTATAATCCGCCAATAATGTCACTTCAAGTGTTAAAACGATACCAATGGCATCGATCCACCGCAATTTTTTCAAACTAACTTCTAAGATCAAATGCATTTCTGTAGAAGAAATCGAATGCAAACAATCGACATTAATTTGAAAGATTTTGATTAAAAATGTATGCATTGTGATGAAAAATTTATGATTGACTAAAAATAAGGTGGAATAAGAAGAATTAAATTCCTTAAGAGAATTTTCAAATTTTGACAGACATTAAATGCTACATTTCCAAAAAAATATAAAAATAAAAGCCAAATATATTAAATAAATATAAATTTTAATTTAAAAGACCGAATTTGGAACAAATGTAAAAACATACACCATTTGAAAGAAATCTCCATAAGAAGTCTCTTCGTCGGTAGCATGTAAAGTCTTTATTGGAAATAAATTTCCCCACTGCAGATTTATGAGGTATCTAAACTACTTTATGTAAATAAATACTTCATTTATTTATTTTTTGTATTGAGCGATAAAGAGTTGAATTCATTTAGCACATTATACAAACACTATATAGCAAAAGCATACGCAGAAGAAAAAGAGACGTTCACAAAGTTTTAACTCGTATAAATATATTGGAAATGGACATATCACAAAATTAATATTTAAAAAGTAAAATGATCGTCAAAAAAAGAATAAACACCAACACTGAAAAAAAAATTACATAAAAAAAGACTACTTAATTAATTTTGCAATGTTAAACGTGAAATAAGTATATCCAACTTAAGAAAGATTAATTTGACATTTAAATACACAAATCATTTACCACAAATAATTCTTATTTTTGAAATGATGAAAAATTAAGATGAATATGAAAATGGTAGAAATGTAAGCTGCATCCTCTTAAGTGCTACTATATCCATTTAGGTCAAGAAAATAAGTATAAATACTTATTTTCAAATTTAAAAATTTGATTTGGTTTGGTTTGTTTGTCACTCAAAGGTCACTTTTGCCCACGTGGGCTAATTCGACAAGAACATACCAGGCACAGGATCGATCGACAATCTGAACTGTGCACAGGTGATACCAGAAACTTCACAAAACAACAGCATCAAACACCAAAAAATTTTTGATAACGCTCATATTAATAAAATATAAAGTTGAAAATGCAACCTTTACGAACAAGAATTTTTTGATAGAATAAATTATCAAACCAACTGTCTTTTGATTTTGTAAATGAGTTATCATGCTCTTATTACGAATGGTGTATGATGTAAAAATCAGAAATTATGAAATAAATGAAAAATATAAGCCATCTTTCTTTCTGGCAAAAGTGAGAAGTAACAAAGATATACATTCTAAATTATATTATACATTGAAACAAAAAAAAAAGAAATGTTTCTCACCTGCTATATAAACTAGTGAATGTTTAGCTTCAATTTAACTGGAATGCATTTAATTAGAGCATTGTTTAAAAATACAGTAGAAGCTAATAAGAAAATGATACACGAGAGACACTATCCATAGCTGTTTCTTGAAAATCTGAGAAGTTAAGGGGGGAGGGAATCGAAGCCAGTTGGTGGCAGGAATCAAAGAGGTGAGCAGGCAAGTGTCTGGAAGAATCCGGGAGCGGTGAGGTATCCTTAACAAGACGACCGTCATTAGAAGGAAGGTAAACACTGCGGAAACTGCTGCAGGCAAAAACAGATGGGGGTTCATTGGGCCGGAAAATGCCCTTCCAAGCCTTCCGAAGGGGGGCCTGAAGGAGTAGAGAAGCCCCAATAAGAATGTCCCACCTGCCCTCCCAATATCAGTCAATACCAGGTAACTACCGAGAAGAAACACGGGAAGGTTCGATTTCGAGGGGGTACTCGAGAACCATTCACGCGAAAGATTTATCGTCAACCCCCACCCCTCTTCTAGACGCAAAAATTTGTTCTCTTTTCAGGATTCGATTGACTGCAGAAGTGTAAGTCACAATCGATGACTCGTCAGCGATAGTGACAACGATAATTCTTTTTCAAAGCACAATCACCACAAAAATAAGAGAAGAGCAAATAATTACTTCCCATTGCACAATAATTTGAAATATAAATTGCAGGGCAAGCATACTAAAAATAAAGAGCATAAATAAAGACCACGTCATGATAAATTTAAAGTACTATAACATTTCTTTTTATTTGGTGATATAGGAGCCATACAGTAATGATAAAGATTTAAATTCCAAAATAATCAAATTATATATATATATATATATATATATATATATATATATATATATATATATAATCTATTTTAGGAGAGAGGCTTTTTTAATACTTAACAATGTAAAACATTCCAAGTGAAAAATTATTATCTTCACCAAAATCCCCAATGAAAGAAATACAACACAATTGTTCTTAAATTCAATTTGAAGTTTAATATTATAGCTCTAAATATAATACTTAGTTTTTTATAGAAATAAAATAATGAGTAAATAAAGTATTTACTTAATTAACAAAAATTTCAATATTTTTGGTTTAAAAAATATATTGTTATTTGAAAATTTTTTGTTTCAAGTTGCCAAATAAACCACTCATAACATACGATAAAATCATAACCGATTGATTTGGATATATCATCCTATATTTGGTTGAGATTACAATATGAGTAACTACAATCAGTGTATGTCTGTATCTAAGTACGTTTTTAGGAGATTCGAATCCCTAAGAAAGAACGGGAACTGTAGCAAATACTGTACAGACGGTCCAAAATGGCAAGTAAATAATGAGTTTATTTTCCACATTTATCGCGACAAAATAAGTTTATATTAAGAAACTTGCATTACATTTTAAATCTAACAGTAACGTTCAAAATTATGAAGGCGCACAGCAAAAATACACATTAACAACGCGTAGAAAATAAAACTACAACAAGTCATTACAACAAAAACAAAAATCTTTGAACTCAAGTCAACAAACCGTCCATCAAGTTCACGATGACTGCGGTCTTTCTCTGCAAAGGAGATCAATGAACTGGCCAGGAAAAATAACTGAAAGGTCCAGGTAGATGTTTTGAAAGTGTTAGTCAGAAAGAGAGACGGGGGAGGTATTCAGCTTGTTGGACCGAAAAAAAAGGGGAGAGAAGAAAGCAGATTGCTGACCATCAAGAATGGACAATGTCCCTTTTGTAGATGGCACACTTTCGGAACAGTAAATAACGGCTGGCATCTGCTGTGAGGTGTCACTGACCTACTAAAGCCATGTTATCGCAAAAAAATTCACAGAAGCCATAAAGCATATTGACAACGCGATGAAAGAGAATCCGTTTTTATTTCTTGACAGAATAACTTCTTCGGTAATAATCAACACTCTTTTCTCAGTTACTGAAAACACAAACACCGGCTGAGAATTCCGGTAAGTCCAGATTCCACTCTTTCAAACAATTACAGAAACAAACTTATTCACATTTCGCTCGCATCTTCAGAGGAACGAATATTTCTTTTTTATTTTTGGCAATCAGACTGTTAAATGAGGGATGAATAGAGTCCAGTTTTAAGTGCGCGAGACAACACTAATTTTTGTAGATCAAGGCTGGTCGAGAACGATCGTTCACAGATTCATTCCTAAAGATAAGAAATAATTATGATCCATATCATCAATAAAAATTTAAATAATTTCTCACGCTGCTACCTTGAGACTTAGTAGAAGTAGTGAGAGATTGTTATGCTAATATCATTTTAAAATCAGTTAAAATGATAAGAAAAATATGAGATTTCTTCTATAGAATGTTTCAGACAACTTCTGTTAAAATTGACCTCAATGGAAAGGATATAGATACATTAAAAATCTAATCTTTCAGGGAAAAAAAGAATTCGTAAATTTGAAGTTTTTAAAAATTCATAAAATGTATTCTTCAAATATTCGCATTAAAGTTTTTTTACAATTTTATGGGATTAATGAAATTTGCGTATCAAATTTCATAAATCAATTAAATTGTATGGTTAATAAAAAATTTTATATATTTTTTTAGAATTGCATTTTAATAAGACTTTGAAAAAGAATTCAGATAATAACTCCTGATCATAAGAATTTAATACCAGGCATAATATAATGTGTTATTATCCTTACTTTATTAATAAAATAACATTCGACAAAATCTTGCCATTTTCATAATTTTACACTATCGTTAAACAATTGCAACACTATAATTATTTGAGCTACTAAAAGGTATTTTCATTCTTCTGTTAAAAATTTTTAAATAAAATTATTTGATTCGAAAATTAAAAAAAAACGGCTTAAGTTCCAGAATTTGAAAGAAAGGTAGGAAGGAGGAAATAATTTTTCTAAAGAAATCCCAGATAACTTTTTTCAAAAATAAATAAATTAAATATATTTATTTTTACTCCGATTATGTATTTAAATCACGGATGCAAATAGAAAATCGAAATCTCCTCAATCAATTATTTATTAAAAAAATATTAACATAGTTCTATAGAAAAAAATCATTTTAATTGTTAAATATGGTTATTTTAAGACTGACTCGTATCGCAATACAAAAACACAAGCGCAAAATCCTATATTTATAAGTTTTGTAACACAATACAGTAAAAAATATCGATACACATATTGAAATGAAGTGAAGTGAAAGAAACTCGCAATTACAATTAAAAGACAAAATAACAATACTTCATACCATTGCGGCAAAATAAACATAAAAATGTTTCTTTTAATATCTGAATCGAAAATTTAAGAATTTTATCTTTTCATCTCGTTCCAATAACGGTTTTCATAACCTCAAGATAAAATAATAAGAAAAAGATGTTCATCGGTGGGGAGGGGGGGGAGAGGAAAACCGCAATTATGACCCAATGAACACCTCTGATTACGTTTCTAGCGGAAGAGGAAAAGTAAACAATCGCTTACGCTGGGGGAGGAAATCGGCGCAGCTCCACGTGGACACAGGAGGCATGACTGTCCCCTGGCGGATAACGTCGTCAGCACCTCCACCCGATGATGCCGCGGCCCGCCCCGCTCCTTCGCCCGACACCTGACACATGAATTAGACGCACAGCGATTTCTCCCAATCGCCGACTCGCAAAATAATAATGATAAAAAAAAAGATATTTTTAATATTCACTATTCATCGATAAGTGATTTTTTAACAGCAATTTTCTTTTTATCATTGGAAAGGTGTGAGTAATGACTGAAAGGCATTTAATTTCTTTTATCATCGAAAAGAAAAATATTTTTTTCTAATCTCAGCTGCTTTATAAACTAGAAAATTATCAGAGAGAGAGACAAAAATATGTAATAAAATATAAAAAAAAGATACAATTCAAGAAATTATCAATTTATAAAAACTAACAAAATATATTTATCTCCATAAATATATCAAACATAGATACACAGACATATATTTACAACACATTCGACATATTTAAAGTACATATATAAATTGCAAAATTTGCAGGATATTTATTTTGCAAATAAAAACCATAGGAGCCCGGTGGCTTAGTGGCAGCGTTTCACGATCCCATGACACAGGTCCGATCCTCAGACTGGGCGGGCAAGGTTGACTCAGCCTTTCGTACCTTCAGTGGGTCGATTAACTGAGTATCAATCATGCTTGACAACTAAACACTGGGGGTCTTACGTTAGGCTGACCACCTAACTGGGACGTATGCTTCGCACCCCAGGCTCTCGGTCATGAAAACAGTTATGGGCACATGGGATGTCGTGCCATGGAGTTGTTTAGTTAAATAAAAATCAGTGTCAGAGGTTTTAAAAGCCACCTTGGTTTGCTCCTTTGAAATTAACATGTCAAAATCCACGATTTAACAAACCTACCGCCATTTATAAGCCGTTTTCACTGCAACCAAACCATTGCGTTAACCACGACAACGGAAACCGATTGAAAATGTATGATGTAGATAGGTAAATTTGAATGGAACAGGGCGCTCCGACCATAGCCCAAGTGAGTAGGTGACTATGGACTTCAAAAAGAAATCATAACATTTGGGATCATAATTATATTGTACCGAGCTCCACGGGTTCGTGTTGATTGAGAGTTGAATAAAGCGACCACTTAATTAACACAAGACTTTTATTCGTAAAAACTTCACTAGATAAACGAAATTCCCGCTGTAACAATCACAATTATACAGCTACAATTTGTCAGGTATAATAAGAAACAGCTTCCAATCACAGGTCTCAAATAGCTCAGACAGAGAACAACTAGCAGTCACAACTAATCGTCTTCACTAAACTGACTGTCTTCACAATTCTCTACTACTATTCCATGTCGGGCTGCGGTATTTATACCTGACTTGGCGGAGAAATCTACCAATTTCGCCAAGGTTCTGGAAGCTTCTAGGCTATCTCGAAAAGTATTGGTCCTAGAGCTTAGGTGATGGATGTTTCCAGAAGTATCGATTTCTCGCCAAGTCGCCAAAAATCTCGCCAACCGTCGCCAAGTCGCCAAGAATCTCGCCAACTGTCGCCAAGTCGCCAAATTATTAGGAAATCCGCTTTTAAAAGTACAACACGTCTAAATACCGCAATTTTTGCCCAAAATGTGAGAATTTCCGATCTGTCTGAGATATTTTAAGACAAATAAAATCATTATTTATAAATTTGTAACATTGCCCCCTCTCAAGGACTGCACGTCCCGGGCAGTACAATCCCCTGATAGGAGGCCAAATTTAATATAAGAGAATTTACATTTCAAGATGATACAGAGCACATTACATACACAAGCAACTAAAAATACAAGAAAAGAGAAAAGATTAAAATTATCTATACTATTTACAAAGAGACCATGGTCTACTAATTTTTACTCTACATTACGATAAGGAGCTAATCTATCATAATGTACTACCTTTGGTTTTGAAGAAGATGATTTTCTTATACGAACCACGACGTCGTTCAGTCTTTTTAGGACTGTGTAGGGACCTTCCCAGTTGGCTTGCAACTTTGGAGAAAGTCCTTTACGTCGAATCGGGTTCCACAACCAAACTTTGTCACCTTCTTGAAATTCATGTCCCGTCGCTCTTGTGTCATACCTTGTCTTCATTCTTTCGGTCGTCAGGTTGATTCGGTCTCGAGCGAAGTTATGGACATCTTCAAGACGTGCCTGAAGGTCTCGAAGGTATTCCTCTGGCGATGAAGATGTATCCGGTGGACGACCAAACTGAAGATCACAAGGGAGACGAAGTTCGCGACCAAAGAGCATCTGTGAAGGAGTATATCCGGTAGTCTCATGGACAGCACTGCGATATGCAAGCAGAAACAGCGGTAGCTTCAAATCCCAATCTTGCTGATTTCTGGAAACCATAAGTGAGAGATTATTCAAGATGGTTCTGTTAAATCTCTCTACCATGCCATCCGATTGTGGGTGTAGTGGCGTGGTCTGCGTCTTGTCTATTCCGAGAATTTGACACATTCCTTTAAACACAACAGAGGTGAAATTTGTCCCTTGATCAGAATGGATTTGTAAGGGTGTGCCGAATCTGGAAACCCATTGATGCACTAGAACCTCGGCTACTGTAGTCGCCTCTTGATCGGGGATTGCAAACGCTTCAGGCCACTTAGTAAAGTAGTCCATGACAACTAGTATGTATTTGTTGCCATTTGAGGATCGTGGTAAAGGACCCAAAATGTCCAATGCTATCCTCTCAAAAGGTGCTCCTACGTTGTACCGCTGCAACCTTCCTCGGCTACGTTTCTTCGGTCCTTTACGTGCCGCACAGTCATCACAAGATTGGCACCATTTCTCTACATCTTGTCTCGTTTTGCTCCAATAGAAGCGTTCTCGAACTTTCTGTAGAGTTTTCATTACTCCGAAGTGGCCTCCAGTTGAGCTACTGTGCAATTCTTTCAAAACATCTGAAATTCTTGATTTTGGAAGAACAAGCTGCCATTTGAAATTACGTCCATCATCGGACTCCCATTTCCGGTATAAGACACCATTTCTTATATGGAGTGAGTCCCAAAGAGCCCAATATTGCTTAGTAGCAGGACTGTAGGTGGAGATATCCTGCCAACTTGGTCTCATACTAGAAGATTCTTTCAATTCAAGAATTGGATTTATATCTGGGTCTTCTTTTTGGGCTTCCCTAAGTCCTTTATCACTCCATGGGTCTGGTTTTGATGGAGGTGAAACAGTAACTTGGCGTACCGAAGTATTTATCAGCTGATAGTTCTTCTCTACTCTAGCACAATATCGGCAGCTTTCATTACACGGTTTTCTTGATAGTGCATCAGTATTTCTTTGAAGAGTTTCTTTGCGTTGACGTATTTCCATTTTAGAAATTCCACCATCTTTTGTTTTCGGACAGTATCTACGGACGTGTCCGACTCCACCGCAAGTCCAACACTGAATTTTTGTGTTTCTGCCACCTTTACTCAATTCTAAGCTACGCAATTTTCGCTGCAGATCTTCAATTTGCTTTCTTAGATCATAGTTCGTATCAGTAGCAGAGACGGCTCGGATGTAGTGCTGGTCTTTACGCGTGGCTTGCTGGGCAGCCTCTATCTTATGTGCGTAGACTAGGGCAGATCCGATATCTTTGACATCGGCGAGTCTAAGTGTTTTCTGTATCTCCGGATCCCGCACACTATCGATGAAGTGATGGAGGGCCAGATCTTGACGTATCTCAGCTGGGCAGTCCGAAAATGCTAGATGGGAAAGTCGCTGAATATCGGCAGCCAATTCTTGCAGACTTTCACCCGCTTTTTGATAGCGGGACTTTAACTGTAGTCTGCAATATTCTTTAGTGCACTTATCTCCAAACCGCAGCTCAAGCGCACTCGATAGGGCTTGGAAATCGTGCCTCTGCTCCTCCGGAAGCGTCTCGAGGATGTCAGCCGCGTCTCCTCTTAAAGAAGCCGCCAGGTGAAAAGCTTGGGCTCGGGGATTCCATCCATTAGCTTCCGCTACCATCATAAACTGGGTCTTGTATACTTGCCAGGATGATTTCCCATCAAATGTTGAGAGTTTAATATTGGCTAGGGAAGGCACAAATGTCACGTTGGGTTCCTCATGTTTGTTTGATATTTGCTTCTCCAAGCTTTCAATCTTCTTATTCATATTGTCTAATGCTTCTTTAACTTTCTTCTCTGTCTTCAAAACTTTAGTTTCAACTGAAGTTACCTTATCTTTCATTGCATTCATCTTCTCCTGAATGATGTTGGAGAATTCTTCTTTAACACTTACAATGTCCTTCTTAAGTTCCTTTTTAAGCTCCTCCTGTCCAGCTTTCATCTCCTCCTGTCCAGATTTTATCTCTTTCATCATCTCGGTTTTAATCTCTTCTTGTCCAGCTTTCATCTCTTCTTGTCCAGCTTTCATCTCAGTTTTCATATCTTCTTGTCCAGCTTTCATCTCAGCCATCTGCTCCGCTAATTTTTCGAGAAGACTTTTCATTAAATCCATATCCATTTTTCTTGTGACACGCTGCATCAACTCTTCAATCCCACTTCTGACACCAGTTGTACCGAGCTCCACGGGTTCGTGTTGATTGAGAGTTGAATAAAGCGACCACTTAATTAACACAAGACTTTTATTCGTAAAAACTTCACTAGATAAACGAAATTCCCGCTGTAACAATCACAATTATACAGCTACAATTTGTCAGGTATAATAAGAAACAGCTTCCAATCACAGGTCTCAAATAGCTCAGACAGAGAACAACTAGCAGTCACAACTAATCGTCTTCACTAAACTGACTGTCTTCACAATTCTCTACTACTATTCCATGTCGGGCTGCGGTATTTATACCTGACTTGGCGGAGAAATCTACCAATTTCGCCAAGGTTCTGGAAGCTTCTAGGCTATCTCGAAAAGTATTGGTCCTAGAGCTTAGGTGATGGATGTTTCCAGAAGTATCGATTTCTCGCCAAGTCGCCAAAAATCTCGCCAACCGTCGCCAAGAATCTCGCCAACTGTCGCCAAGTCGCCAAATTATTAGGAAATCCGCTTTTAAAAGTACAACACGTCTAAATACCGCAATTTTTGCCCAAAATGTGAGAATTTCCGATCTGTCTGAGATATTTTAAGACAAATAAAATCATTATTTATAAATTTGTAACAATATTGATGACGACACAATGATAGAAATCTTGCACAATGAATAATGAATAAATATTTAAAACACGTGTGTTTAAAAAAATTAATGTTAAGTTTTTAATTTTTTTATTTTTTACATTTTTTAAATACCGATAATTTATTAGAGCCATAAAGCGATATGTTAAATAATGAAGATTAAAGTAGAAATCAATTTTCTAAAATAAAATGTGCTAGTATAGGCGGGAAATAATTTTCTCACCAATAGATATGAAAAAAAGAGAAAATTAAGTTATTTAAAAAAATCAGTTTTACACTGACTTCCATTAAAGTGTTTACTACAGTTTAAAGTAAATCTTTCAAAACATCGAAGCTGAATTTCCTAAAAATAATACATTAATTGCAAAATAAGTTTCAATGGCTGTTTTTATGGCCTTGCCATTACTGCACAAAAGCATTGATATTTAGTTTAAAAGGATAAAAAAGTAAAAATAATAATAATAAATTAAAATACTTGAAGTAAAAAAGCTTTGTAGTAGCAACAATGCTAACTTAAAAGGCTCAGTGCTCATTACGGTGTTCAGATCACCCATGCTTTTGAATTTGATGTGAAGTCGCTGAAGTTTGGTTTGGTTTGTCGCTCAACGGTCATTTTTTGCACACGAGGGCTAATTAGACCGGGACCTACGGTTTTAAAGTGGATTCCGAACCACTAAAAACATCCATGCCCAAGGTGGGATTCGAACCCACGAACAGTTGAACCGAAGGCAAGAGCGCTAACCATCCGGCTGCCAGTTCGGCTTGAAGTCGCTGAAAAACGATTGATGTAGCAATCGGAAAACGAACAGCATTGTATACAGAAAAAGTCATTGAATTCAAAATGTTATTTAAAATATGGCCATGATTATAATAATTCAGATAAAAAAAAGTAAAGCCAATTATGAACTTTGCTACGGAATTTGATAAAATTATACAAAAAGGTAAAAAAAAATCTGTATGATTCCGGACGATTCGAAAGACATGTTCAAGTCACGAATTACCAGCAACGTCAAAGCACCCGATTATGTGCTTCTTTTTTTTTTTAAAAAAAAAAAAAGACCATCAATAGGGGTACGATAAAAAAATCACACTGAAAAAGTAAGAAATGAACGTCGAGAATAACGAGCATATGACGGATTCAAAAAAAAATATAAAAATTTTGGAATGTAGAAACCTTCTTACAGAACTGGCAACTAGAAACAGGGTGATCCTTGTATGGGTGCCAGGGCACAAAGGTATCGAAGGTAATGAAAGGGCTGATGAGCTTGCTAAACAAGGATCGTCTTTTGTTCCCATTGGTGCAGAACCTTTTTGTATGATCAATTTGAAGACTGCAAAAACCAATGTTCTTAGATGGGTAAAACGGAAGATGTATGAAGCTTGGCTCAACACTCCTGGTCAAACCTACGCTAAAAGTATGATCTGTGGATCATCAGCGAGGATTTCCTCTGAAATTCTAAGATGCTCTAGGCAGAAGATACGTTTAATCGTAGGCTTCATAACTGGGCACTACTATTTCAAAAAACACCTCCATAAAATGGGACTGTTTCAGCAAGACCCTATGTGCAGGAAATCTCATACGCAAGAGGAAACGGCCAAGCATATCATTTACGAGTGTGAGGCTCTTGCCTCCTCCCTAGATTAACTTCTTTAGGCATCATCCATACTAGAGAGTTACACCTAGATTCCATTAAAGGGTTATCGGACTTTATTAATAAAGTGGGTAACCCGAGCAACTGGAACTAGGAAACATTGGGTTTGGAGTTAATAGTACGAAATGCTGATAAAAGCAGAGGTGCCCAATGACATACAAACCCAACTCTAAGAAGAAGAAGATGAAGATATGACGGATTCAATAATATTTTTGACATCACATAGCCTACAGTCACACAGCTGGAGCTGATGTTGAACATTTAACAGGAAGACTTTTTACAAAAAAGGAAGAATACCTGGAAAACTCCCACGCATCCACGCCGATAGACGTAAACGACGATATCGTCTAAACTGCAACATCCATCTTCCTTTGTTTTACAATGATTGGAATTGAATCTGGGACCTTCCATTCCACGATAAAAAATATATAATTGCCGCATTATAGAAAGTCCCAATATTTTAACTCAAGGCTCTTGTTGAGCGATGCATAATAAATATATATCAACATTATGTACTATCAAATTAGTCTACCTAATAGTGTTTTAAAACCGTGAGGAATTGGATGTTGGTTTAACTTCTTAACGGACTGATAGAATTAGGGGACCTCCTCACAGTTATTTTTGTATGCAATTGGAACTTTCAGCATTTTTGCTGTTTGAAGCAATCATACATTCAATAGTTAGTAACATTAGTAAGTTGACAAAAATTTTAAATCGACACAATTTCTAGTTCCTGCTACACGTCCTTTTAAATGAGCTATTCAATGATTTGTACCAGGTAATTACTTCAAAACAAAAAAAAATCATTTTTTTATATATTGTTTCTGAAAGTACAAATACTCCTTTAAAATATAAAAAGGGAATGATATATGAAATATGCGTAAAAAACATGTTAATGCGATTATATACCTAATCTAATTGAAGAATTTATTTTAAGAATATATATATATATATATATATATATATATATATATATATATATATATATATATATATATAAATTTATTTTAAGAGAGATAATCATATACACGGTAAGAAAGAAAATGATTTATTATAATAAAAAATGGTTTGACTAAATAAGAGAGTATTACTATTTATAATAAACTGCTTAAAAGGATAAAAAAAGAAGAACTAAATTTTTTAATCGTTAATTTCTGAATTTATGGACAAAATGAATGAACAGGAACCCCATTATCTGTTAAAGGAAGTTTAAAAAATCTCTATTAGCTTTTTTCACCCACCCCCATCCACTTCTTTTAGAAGTGGATGGCAGTTAATAAAAAAATAGAAATATTTGCGGTTTCACGCTACAAAATTGTAGTGGCGACAAAAAAATAAAATAAAAGAGAGATGTTACTAGAGTACAAAATAATCCATCTTGCAATGCTCTGTCAATTTCCAAGACTATTAGAGAAGCTCCATTTCGAAGTTCCAGATTACGTCACAGGAAAATCGCGGCTTCCTCTCACGAGAGGGCGCTTCCGCCGATGCATAGGCATCTAGCAGCCAAGGCCAAACAAAAGCCGCCCAGTGTGATACAACTAGCTGAGAGAAAGAATGGACTATAATAAAGCGGTATTAACATCCAAGGCAGACTGACGACACCGGAAAACCTAAGTAATTCCACTGGAAGTGGTTTATAAATAATGGCCGGCACATATCTCACGGCGGCCTGTCCAAACGACAGCGAGACAAAGCACGTGTGCCAAGTACTCAAACCATCTGCATTAATTCGCCTATTGCCCAAATGAAAGAAAGAACCGACACAATGGTTGTCACCCTCCAGTATTTTATTGGAATACGAAGCACATTAAACTCTAGTGAACGTTCATTAAATAGATGAGCAAAGTATTAAATAATCCTTTCAATTTAACCAATAAGTACGAATTTAAAAAAAATAAAGGTAATAAATGCATCTCATGCTTAAGTAATGCTTAAGCATGAGATGCATTTATTACCTTTATTTTTGGAAGTAATGCTTCCTAAAAATTGTTGATGAAAGACAAGCAAAATCTCGACAAGTATTTTGTTGTAAACTATCTAACTTTCTTGAAATATGTTTAGCGTTCGATAATTAAGTCTGATAATAATAAAAAAAAAGTTTTAACTTTTTTTTAAATCTCTATATTACTTATATAAAGATAGCAGATATGAGAGAAATTTAAATTTCACTTTCAAACTGACTTATACACCCCATTATTTTCTCAAAACATAGTAAATAAGAAAATTACATTAATGATCATTACGAGCGCTTAATATTAAGTTAATGATTCTCAGAGACTATTGGTTCCGATTCTACTGAAACAATCACAGTGAAATTTCAAATATATATTACAAAATCATGAGGTCAAAATTTGAAACAAAAAAAGTTTAAAATTACGCCAATGAATGGCGTTATATAACTTAAAAGTACATGCAAATAAGTACCTGAAGGAATTTTGCTGTAAAATTTATACAATGGTTTGGGGGAAATCATTCGCCTGTTGTAATTATGCGTTTGAATAAGAAGAAATGCGCACTGATTTATCGGAATGAAAACAATTCTTCGGCAGTACTCCGTGGTCATGAAAAAATTCGGTAAATGTAGTCAAACGGTAATCCAAAAGTTTAAAGAAATTTTTTTCTGTGTGTTGGCTTCGAAAAGAGGATGACGAGAGTCAGCGATAGTGTAAGATGTTGCAATTCCAGCATTTAGAGTAAGGCAATTCTTCAAATGCCTCACAATAGCTCTGAGCTTTCCATGGACAACGCGCCATAAAACCCAACCAACCAACCATGGACAACGTTGATGAAGGTTTTAAGCAAAACTTTGTTCCCTTGAAAAATACATCTTTTTCAACAACTGAAACTAAGATTTCTCATTGCGCTTTCTAAAAAAGGAAGCGAAGCAATGAATATTAGATTCACATACCCTGCGGATGAGTTTCATTTTCATTTAAATAGACACATGAAGTTTCCGATTATGGAATTCCATCACTACTCAGGATGTGCAACAACACTGCATTTCACATGTTATAGTTTGATGTGGATTCCTCTCGAGTTTCACTTTAGGATTTTTCTGCTTCGAGGAAGTTACGGTGGATGGGATTTTTCGAAATGTGTAATACCGTTGACTTCTGGAAGATCAAGGTGTCCCATCGATAAAACCACCACAATATTGTTGCAAAATGGACCAGTTCACATGGAAAAACATGAAAAGAATGTGATTATAGCAAATTTTTCCCAGTTGAAGATTTATCTCACGCATTCACCCGACCAACGAGATCCATGTGGTGCTTCCTCAAAGATCGAGTTTTTATCAATAACAATCACTAATGAAGCGGACCTATTCAGCTATGCATGATGATAAACAGTACAAATTATGTTTTATAGTATGAAATTTTAATTATACTAATTCAGAATTAATTTAAACCGTAATTAACGCTGATTTAAAGACAGTAAAATTGCTTATGTAGAGATTTACACCATTCCGAAATTAATATGGTTTTTTTTTCAACAACGGGGGCACTTGGGTGACGAACCCTATGCCACAGGGCCAGAAACTGCTACTCATTTGTCGTTACCCAGCGGGCACCTGTGAACCAAGTCACGGAGGCGAGTAGCGTTACCCGCGTCATACCACAACAAACCCGTTTATAGGGTGAGCCACATTCATACATCATCACGGAAGTAAAGATAGAGAAACACAGAGAGTACAGAGAAAGAAAGTAATATCCATGCCCGAACCGGGATTCGAACCCAGGACCCACAGCTCAGGAGTCAGGAGCCATCGGTCGGCCGAAATTAATATGGTTTCAAGAAGGAATGTTCTCTCATTTTTTATTTCTACTGACTTTAATTTTAATCGCCATGTATTATTGTGATTCATTTGTAAAAGAGATTGAGTGGCATTACATGATTTCGAAAATGCCTGTAAATTTAATCCAGACGCTTTTGAACAAATTTAGTCGAGAAAAATCAAGATTCACTTTGGTTAACCATTTAAATGTATAATTCTTAGAGTCTCAAATAACAGGAATAAAACATTTTCGTATGAATAGTCGTAGAATTCGTATGAATAAAACATTTTCACATTAAAATATACCTTTCGCTGTATATTTTAATTATAACATTTTCCCCTTTCCATGATATTAGACAGTCACATTCTTATCTAGAGCTATTCAGCTGACTTATAATCCAAACAAAGGTACAAAGGACAGAAATAATAAATTTTTCAAAATTTTATATAAAACGAAGCAGTAATTGTATGCAAAGACTTATATATGGCTACAAGCTAGTAAAATACAGATGTATAATGTTTAAGCAGAAATAATTAGTAAAGTCTAAACAGAAATAAAATTGCCAAAGGAATTTTTAGACTCTCTAAAATGATCTTTGCACACGGAGACTAAATCGACCGGGAATGGTGGATTGTCGCTCAAACGTCTTCTTTTTTTGCATGCGACGGAGTTTGCAGTTTAAAGGTATTCTAAACACTGCATACATCCAATCCCAAGGTGGAATTTGAGCTCATGAGCTGTTGCACAAAAGACCAAGGTGCTACCTGTTTCATTCGCCCGAGATAAATGATTTAAAACGCATCAGAGCTACTACAAAGTTCTCGCGTGAAGCAAGAATTATATCTGTAGAGCTTTAACGGTGGCCATTCAGCTACCCGCTCGTCGAAATTTGATATAACATATGAATATCTTCACATGATACAGAAATCCTATGGAATTATTAAAATCGTGAAAAATACTCATAACTTCAAAATTCATAGTAATCATTTATCAATAAATTAGTTAATAATGACAATATGAACGATCTGTTAATATATTTAAATTAGCATTTTTTTTCCTTTTTAGAGTGCTATATGTACTAATAACATATAGACTTTGAAAAATTATGAGTATTAAATCATTTGACAATGAATGGCACGTACCGACGATTACTATTTGAGATGAAGACTGTAGTCTCAGAAACAAAGGGGTAAGAAACAAACAAGTAATACGGCACTACGAATGTCAATGTAAAAATGAAGTAATGCCCTTCCATTCCAATGCATTCAAAATATGCAAAAAGCCCCAATAAAAAGAAATCAAATAACAAAAAAACACTCAAAACTTCCAAGAGTGTGTACCTTTAATGATCATTTGTATGGTCAAGAGATATTTCGCCGCGAGCACTGAGCGGACATCCGAGACGAATGCCGTCCGGTGAGCAGGAAAGAAGCCCGGATTACGAAACTATGCAAAAGGCATGCAAACGAAGATCAATGAACCAAAGCCGCTGTCCCCTTGCAAGTCCACTTCCTTGCCGAAATTGATAAGACGAGCGCGGGTTATGTTGCCTGGCGGGGAACGTTGTAAGAACGTTAATAGGTAGGCGTCGGAGGACGCCCACGCGGTGAGCGAGCGTTTAATCAAACGGCGTGGGCAGGAATTGATTGAAAAACTGGAGACTATCGACGGGTATTAGTCATCTCCTGGGAGGTCGAAGTTATTACTTGATCTCCGGCGGAGTGAGGGGGGGAGGTGAATGCAGGCATTTATTTGCTTCGAAATTTGCGAGCGACTGAATGGAGAAGAGGAAAATTGCAAATCTTTGCACTCAAGAAATGCGATGCATAAAAAGCAAATAAGTGGGAAGCAAATTAATTTTTAAATTAGTAGGAAAAAAATAAAACCAATTAAAGATTCGATATATTTGATTAATTACAAGTGAGTGTAATTGTACGTTTGAGAAAATGATATTTTAATTTATGCAATAAATCATTGGATGAAGAATGAAAGGTGCCATTTATTTCACCACTTGTGAAAAAAACACAAAAATAATGTATATTTTGTAACATATATGGTACGAACAGTATAGATAAGCTCCAATTATCCGAACTCCGTTTATTTGAATCACTGATCAACCGAACCACTTTCAGAACTTCCAAAAAATAAATTAGAATGAACTGAACTAAACTCCATGGCACGACAGCCCATGTGGGCCAAGGCCTACACTGCCCATAACTGTTTTCATGACCGAGAGCCCTGGGGTGCGAAGCATATGTCCCAGTTAGGTGGTCAGCCTAACGTAAGACCCCCAGTGTTTAGTTTCCAAGCATGCCTGGTACTCAGTTAATCGACCCACTGAAGGGATGAAAGGCTGAGTCAACCTTACCCAGCCCGAGGATCGAACCTCGGACCTGTGTCATGGGAGCGTGAAAATTAGAATGAAGAGAACGAAAATGAAAAAAGGTAAAGGCTCAAAAAAAAGGTAAGAAAAGAGAAAAGATAGGAGTGACGTGTCACTTGAAAAATTCAGAAATATTCTTTTGAAAATTCCTGGATCTTCATAAGTTAGAGCTGAAGATATAGGAGAACGGATTATGAGTCAGGCCCTATTCAAATTGCAAATGATGGTAAGCATATTAAAAGCGTCAAAAAAGAAGATGATCTCAATGTCCAAGTTGAAGCAGACACTGGACCATCAGCTAATGAAGCATTTGCTGACTTTTAAACAGCTTTGAAATGGATAGAACGTCAGCCCAAAGGAGACACAGTGCGAATTTTCATCGCCAAGCTGATGCGCAACTTGGCTACCCCAAAACGTACGAAGGCAGTGAAACAGCTTACTTTGACTGAGATGTTCAGTAAGCAATGACTTTCATTTGCAGCAGTGTACATACACACTGTTTTAATGCACAACACTTGTAAGTACCTTAATATTAATCGTAGGCTTCATAACTGGGCACTACTATTTCAGAAAACACCTCCATAAAATGGGACTGTTTCAGCAAGACCCTATCTGCAGGAAATGTCATACGCAAGAGGAAACGGCCAAGCATATCATTTACGAATGCGAGGCTCTTGCCCACTCCCTAGATTGACTTCTTTAGGCATCATCCATACTAGAGAGTTACACCTAGACTCCATTAAAGGGTTATCGGACTTTATTAATAAAGTGGGTGACCCGAGCAACTGGAACTAGGAAACATTGGGTTTGGAGTACAAAATGCTGATAAAAGCAGAGGTGCCCAATGACATACAAACCCAACTCGAAGAAGAAGAAGAAGTACCTTAATATGTCAAAGTGTTGCTTTTTCAATTGATTAAAAGTTGTTTTTCATTTTGTATTTTTCTCTCTTTTTTTTTCAACGCATAATAATTAAATAAAATGGACCCTTTTATTGAAAAATCCAATCATTAGAATTTTTGATTATCCGCATATGGTCCGATCCCAATAGATTTGGGTAGTTGAAGTTTTACTGTATATACATTTCTATGATAATTTAAATATTCTTTCCCTTCAAGTTATATGGAAAAATTCTAAAATACTTTAATTTATTTTAAAATTGATATCATTTTGTACAACATAAAATATTCTATTATTTTGGATTGGAATAATCAAAATATATTATTTTTTATAAAAAGTACAAGCAAACCATTGAATAATTCTTTAAGGTAAATTTACGATTACTCCTTAAATATAATTATTAATGTCCTTAATCGATTCTAAATTCATTTTTATAACTGAATTAGTAATTACATATAGGATTGACCAATTCCGAATGGGCTCTAGAAACACAAAACTGATATCCCTTGAAATGTAGATGGAATGTTCCAGGAGAGTTCTTAATCTCTCTTCCTCATAATTTCCCGGCACAAAGTCTAGATTTTATTATTATTATTTTATTTATTTGTGTTTTTATAAGTATTTTGAAAATTCTTGGACATTCAAAAGTTTGTGCTGAAGATATAGGAGAATGGATTAAGAGTCAGATTCAGAATTTCAAATTGCAAATGATGGTAAACTGATTGAAGGTGTCGAAGAAGATGACCTTAATTTCTAAGTTGAAGTCGAAAGTGATGCCAATTCCTGCTCAGGAACTGCTTTGAAGTGGATGGAGCGTCAACCCGCGTAGGACTACTTGCAAATTCTCTCTATCAAGTGAGTGCGCGATTTCACTGTCCGAAAATGGATTAAGTGGTGAAAAAGCTTATTCTAATTGAGATGTCTAGAAAGCAATGTCTTTCATTCACAGCACTGTACATGCATACTGTATTAATATATAGCATTTGTAAGTATCTTAACATGTGCATCCAATTAGTGTTGCCTTTTCATTTAATTGGTTGAAAGTTTTTTCCCCTATTAAAAATATATATGTAGTTTTTTCTCCCATTTTCATATACAAAAATTAAAATAAAACTTTTTTTACGAAAAAGTCCAACTAACCGAATTCTCGATTTTTGAATAGGGTCCGGTCCGAATTGATTCAGATAATTGTAATTGTATTGTATTATGTAGTTTTGCATAATCGTATAAATTATAGATACGCATCTCTAATATAAATAAAAAAAAGATTTTCAAATTTAAAATTTGAACCCAGAGAAATTTTTTAATATGAAAATTAATTTTTTTTTTAATTTTCCTAGGACTTTTCAATAATTAATAGAAAAATATTTCAACGCATAAAAAATTTATAATTGAATAAAGGAAATCCTTAGAGAGAAATTAGGAAAAATAAAATCTCTTTTAAAAACTTTAATACTTTGTTATTTGTATTTAAAATAATGGGAGATCTTATCATAATTTTCATTTACTGTTTTCATAATCAGTATCTATACAAATAAAATTATTATTCCGTTTGTCTGCAGAATTTTGACCTGTACTTAATTGAAAACAGTTACACGGAATGGATCAGAATTCATATCAAGTTCACTGGCTGACTTCAAACACAGCCTCAACCATTACAGAAGCATTAAATTATTCGTCATTCGAGTTTCCCTTTTCTGAATTGAAAATTAAAGTGGACGCAATGCATTTAAAAACCAGTTTCTGGTCTAACTAGCGCTCGTTATTCCAAAGTGATGATAGACCACACAAACTAACAAATAAACCAATTAGCTAATACATGCTTCGTAGCTGAGAAAAGTTCTGAGCTCAGTGATAGGACAGCGGCAAAAAGGTATCGGATCCGATCTCGGCCACGCACATCAGGTCAAGATGAATGCTCAATTTTTCCGGGTTTCCTCCCTTGAACGTAAGCGAATGCGGCCACTGCCTATGAAAGGCAATTTATATGATGGATTTTAAAATACCTCAAGACAATATTCAATAAAAGAGAATTCCATTTATATAGTTCCGAGGTGATGTAATTCCGTACATTATTATAATGAGACCCAAATGTTTAAATCTCTTATTTTTCCTGCACCGTAAAAAAACTTTCATCTAA
Organism: Latrodectus hesperus; assembly: GCA_037975125.1. Lineage (NCBI taxonomy): Eukaryota > Metazoa > Arthropoda > Arachnida > Araneae > Theridiidae > Latrodectus > Latrodectus hesperus. The sequence continues at coordinate 69,153,081 of CM075852.1, forward strand.
TAAAGTAAAAAATATCTGGAAATAGCTTGCAAACTTCACTTTGATCATCGTTTTTAAGACATTTAATATCTTTGATGAAATTTACCACTTTATTTTTGACACAGAGAGAGATCAATTTATATATTCTCGTTATCTACCTTTTCTCGTAAAAAAAAAAAATATCACTGGTAATCCATGAAAAGACGACAAGCCAGCCGAATTTAGCAAGCGTTGAGTTCGTGCAAAACGGTAAGTGTAATTCCGACGCGACACGAGTTTCAGGAGTTGCGGTTCAATTCAGCATGGCATCGAAGGGCACACAGCTACACTGCCCAACAGATTTACTGATCGCGTGAGCACGAGAGAGTCGCCGGTACAATAATTTATTGAGAAGGAATGCCGGGGAAGCGCATCTGTATGTGTGATCACCTCTAAGCCCTAATGCATTGAAAGCCTCTTCCGTTGTGATAAAATGTTATTTTAAACAATTAATTAAAAACGAGACAGTTCTTTCTAAATTGAATTTTCCGTTTTTAGCAGTATTTTATTATATATATATATATATATATATATATATATATATATATATATATATATATATATACACATATATATATGTATATATACACACATATATATATATATGTATATACATATACGAGGGTCACTCTGAAGTTTTTGAGATACAACTAGGTTTTTAAAGTTATACTTACAAAATTTTAGGTGTGTTCAAAGTAGTCTCCTCCAGCATCAATGCACTTTTGTAGACGAATTTTCCACAGATTCAAGCCATTCATTTCTTCGAATAGATGAAAAAAAAATGTATTTATAGCCACATCAATCTCTTCTTCTGAATGAAAACGACGTCCACGTAAGTTCTTTTTTAGATTAAAGAATAACCAAAAGTCGCACATAGCTAGATCAGGTGAATACGGCGGATGTTCGATCACTTTAATTTGTTTTTGTTTAAGAAACTCAACTGTTAATCCGACTGTATGCGAAGATGCATTGTCATGGTGAAGCATTAGTCCCCTAACATTCAGTTCTTGTAGAATTTCTGGAACCTTACATTTAAATTTATCAGTAGATAGGATCAAAATTTGATTTATGAAATATTATAGCTAAACTTAGTATTTTAGTACTTGTCTACCCTCTATAATTTTCCAATTGCTTATAAAGATTTTTAATTCCGACAAATTACTTATTTCAGATTATATATTATAGATATTATTTAAATTTATCTGTAGATAGGATCAAAATTTTCTTCCCCATTAAAATTGATAAAATCAAGTCTTATAACATTTTAAAGGGGTAGATAATTATTCCAGCTAGGAACTGGGATAACAAATAAATACCCTAGCTAATATTTAACGTGTACAGACCCTTTAAATAGGAACAGGCAATATGGTTTAATAAAATCTCCTCAGACCAGACTTGGCAAGAAAAAATCATAAGTGACTCTTTCTTAGTTTCTCTGATAGCATCCAATTTAATAGATCCCAATCCCCTCTAAATAAAAACAGCTGGTGTTAGTATGGATTTTAAAACATCAGCTAGTATAAGTATGTAGTTTTTGGATGTTAAATTTTAAGAGCCTTTTGGCTTACTCTTCAAAATGGAATCATTTTTAGGAATATCAGTGAAATGTTTCAGATGATCCAGGTAGATGTAATCTAGCAAGAGAGTCGTGCGAATATAACTTGAAGTTTTCCTACCTTTTCTGAATGAAATAAGAGAGCATTACTGAAGTGTTCAATATCTCAAAATATGTATAATGCGCCATCACAATCTTTTCCATCCTTTTTTATAGCACGGATTGTCTTGATCAGATGCACATGAGTACACTATTTTCCATGCTATCTCTAAGTAACAAAGTTTCATTCATTCATTGTCGTGTGCCAGCTAGGCTGTCAATATGGGGTGCGCTGCTCCACTTTTTCAACTGAACCATATTTGGTGTGGAGTCCGACTTCCTTAGCACACACATGCCATAGGAACTCGTTTATAAGGATAAGCAACCATTCACACCTCATTCATACAAGGAAAGGACAAAGACAGGATAGATAGAGAGAGAAAGTACATCCATGCCCGAACCAGTATTCGAACCCAGGACCTCCTTATCCGCAGTCAGGCACGCTGACCACTAGACACGTTAGGCGGCAATAAAGTTTTATTAAACATATAATAAAAAAATTGTATTTTACATAACAGAAAATACTTTCAATTAAGAGAATTTTAAAATAAAATATGCTTTTTGTTACTTTATTTTCACGTGAATTTTTTTTCCCAAGTTGAATAAATGAACTTTTATTACAAAGTATGCTCTCTCTGAAAACAATAATCCATGAATTTAAAAATCACGCTTTAGAAAAGAATGAAATAAGGACAAAAAAAAGACTATTTCATGACAAAATATTATGAATTCCAATGGTGTTGTGACAGAAAGATGATACATCATTAAATCGTAGGTATAATTTAGGTTTGGTTTGTTTGTCGAGCAAGTGCTAATTAGACCGGGACCTACGGCTTAAAGTGGATTCCGAACCACTACAAACATCCATGCCCAAGGTGGGATTCGAACCCACAAACTGTTGAACCGAAGGCAAGAGCGTTAACCATTCGGCTGCCAGCTCGGCGGGTATAATTTAGGATATATTACAACTGATATTAGTAGACAGAACCAGTTATATTACTTTCGAGTAAGATTGTGCTTAATGCAATCCTATTTTAATATAGCTAAAGTTGTCATCTTGGTCCATCCCAAATGGAAAGAGTAGCACACGACAGAACAGAATAAAGTGAGATCTGAACAAATAATAGAATTCGCCGAGACATTTGAATAAATGTGTAATGCACAAACTGTTCACCAATCAAGGCATTTAAAAAAGCTTTAATGGCTGTGAAGATTGTAGAGAAACTAATTTAAAATATATTACAAATAAAAAAGTGATACAGAATGAAAACAAGAATTCAATGAAATGATATACACTTTGGTCATTAAGGAATTTATTAATTCTATTAATTTATCATCTATGCTAAAATTTTGAATAAAGATTAAACATCAAAAATGACATGATATTGGTCAAAAGGAAACCACGAATTTCAGGTTTGTATTCTATGCAAAATAATAATAAAAAAAAGCCAATCAGTCTTATTAACCGCTTACAAATAGCAGATTAAGAATAATCAAGCAAATTTTTTTGGGTTCGGAAAAATATTTCTGGATGTTCGACTATGATATCAAGGGAATTTAAGTGGTTTCTCACTCCAAATATATTACATCATTCAATAATTTTTTTAACATCCAAAACCAGACATTATACCCATGGATATTTAGTTAAAAAATGTTCTAGATCATGTGGGTTCCTAAAGTTTCTTTTTTCTCGATGACTACTTTCAAACTTTTACTATTTTCGGTAGACTCCCTGCTGCTACATTTCTACTGTATTCCCAAAAACTCCTAGAAAATATCACCCTAAATTGGGGGTGTTAAGAAGGAAAAAAAAAGTAGCATATTTTCTTTTGTGTCCTATTTATTAAAATAATACTTGTAATTATACAAAATTTTATAAACATTTATTATTACAAAAAATCAACAATGAACTCTGAAATGTAAATCAACAATAAAAAATAGTCATACTTTTAATGAGATGGCCCATGGGCAGCACTTTGCAAGTCTCGACATGTGTACACTTGTACTATTATTTATTGTTCTATTCAATTCTGTGTTTGAACTGAATCTCGAATATTTTTGAATACCTACCTAGTGAATGATGCTACCTGGCTATGTAGATAGGTAGGTAAATCCAAGCCAAAATGTTTGTTCTTTATTATGAAAATCAGAAAATTTGTCGTGGACCTCCCCCCTTACAACTTGTGAACTCCTGTTTTCTTTACACATCTAGGTGGATCCCTGTGTGGTCTCTTATGGACCCCTGGGGGTCCACCTGGTCCACTTTGGGAACCTATGTTCCAGATAAAATTTTTATTACATAGATGAGCACGTTTTTAGATGTCCTAATTTGAATTCAATAAATTACAAAATTAGTAAGCAAGCGAAAATTAACTTATATGTAATATTTTGAGTTTATAATATTAAATTTATAACTCATTACAGATATTTAAGAGCTACCTTAATTGAAACAATCATAATTAACGTAATTGTGACTTTTTTAATGCTGTTTTTGGAGAGAATTACCAAATTCCTATGGTTCGTACAAAAGTAAAAATTGCATCACATTACTTCAAAGCAAATGCTAAATAAAACAATTCTCCATAACCTTTTATCGTAATTCTGTGTGATCAGTAATGAGTTAAAATTGCGACGTTTGTAGAAAAGAACTATAATATATATGAATAAATAAATGAAATCTTTTGTTAATTTTTGGCAACCGCTTAACCACAACACCAACTCATAGCTGCCTTTCTTTTCCGTATCCATAGATGTCACAAAAACGATTAAATTTCTATAAAATTTTAAATATGACACACTACAGGTTTTATATAACTTCACTAATACATTAATTATCACCTCTTGAGTTGGTGATTCGTAACAAAATTGACGAAAGGAAAGAGTTGCAGGAAACTGATATCAAATTGGATCGACTTGTTACAAACAACCACATTTTGGCCATGAAAGTTAATTTAACTGAAAAATATGGCTCTAAATGAATTCCTAATGACTACAAACATCCACTTTTGAGATGAGAACTACATTAATGAATAGAAAGACAGGAAACAGATCAGTTATCAGCTTGGCAACCACAACCTGAGAGTCACAGCAAAGTATTTAGTTATGGGAATGTGCATCACAAAATTCTCTAATTTCTTCAAAATAATGCAGTTACAGAAATATTATTTCAATGACTTCAGACGTCACTGAATTCTAATGGAGACGGATGCTTTCGAATCCACAGAGCATTTTAAAGCAGGACAATACGAAACAAGTATTTCGTATGATATTACTCTGGTAAATATCAGAATTACTGTGTACCTCAAATCAGCCAAATGAAATAGAAATAATTTTACAGCTGTGTAAATACTGATTAAACACCATTTATGAAAATATTCAATAATCTTTTTATAAAGAAATATCAGGTTAATCTGATAGCTTTATTAAATGTAATAATAATTTTAAAGTGATGAAATATTTTATTTTAGTCTTCAATAGGATTTAAAGTATTTCCAGATAAAAAAATAAGAATAAAATTAAAAAAAATATTTAGTATTTAAATTTTGGTCATTGGTTCGACTCATTTTCATCAGTCAATTAGAGGTGTTATTTTAAAATCAGTATATATATATATATATATATATATATATATATATATATATATATATATATATATATATATATATATATATATATATATATATATATATATATATATATATATATATATATATATTAATTGGCGTAAACTTAAGACACTATAGTACCCCTAAGTATCAATCTTGGGCATTTTAAAAGAATAATTTATACTCTCTGCTACAATATTTCTGTTTTCTTGTAAATGCCTTCATGAGATTGTTAAATGGTATGCCTTCCTGTGATGTTAAAATTAGAAGGTAAATTCTCTCGATCGATAGATTCTTTAAGCGCCCAAACAGTTTCATCGCCAGGGACAATTTTGCAATTCTTTCAGTGTGGAAACGATGGAGTTAATGAGAAATTTCAGAAGATCTTTTTGTTCGAAAACTTATTAATAAATATTCCAAGTGGAAAATTTCGAAATCTAAATAATATGTCAAACCTCACGATCGATACACAAAGGAATATTCACATATATTTTGTGGTTAAAATACTATTTCTAACTCTATGCAAGTTGATAAACACATCACTATTACATCCGCCAAAATTTATACAATCTGATGATATCAACTGAGTGATGATAAACGCAATAATCAATAATTTTATCAAAGCCTGATCATATCAATCTACTATCACAGGAATACATAAACAACATTCATAACACTTTACCGAAGAAATGGGGAATGGTAACTAGCATAACAAATATAAAACCTGCTGAAACTTTCTAAAAATGAAAGTTAATAACAATGTTAATAAAAATTTATGCGAAAAACTTAACATTTCATAACTTGCGAATTTAAATATAAACTCACAGCATGAAATACACGCAAGAATAAAGTAATTATTAAAACGCAGCCTTGTTTTAATCTTGTGATTTGAAACTTGTATCATTTGATTACTTCAGAAAAGAAACAGTCTGGTGTGGTGTGGATATGGAGAGGAGGGAGCCAGCTCAGGTGTGGCCTCGTCACCTGACCATGGTTCAAAATGACGAGGCACCTTAAAAAGTGGAAAGTCGTACTTTCACCTTCGTGGTGCTCTGATCCAAACGAAAGACGCTCTCTATTGACTCAAATTCGCATTGCTAAGGCATAGCGAGCTTGGCTTGTCCAAGTGTCATAAGCAACAACAACAACAGAAAAGAAACAGTTAAATAATACGAGTTTGAAAATGCAAGTTAATCAACATTAAAAAAAAATCAGAAAACAAAAATCGAGGCATTGTAGTAAGAAGAGTAAAACATATCTGAAAATCATAATCTTCACTTAAACATTCCGAACTCTTTAAGATTGAGCACTTCATCATCAATCCAATGCTTCTCTCCTGCCTTCTTACATAACACCCCATTTCCTTGTCTTCATAAATCACAAGATGCTTCCATAGACGGCCAATTTAATCTAATTTAGAAAAAAAAAGTAGAGAAAAACGAGTAAAATAAAGCACAACAGCAGAACGAGCCGCCCCTCTCTCTACAGAGAGCAACCCCGTTGACATCGCAGTTGGCCAAGGTCCTTGCAAGTGGATTTAGGAGAGGGGCCTCTGACCTCTCGTTACGCACTCCACCCATTCTTTCAAGAAGCTCCTTCCTCCAGTCGCAGCAGAAGATGCGCACGGCTGCGTGAAACAAAACACCATTGTTCTTCCGAGGCCCTTCCCGCCGAAATATGCCACTGTGTCGCCAAAAAATCGACGATGGTTTTGGTTCCCGTTCTGTTTTCGGACACAGGAATATTTTTCGCACGGCGTTATTATTACGCCACTACACCGGAATCTCCAAGCCTCATTGTCTCGGTCGGCCTTGGTGATACCTTTTAGGTGGCTGTCGTAACTTCATATTTATTTTTCTTAGCACTTTTTGTTCGTGCTTAGGTAATGGCGGGAATAAATCGCTTCCTTTAAACAATCGATTCGAATTCCATCAAGAACTGCGCAACACATCGTGTGTTCGATTTAATTTTTTAGGCACAGACGAGGTGGTGGAATAACACCCAGACTAGTTAAAAAAGAAAATTCAGAATTATTTAAAAAATTAAACAACGTTGTCTCTGAACTGAATATAAAAACTTACGAATGATTTACATCGGCCATGAAGAAATTGCGCTATAAACACAATATTTTATAAACAAACACAAATATTGGAGAAAATTTATGAATTGAATAACTCGTAGATAAAAACGTCTAAAATAAAACTGCCTAGAAGCGTTCATCTAACAATGTAATTTAATAAAATGATGTAATTTTAACTATCAATGATAAATATGCGGTAAGTGTTTATATAATTTTCAAAACTAATGCATTACTTACCAATTACAAGTTAAAAATGCTTAAATTGGATGTTTCAAAAAATATATGTTAATTTTTTTATGTAATCGAATACATATTTTATAAAAAAAAAAGTACAAGCCAGTAAATCACATTATGAAAATCAGTATAATTATATCTCAATCTTACTATTTATTTTCAAAATAAAATTGTATTACTATATATTATTAGTACTATATGTGATATACTATATATTAATATATAATTACAAGTATTAGATTTAAAAAGGCTTAACATATTAATTTTAATCCATTTCTATCTGCTTAAAGAAAAACTGCATATTTTGTTGTTAATTGATATAAAAAATCAATACATTCACTGTGACATAATAGTAAGCTAAATCCCAACGGAAATGATTTAAAAATCAATCCAACATGTCCCAGTGACAAAGAACAGATCCATACTAGAGAGTTACACCTAGACCCATTAAAGGGTTATCGGACTTTATTAATAAAGTAGGTGACCCGAGCAACTGGAACTAGGAAACATTGGGTTTGGAGTTAACAGTACAAAATGCTGATAAAGCAGAGGTGCATAATGACATACAAGCCCAACTCTAAGAAGACGAAGACAAAGAACTGAAGATGGATGTTGCTCTTCGGCCAAGCTCAAACACCATCTACTGCGGACGGGCAATACGTGAGAATGAATATTCTCATTCACTGAAATAAGTAGCTTCAGTGGATGACTTCTGTCCATATTTTGTTAGTTCTGCTAAAATTTAGAAAGGCTATGAAGAAATCTCGAAATCTCTTATGGTGTTAAGCATGTTTTTCTTTATTAACATAATGTGAATATGGCCTACCTTAGAAGTCTTACCAGAAAGAAATATCCTCTACATTTTTCCAAAAATTTTACAAAAAACTGACAAATTGTAATCTATTATATGATCTAAGAATGTATAAATATTGAGTTTTAACAGCTCACTGGGAAGTTTCCCTATTCAGAATGCAAAGGTCCAAGATTTGACTTTTTCTTATTTTGCAAAGAGATAAATATAATAATTTTGCGTTAAAGAAGGATATTATCCGGAATAAATGGTTGAAAGTACAGTGGGTGATTGGTTAACGAACAATTCGGACTGCCAACGACGAACACTTTTACGAAAAATTTCTGTGTTCGGACAACGAACACATATTCGGATAACAAACTAAAATGAATTCTAAGGAACATTCCTGGGCTCTCGGAATCCAGAAATGTTCGTTATCCTACCTTGCCTTACCTTGTCATTATCCTACCAAAGGATCGAAAATCGTTTTTCATCTCTCTTGAATTATGTTGCTTTGCCTATTAAACTTCAAAGTTCTATATTGGAAAAAAGATTTTTTCCCCAATGGATTAGTTATAGCCAAAATAGAACTCAGTTTTTGATTTCATTCAAAACCAAAACTGATTTCCTTTTGGCCGCTTCCCTTCCCCTTGTTCATTCATTGTCTCACAGGTTGTCATTGAATAAAGAATTCCAAACGGCAACAACAATGTTATAAATCACTTTACAACCACAATGCTTCCAAAAAACCCTGTAAAATAGAGAAAAGCAATCGACATTGGACATGTTCTTTAACGCCTTAAAAACAAAAAAAGGTCTGATTAATATGCAAGACTATATAGTATTATTTTTTTATAAACTTAATAAGTAAGTATACATCCTTTTGTATAGGTGCCAGGGCACAAAGGTATCGAAGGTAATGAAAGGGCTGATGAACTTGCTAAACAAGGATCATCTTTTGTTCCCATCGGTGCAGAAACTTTTTGTGGGATCAATTTGAAGACCGCAAAAACCAATGTTCTTAAATGGGAAAAACGGAAGATGTATGAAGCTTGGCTCAACATTCCTGGTCAAACCCACGCTAAAAGTATGATCTGTGAATCATCAGCGAGGATTGCCTCTGAAATTCTAAGATGCTCTAGGCAGAAGATACGTTTAATCGTAGGCTTCATAACTGGGCACTACTATTTCAGAAAACACCCCCATAAAATGGGACTGTTTCAGCAAGACCCAATCTGCCGGAAATGTCATACGCAAGAGGAAACGGCCAATCATATCATTTACGAATGCGAGGCTCTTGCCCTCCCTAGATTAACTTCTTTAGGCATCATTCATATTAGAGAGTTACACCTAGACTCCATTAAAGGGTTATCGAACTTTATTAATAAAGGAGGTGACCCGAGCAACTGGAACTAGGAAACATTGGGTTTGGAGTGAATAGTACAAAATGCTGATAAAAGCAGAGGTGCCCAATGAAAAACAAACCCAACTCTAAGAAGAAGTCGAAGATACATCCTTTTTTAAATTTCATTTTTAGGGTCTCGAGAATGAAACTAATCAATTTCACAAAGAAATCTAGATTGATTTATCAGTTAATGAACAATTCAGATAGCGAACATAGCCTTGTAAACAGATCCTTACTTGTGGCGTGTGAATATATTTCCATTAAACACCCTTTAGGCAAAGAGGTGATTTCTATTCTTGGTACAGTAATTCATTAGTATTCAAGGAATTTTTACATAGATTGAAGAGAGATCCAGAATGATTTGGAATTTATTAACATGATGTGTAATTATACTAAGGAATTCCAGTTTTATAACAAAAGTTATTCGTTTTAAAAGTTATTTTATTCAATATACAACTTATTATTACGTATTCAATGAGGAAATCATAGCGTTGTGGATATATTCTTCAAAAATGTTTCGATAATACTGGTTAAATGTATCCAATAATCTGTCCTCAAAAGCTGCTGCATTTTAATCGACATTGAATTCAGACGTAAATTAATCTAACCAATTTTGCTGTGATACTATTTTCTACAACAGTGCAATGTGATAACCATTATGTGGAACTATATTTAACTCATTTAAACATTTTCCGAACTTTAGAAAGGTTTGAAATAACATATGACAATATTAAAACCCGAATTTCTGACAAATCTTATCTATAGTAATTATAAGGGGGCATGTAAGGCATTTATGATAACTATGACTAAGATGGTTTGGTTTGTTTTCGCTCAACGGTCATTTTTTGCACATGAGGCCTTATTAGATGGGATCCTACCACTACAAATATCCATGCCCAAGGTTGGTTGGTTGGTTGGTTGGGTTTTAAGGTGCAAAATCCAAAAATAAACAAGCTGCGCCACCATACCCTAGGTGGGATTCGAACCCACAAACAGTTAAACAAAAGGCAAGAGCGCTTACAACCCGGCTGCGATCTCGGCTAATTATCAAAAAAAAAAAAATAATCACATAATTATCATTATTCATATTTAGTCTAATGTTGCATTTTGCAACAATACATTATCTTTATTATAATTTTAAAATATAACTATTATTTAGTTTTGTATATAAGAACTATATATTTACATTATATAGTTCAGTGAAATTTAAAAATATAAGTTCACAAATATTTTTAAACTTATAAATTTCACATAAATTTTTATAGTACGTTATCATCATTATAACTTAGAAGAAACTTATGCACATTAAAAACCAACATTATACAAACAAGATCATACACACAAGGTACAAAATTAACGACTTATTTTAAATGCGCAAAACACACAAATTTATTCAATGAAATAGAGATTTTAAACAGTGAAGTGCCTTAGAAATATTTCATACACACGAGAAATATTTCAATTATAACCATCTTATATAAAATTTTCGCGTACAATAAATTATCATTGCAAATAACGTTACAAAATTCTATCACTGTTTCGGGCTACGCAAAAAAAAAAAAAAAAAAAAAAAACGCTAAAATTACCAATTATTTCGAGAGAAAATTATACAAATAATGAAGATAAATAACACTTGAATAAAACTAAGCTGTCATCCAATAAACAAAGAGATTAGATGCGCAAAATAACAACTAAATAATCTAGCCATCAACCTATTTTTAAAAAGGATAAATAACAATAATAAAAATGCCATCATTATTTCGAAATAATGAGGAAGGAAACTCGAGATCCTAAAGAATTCAGTATGAAGAAAGAAAAATGAATATTTAAAGCAAAGAAGTTGCGTGCTTGTATAATGAGCAGCAGCAGAGCAGAACAATAGATAATGATATCCACACGCTCTCTGTGCAGCTTCATTTCAGCGATGAGAAAGCGCTACAAGTGATTCGATGAAGAAAATGAACTGCATATAGTTTCTTATACTCACAATTGAGAAAATTATTTTTTAAAACTGTCACAGTAATAATATATCGATAACAATGATATGATGCAACGAATTTTAGTGATTGCGTAAAAATAAAATACAGTGAAACTCTATCCTGCTTATGAGCCTCTTGATAATAAATATTTCACTCAAAAAATTTGTGGTTTTAACATCATTTAAGTGACTTGTAGTTGTACTATCAAATTTCAAATAGTCAAACTGGCAAACTTTCGTCAGTCTAAAAATAAAAATTTTGATATACAAATGCTTGATTCGGCCTATTCTCACTTACTCATCTGAAACGTGGACATTGACTGAGAAGGACAAAGAAACCATCTCCCTTTTCGAAAGAAAAACTTTAAGAAGCATCTTTGGTGGAATAAAATGTGAGAATACATGGCGAAGAAGAACTAATTCTGAGCTCTATAAACTATATAAAGAACCAGATATTGTTAAATTTATCTCAATACAGAGATTAAAATGGGAAGGACATTTGAGCCGGATGAACGACAATCGGGTGAGGAAAAAGTTTTTCTTGGTTCGCCCCATTGGCACCAGAAGAAGAGGACGACCGAAACTCCGATGGCGTGACTGCCTTGAAAACGACATAAAAACACTAAAAGTGATAAACTGGATGACCTTATCCAAAAATAGGGAGTCCTGGTATGCACTTCCGAGGAAGGCAAAGGCCCACCCTGGGTTGTCAGGCCAATGAAGAAGAAGAAACTGGCAACCACTTGTTACAAAAGCAGCCTCGAAGACAACTTTGCCCTCAGAAGACCGAGCAGAAATGCACCTTATCCTTCTGCTGCTGCAGCAGTAGAATGGAATCATACGCTCTAAAGACTACAGTATATTCAATGGATCAGAAAATTGTTGCAAGACACTTCACTATCTGTCAAGTTCTGTTTACAAGGAGAATCTTTTAGCCATTTTATCAATTAAAATAATCACATGGAAGGTATCACGGAAATCGCCAAGCTTTAAATCACGTACAAAAATTAACTGACAAACAAATCAAAGCCGAATCCATGTACGGTAGACGTCTTGTCTACCGTACATGGAGGCAGAGAAGAAAGACCTCCCAACTCCAAGGAGCAGTTGCACAACTACTGTCGTAGACTAGGCCAGTTATTTCTCAACTGGATTAAATCCGAGGACCGGTAAAATATTTTGGTACCCTCTCGCGGACTGTATGTTTATTAATTAGACCCACTGGCATAATTTTTTTCACAAATAAATCATGAGGACAAAAATAATTTTAAAATAATTTTATTTGTTACAATTTGCGTTCAAGTAATCAGCGATACGCAATGCAGACCGGACTCTAACTGGTGTACTAAGAGTGCGGCACCGCAATGTATGAAAGGCGATTAGTTACACAGTTGCCAATATGTGTTATATTTTTCATCATCCATCATATTGTTTTCTAAATTAGTAAGCTATTGTTTTTGTAATGTAGGTGCTGTTTAAATATCGGTTTTAGGCCAAGGACACTTTGGATTTATGAAGGATAGCTGGATATTTTGCGGACCAGGACTGGCGGTTGAAAAACACTGGATTAGGACTTGTTGCTTTCGCACTTGAAGCGAGGGTTCTCCGGAATCGGTATTTTGATGAAAATCATATACTCTTAAAATGATTTTATCGCCGACCCACTTGTCTAGTGGTCAGCGTGCCTGACTACGGATAAGGAGGTCCTGAGTTCGAATCCCGGTTCGGGCATGGATGTACTTTCTCTATCCTGTCTTAGTCCTTTCCTTAGTATGAATGAGGTGTGAATGGTTGCTTACCCTATAAACGGGTTCCTATGGCATGTGTGTACTGAAGAAGTCGGACTTTCACTTTCATGGTGCTCTGATTAAAACGAAAGACGCTCCCGATCGACCTAATTCGCATAGATAGAGATCTTGGCTTGTCCAAGTGTCATTAGCAAACACAAAATTCTTATTCTGTTCGTTTACCTATTTTTCGTCCGGTGTTGAATTGAGAAAGGTTGGACGGAGTGGATTGAAACTTAGACCTGGATGTTTGTTTCAAGCTAATTGAAAAATAGGGTAGCTTCCATTTCGAAATTTTTATAACAGCGTTTATAATTAAATCAAATCATAATCAACTTGATTTGAACTCACTGTAAAGTTGCTTATGCCGCGATGCTTGTGGATTGTACTTCTTTGCCGCCTTTTAAAGCTGTCACTATGTGTGTCCACAAGAGTAAAGTCGGGCATTCAATTCATTCTTCTTTGTGCAATTTAGCACTGTGTGAATTTGAAAAAACATTATAGCCAGGACAAAACACTCTCTATTGGAGGCTTTCTCCTCTCTAAAGAACTCTGCAGAGAAAATACACCTTGTTATCAACGAAGAAAAAACAAAATATATGCCGATTACAAAATCCCCTACACAGATGAATTTCTTAGACATTGTGGACATGAAATTTGTGGTAGTCAACAACTTTACCTACTTGGGATCAAACATCAATACTCAAAATGACATTACCTCTGAAATAAGAAGAAGAATTCAATCTGCTAACCACTGCCTGCACGGTTAAATGAACTTTTTGAGATCAAAAGTAGTTAAAAGGCAGACCAAAATGATACTATACAAGACAATTATAAGACCGGTGTTGACTTATGGATCAGAAACCTGGACCCTAACTAAGAATCATGAAAACCAATGAGCCATCTTTGAAAGAAAAGTCCTTAGGAAGATTTTCGGTCCAGTCAATGAAGGAGGCTGTTGGAGGCTTCGCTACAACTTTGAGATCTATAGGATGCTAAAAGACCATGACATTATAAAGACCAAGATAAATCGTATAAAATTTGCAGGACACATTTGCCGCCTACACCCCTCCACCCTGACAAACAAAATCTCACATTACAAACCCATTGGGAAAAGACCAAGGGGTCGGCCAAAACTCAGATGGTGGGATGCGGTAGATGAGGATCTTAGCATTTTAAAAATGAAGAACTGGAGGTCTGTCGCCAAGCAAAGGCCGCCGAGGAAAAGTGTTCTAAGGAAGGCCCACATGGGCTTGTCGAGTCAATAGAAGAAGAATTTAATAAAACAGTAAATGTTATTATTCCAAATTACGACTTTTCCCATTTCTAGGCGTTTTACAGAGGAAGGCCGCTAATTCTTCAATAAAGCATAGTTCATGTCTCATAAGGAATAACTTTTTAAAAATCTTGGATAGAAGTGAGTTTTTTCCGACTTTTGATAATTTTTATGCAAAGTTTTCCTTTCTATAACTAACGCTCTTTTAATTAAAACTTTTTTAATTGATATATTAAATTTCAGGTCAATATTTTACAAACATCACCATTCTTTTGGTTTTCTGTAGTTCAATATAACTTCTAATGAGATATTTTTCAAAATAAACAAATAAGTTAAATTTAGTTTAAAGTATCAGTAACGCATTTCAATCATGTTTACATAGTCCCTGTTACTTTTCATTTGTTTAGTTGCGATTTTCTACATTGCAAAACATTATTTTCGAAAAATGTTTTGTTTTTAAATTTTTTCATTTTCCCTATGAACTATCAGAAATTTATAAATGATCCTTTGGATTATTAACATTTATAACTTTTAAAGCAAAGTTTCTGATAAAATCTAATATTTTCACATAATATATTTTTTTTACTTTTCCATATGCATATATTTAAATAAGATAGCAATTCACATAAAATTTGAAATGATTGCGAATGAACCTAATACAAAATACTCAAAAATTTATTCATATTACATCCATGAATAAAATGTGAATTTATTTTAAGAAATCATACTGTTATTTAACATGGCAATGTATAGTTAAAAACCAAATAAAATTTTAACTATTATATAAAATAGTATTTAAAAATAACTGTTCTATTAACACCAATAATAATACTTAGTTGTTACGCAAACGAGAAGTTTTAATTTTATATTTGATGTTCACAAATTACTTTCTCTTCCATTACTCAAACTGCTGATTAATGTCTATAAAAAAATAAAGGGAAAAACCCAATAAGTTTAATAATTAGTCATCAATTACAGTGTGATTTAAGACATACACATTTTTCTATTTAAGGCATACTTTCACCAGCCTATTTTAAGGCACTTTCAACACAACTAAAGAGATCTTGTGATTCCAAAGAATTCGCTAAACAGATGTGTCCATCTACATCACAGGTGAAATAAGAATTCATTCTCTAAATTTTTAGGAATATTTTTTTTTCTATTTTTAAGCGATGACTAAAAAATCGATTCAAAGCATGCAGTGCGCAGTGACCAACGACGTCTACAAGGTGGCCTTCGTTTTCGAGGCCAGCCGCCTCTAAGCAGCTACCTACATGCAGACAATCGGCCATACCCACGCCACAGAGAGAAATGTAGGGTGAATTCATGAATATTACTCTTGCTAGCTCCCCACATTTAGCACATGCGTGGGCCTCACAGTTACAATGTTATAACTCACATTCAAAGAATGTCTTTATACACTTTCAAATAAGAAGTTTAAGGATTCTTTTTTCTTAATCAAAAACACTTTTTATCGAAATTACAAATTTAATAAACTGATATTTTAGATACACAAATAACTCCAGACTGACAAAAAAAGTAAGTCTTTAATATCTATCAGTCAGAATTCTTGAACATTTTTTATAATATACATATATATATATATATATATATATATATATATATATATATATATATATATATATATATATATATATATATATATATATATATATATCATGATATATATATATATATATATATATATATATATATATATATATATATATATATATATATATATACTTTAAGTATTTAGAATACAGTAATAATACACAATACAATAATTGAGTAAAATATACAATAAAGGTAAAATATAAATATTTAGAAATCTGGCAACCGGACAAGAACAGAAGTAGAAAAAATAGCATACCTCAATAAAACTTTTTGTGATCGGAAACAGCACATAATCAAATCATTCTACGAGAAAAGGATTAGAATTCGATTTCAAATTACATTTTCGCCTGTAAAGAGAAAAATAACAGCATTAAAATTATCGCACAAAAATACTGATAATGAGCTTTATGAAATATTTTTCGATGAAAAGTTTGAATTGGTTTTATTAAAACAATAGGATTCTGAGAAATTCTCAGTAAATTTCTTGCGAAATGTTAGGCTTTCGTCATTATTGGGGAAATAGTTCGTTAATTTCTTTTTATTAAAATTAATAAGTTTTTTTTCGATTTTAAATTAAAAATAATATTTGTAATAACATTATAATATTTTAATTCGTTATAATAAAGTTAATTTGTTCTTAATAGCTTTAAGTGAATGTATTGTAAATTAATATTCAAATTTGTTGTACGGATTAGTTCACAGAATGCAGGTTAAATATTTATGAAAAACTAGCTAAGGTACCCAACTTCGCTCAGGAAATTGATTTGAAATAGTGTGGTAGTTAGAGTAAAAGTATAACACTTTAAGATATAAGATTTAGAATACATAGATTCCAATAAAAAATTTATATATATATTTCTTTTTACAATACTTGTTTATAAGCAATATTTGTTGTTATCGTGTGCCAGCCAGGCTGGCAATATGGGGTGCGCTGCTCCACTTTTCCAACTGAACCCTATTTTGGTGTGGAGTCCGACTTCCTCAGTACACACATGTCATAGGGACCCGTTTATAGGGTAGGCAACCATTCACACCTCATTCATACAAAGACAAGATAGATAGAGAGAGAAAGTACATCCAAGCACGAATCGGATTTCGAACCCAGGACCTCCTTATCCATAGCCAGGCACGCTGACCACTAGAAAAGTTGGTCGGCGCAACATTTGTTATTCGGTTATATATGTATTTAACAAATTTCCTACTCGAGAGAAAAGCAGGCTTCTTTGAATGGTGCCGAAATATTTTAAAGTTTTCCCTTATGCTATGTCAATTGCAAAACAATAGGCTAATTTGACCTGAAATTGCATTCTTTTAAATTGGAAGGGCAGATCAGTAGAGATCGCTAGGGATGAATACCATGCTCATTATCGTTCGTTGGGCTGTTCTTTTTGTTTTCGTCGATTTGCTTCAGAACTGGCAACACCTCCACTTTTACGGTTAGGCTTTCTATAAAATATTATTTAAATATTTTTTACGAAGAAACTCACACACTACACACAAAAACACTTTATTTTCTATTTATATTGAATTCCTGTATTACTTTGATTACTCTTACTGGACTGTTGGCATTTACTCCTTCATTGCACTTCACTGGTAAGAAACTGACATTCACAAACCAACAACTGATCAATTGCTTTATTATACCTCTCCCTGCCAATAAGTAGCCCCACCCATACAAAAAAAAACTCCGAATAGTCCAGTGTTCTAAAACATTGTGGACTACTCACATTCGAGTTTGTTCTGGAATGTTTCCAATTGATCTAGGATATTTTAGACAATTCCCGAACATTTTGGAATGTTCTGGAGTGTTGCGGAATACTCTCGAGTGTTCTGGACTGTTTTAGACATTTTTAGAGGGGGCGAAATTTCTAGCTTATATCTTCAAAATCCTGCCCTTCAGATAAAAACGGTAACCTTCTTCGTGGGCGGGAAATAGAGGGTTACCACATCATATAACTCCCTTGAGCGTAATCGGACTCATTTCAAAGTTTTAGCGGCACGCACACTGTACACTTTGTTTTTTAATATACATTGAAATGGATTAATTAAAACGTCAGTAAACAATGGAAAACACATTATTAATTTTATAATAACCAAAATTTGAAAAGAATCGTAGCATTAAAAAATAATAATAATATACCAAAATTTTTAGTATACTATTATAAAAATTGTAAACTGTCTTTTGAAAATTGAGAAACTATTGCAAAAAGAAATGTATGCAAACGTAAAATCCAAAATCATGAATTCGCTATTTTTATTACACAGAAACAGAAAGAGAAAAAAGAATTTTTCAGTGAGATAAATGCGAAATATTAATAGAAACACCTAAACATCAATCCAAATAAAAAGAATATTATAAACTCTAATTACATCATATACATTAAATAGTATAAAATGGTTATAAATGAATCAGGAGAAATGTCATATCAAGGAAAATAAGAACATTTAATTAATAAAGTAACGTGTAAACGCTCGAATTTACTGTATTTATGAATCTCCACTGTCAAAATTCCATGTTAATATAAGGCAATAATCCAATTAATTAAAATTCCACATATTAATAAAGCAAAACTACATCTAATTTTGAATATTTGCAATATATTATAAATGTGTATCAATATTTAAGGCAATGTCTCCTAAAATCTGATCAAAAACAGGGCAAATAAGTCTTTAGATCATCCACATACATAAAAGACCAATATAATTTTATCGACTGTTCTTAAGTGTTACGGAAAACTTTTGCTGCTATACTGATTATGAAAAATTCCTATCTGATGCAACAACGGACTACGATGTCAGAATTCATCAAGTGGTAATATTTAAACCATGGGTTCCCAAACTGAAAGTTTTACTACTTTCGATAGACCCCCTGCTGCTACATTTCTACTGTATTCCCAAAACTCCTAAAAATATAACCATTAATTGTTGGGGGTGTTAAGATAAAAAAAAAGTAGCACATTTTCTTTTGTGTACTATTTATTAAAATAATACTTGTACAATTATCTATTATTATATTCAATTCTGTGTTTGAACTGAGTTTCGAATATTTTTGAGTACCTACCTAGTGAATGATGCTACCTGCCTACGTTGATAGGTAAATCCAAGCCAAAATGTTTGTTCTTTATTATGAAAACCAGAAAAAATTTCGTGACCCACATTTGCAACTTGTGAACCCCTGTTTTTTTTTTTTCACGTCTACGTGGACCATGTGTCACGTCTGTATGGCCCATTTGATCTCCTATGGACCCTTGGGGGTCCACCTGGACCACTTTGGGAATCAATGACTTAAATCAAACATGTTTTAAATGCCATGAGAACTGAACTGAAATTATTTGTACGTTACATGTATATATGTAACTCACATCTATTTTAAAAAATGTTATTTATTAATTTCTTTGGTGTTTGTTATTTAAAAAAATATATTTACGTTAAATTCTTTTTGACTTACATATACTATTGAAAACTCTCAACTAAGCAACACAAGGTATTTGCTGACACTTTAAGAATGCCTTAAAAGAAATGACCGTTATAATATGAACTAATTCAGAATTCATTCTTTTAACCAGTGTCCAAACATAGTTTCAGTAAAAAGCAGTTGGGTTCTACGTACTTGATCAATGGTATTTTTTTTGTAGACTCCAATCAAAACTTAAATCCAGTTTTTTCTCTAGTGCGATGCATGTCCTAACTGCATAAACAGTTAGGATAATGATTAGAAAAGCAACATTTGTTTTGAATTTCGACCATTTTTCACAAGCAAATTTCGGAAGTAAAGCTCGGCATTAGGGAATTATTATATTAATCTAATTAAATATTTTTTTCTTTTTTACAAATGGCATCGGCTATTCACCTCTCGTTTCTGAAACATGATATATGGAATGAAGACGACCTAGGAAGGTCACCCAGTCCCAGCACCACGTCTTTTGCAAGCCCACACTGCGGTTAGAGGAAGCCTACGCTCGACATTGATCCGTGAATAAATGCATAATCAGACATCATTTACCAGTTTAGAAAGACTATGCCGTCGTCAAGCAGTCGACTTCCCTATTTATACCGTGGCCTCAAAAAACATTTTCTGAATCATTTCAGCGCGCACAAATTTTCCATTATTTTAAACGACAATTAAGAAAGTTAAAAGTGCCATGTTTAGCTTTGCTAAATAAAATATTTAAACAATTCCTGTATGGCAGCAGTGGAACGGCATATATGGATCCTTAAATAAATATATATCCTTCAAAACATTACATACAAAGCTAAAAATAATTAAGATAATGAATGTTAATATGAATGGTGATTAAAAATCTTATATATTTACATTCTATTACCTCGTTGTTATGAAATAATACGAGAAATTGGAATTTTATAATTTCTCCACCATGACTTATTGGTAGACATTTAAATGAATTAGTAAACATTTGAAATTACACAAATAGATATAAAAACCACTTGATGTACTGTGTATCGTGAATGTCGATTCCATACATTTCATGTCTATATCAATAACAATCTTGAAGGACGCCGAACTATACCAAATGTTTACCATGTTGTTGTCGTGTGTCAGCTAGGCTGGCAATATGGGGTGCGCTGCTCCACTTTTCCAACTGAACCATATTTAGATGTGTATTCCGACTTCTTCAGTACACACATGCCATAGGTACCCGTTTATAGGGTAGGCAACCATTCACACCTCATTCATACAAGGAAGGGACAAAGACAGGATAGATAGAGAGAGAAAAAGTATATCCATGCCCGAACCAGGATTCGAATCCAGGACCTCCTTATCCGCAGTCAGGCACACTGACTACTAGACAAGATAGGCGGCTTTTACCATGTTGAATGCCATAAATAAAAGTTGACACTATTATCGAACGCTTTTCTATATACCACAATAGCAGATTAAAATTAGTCTTACGAGTCTATATTAATGCTCACAGATAACATGGTAGAACGGTCTAGGGTTTAGTCGGTTTGTCAAACTATGGCCACTTTTTACGCAGTAGGGTTCATTCTTCTTCTTTAATAGCGTAACAACTATTACAGTTCTTAGCTGCCTCTACAGCACGCCTTTTCCAACCCAGTCTGTCCAGAGCGACACTTTGCCAGTTCCAAATTTTCAGTATCTTGAGGTCATTTTCAGTATCAACGATTCATCTAGCTGGTGGTCTTCCTCGGGTAAGAGATCCTTCGGGGTTCTTAAGCGTTTATATTCTAGTGGGGTTGTTTTCCCGGCTTCTCCAGACATGGCCAAGCCATCTTAGCCTGTTGCTTCTGATAACCAGGGTAATTGAGGGTTCATTCTACCAGTTATAATTTAATATGGATTCTACAAACATCCACACTAGAAACGGAAATCGATCCCAAGCAATGTTGAAATGAAGGTAACTGTCGAATCAGAGTGATTCAGCCGCCATGTCGATTAAGAGTGAACTAACTCAGGCCAAAAGCATAAGTTCTTGAATCACACAACATGGCTTCCGGAAAATTAAATCACAAACAACATTAGAGATTTACTCAAGCTTCGAAACATTGCTCACATCCATAGTAATTCTTGCGTGATGGCGTTCGTTATTACAACTCGAAGCTCCTGATTTTTCATACACATACCTTTTCGATAATAAATTCTGACAGCAATTTTCGGAGAGTATGTTCGTTTAATTACTTTCCTGTTTTCCCTTTTTGCATTTCTTATTATAATTTTAAAGTAACAATCTTTATACATCAATTCACCTTTATTTAAATTCAAAATCTTATGAATTATCAATATACGCATCTTAATAAAAGATATAACAAGTATCCATGTTACTTTTCTCATTAAATAATCAGGCATCTTTGTGCAACTAAAGAATGATGTGGATGCAAATAATTTCTACCATAACTATTAGCTGACCATTGTAACATGTCATATTTTCCACACCTTTCATTGTAAAAGAATCTCACTTTACCCCGTTATTATTTAAATTCATTTGAAATGTATAATTCATTCTCTTTTTATAATTTGAATTTACTTTTAACACGGTAGTTTGGTAGAGAAATATAATAAATAAAAAATACAGTATATAGAACAATGCACAAAAATTTTGAAAATTACAAAACTTGAAAAATGAATTAAAAAAGTGTTATCGAGTTAAGCAACAGTATTTCAGTTCCAGCAGAGGCTATTGAATATGGTGCAGAGAGGCACAATTTTGTATCGTGAATTGATTTAAAAATTCATGATCATGGGATATTTTGAATTGCTGCTTTCTGACGAAAAATTAACACAGTTCAGTTTTTAAATTAATCTTACCTATCCATCCCAACCAAAGTAAATGAAATCGGATTTTAATTTTTTTAGTCACCAATGTATAATAATTTTAAAATTTGACACACTGTCAAAAGGACAGAATTTCACATAAATTTATTTCATAAATTTGTGATATTCACACAGTAAGCTCCCTGTCATCCGAGAGCATTTCATCTACTTTGCGCATCATCCATGATGGCTGAACTCCATAAAAAACGTTCAATTCCATGCAAAAAAGAAGTATTTCAGTGCTTAAAACAACTTTTTAAATCCTTTTCTAGAGAAGAAAACCTACAAAATTTTAAAAATGAATAATTATATATATAATTCCCTTAATAATATTATTATATCACCTATTGCCTGTATAAATTATTCAAAATGCGTATACGTTCATTTTCCCCCCATAATTTTATGAATTGACCGCGAACTGTAATAGATGCGTCTAAGATTTCCAGGGATAAATCAATATATAGTTTTGAACAAAATAATAATAAATAAAACAGTTGGTTGGGTTTTTTTTTGTGTGTGTGTGAGAGAGAGAGAGAAAAATATATATATATATATATATATATATATATATATATATATATATATATATATATATATATATATATATATATATATATATAACAAATAAAAAAAGAAAATTTCCCACACTGTGTGTAATACAAGTAATATTTTATTTTCATTTTCTTCCTAATGAAACGAAAACTCAATAATTGAACGAATATTTTAACAATTAATATTTAATACTTTGTAATTAGTAGTTAACTTAGCACACAGTAGAAGAGATATTATAAATCAATACCTAATTTATATTCCAACAGAAAATCGAAAATTAGCAACGGCATAATCTGTACATTATTAAATTTAAATAATAAACTGTGATCATAAAATTTTCCTTAGAGATTACCTTTAGCACTGATTATAAAAGCAAAGACTAACAAAACTGTTGAAAACGCTGGTTTCAATTTCCTACATATTATAACACATGATATATTAATCATATTAATTTTACATATATTTATACAGTATTTCTACAGTTAAATTACATTTTACACAAAAAATAAATATCTATGTATAAAGTTAACCTCATTATTGACATAACTGGCATCCGTAAGGTTAGCTCTCATGGCTTCAGTTCAACAGTTTGTGGTTCGATACCCACCTCGAGCTGGGAATCCATTTATGCTTCAGGTCTCAATCTAATTGGTCCAGGTATGCAAAAAAAAAAAAAAAAAAAAAACCCATTGAGCAATAAACAAACCAAAACTTTTAATTATTAAAACTATTTTGATTCTAAATTCACTTAAAAGGAAGAAATGACATGGTTCAGCTGGTTTATTGTTCAAGGCCATTTTTTTACGCGCGGCTGTTAATTTATATAATAAAAGGCTATTTCGAATCATTATGAATATCGAAGCTCAAGGTGGGATTTGAAATCACGAATTGTTGAATCGAAGGACGGAGCACTAACCATTCTACTGCCATCTCGGCCAAAAAAATGATATAATAATCAGAAATATTTAGAAAAAAATACATATAGATATCTCAAAATAATAATTCATAATTGAAATATTCAAACGAAAGTATAATTTTGAAGAGTTTTACCCATTTAGCTTGCCATCTTTTTTATAAATGAATCATAAAATTTTCTACGGTAAAATGGAATTATCAGATTATTTTTCTAATGCTACTTTCAAGGATACTACTTTTCTAAAACGGCTTATGGATACTTGGCAAAATATTCGATATATGTGCGCAAATGAAAAATTAACCAATCAAGCTGAAGAGGTTCATCTTACAAATATTTAATTCACATGAAGTTACTAGAATTTCGTTAAAGAATTTAACAATGAAATAAATATCCATAACTGTCCACTTCTTGTATCGGTGGACTTCATCAATGTCAACAGTTTCATTCATCTGGTCGGACTCCATCAAACCCGATGGCAGAACAACAATAAAATGAATTTCTAAAATTAAACTGCAAAGAAATATTTTCACACAAACTTAAGGAACTGGTAAAAATGAACATAAAGCTAAGCATCTTTCATTGTTTAAAACATGGATTCCCAAACTTTTTTTTCTCGTGGACCACTTTCAAAGTTTTATTATTTTTGGTAGATTTCTACTGTATTCCCTAACTCCTAAAAATATCACCCTAAATTAGGGGTGTTAAAAAGAAAAAAAAAGTAGCAAATTTTCTTGTGTCCTATTTATTAAAATACTTGTGGTTATATAAAATTATAAACTTTATTATTACAAGCAATCAACAATTAACAAAAAATCATCAATGAACCCGGACGAGCGGGCGCACGGGCGGCACTCTGCAAGTCTCGACATGTGGTGTACACTCTTGTACTATTATCTATAGCTCTATTCAATTCTGTGTTTGAACTGAATCTCGAATATTTTTGAGAACCTACCTAGTAAATGATGCTACCTGTCTACGTTGATAGGTAAATCCAAGCCAAAGTTTTTGTTCATTATTATGAAAACCAGAAAATTTTTTCGTCGACCCCCATTTACAACTTATGAACCCCTGTTTTCTTTTCATGTCTACGTGGACCCCCATGTGGTCTCCTATGGACCCTTGGAGGTCCACCTGGACCACTTTGGGAACTTATGGTTTAAAACAATAAAATACAAACTATTGTATTTATTTACTACATATTAATAAACAAATTACTAATACTTCACATAGCATACATTAAAATATAAACTACAAGCATTTGTAAAAATATATACTGGAACATAATACATTTTCCATAAAAAAAGGTGTCTCAAGCTTCTACTCTTCATCGCTTTACAAGGAAATGGGCCTGTTTCACAGCCATTAGCGGGTGCGCAATGGTCTTCAGAATGAGAAACACATGACCTCGAGAGATAAGCTTCCAAAAAGAAATGATGGGAATGGAAAAGCTAGGTGAATGTGTTTGCAGATGTAACACATGTGACAAGAGATAAAAACTAAACTAAGAGTGAAGAATTCTCTAGACCATAGGTTCTCAAAGTGGTCCAGGAGGACCCCCTGGGGTCCATAGGTGACCAGATGGAGGTCCACGTAGATGTGAAAAGAAAACAGGAGTTCACAAGTTGTAAATGGGGGTCGACGAAAAAATTTTCTGGTTTTCAGAATAAAGAACAAAAATTTTGGCTTGGATTTACCTATCAATGTAGACAGGTAGCATCATTTACTAGGTAGGAACTCAAAAATATTCGAGATTCAGTTCAAACACAGAATTGAATAGAACAATAGATAATAGTACAAGTGTACACCACATGTCGAGACTTGCAGAGTGCCGCCCGTGCGCCGTCTCATTAAAAGTATAACTATTTTTTATTGTCGATTTACATTTCTAAGTTCATTGTTGATTTTTGTCAATTGTTGATTGTTTGTAATAATAAATATTTATAATTTTGTATTATTTTAATAAATAGAATAGAAATAATTCTGTATTATTTTAATAAATATAACACAAGAAAAAGCTACTTTTTCTTCTTCTTAACACCCCCAATTTAGGGTGATATTTTTTTAGGAGTTTCGGGAATACAGTAGAAATGCAGTAGCAGGGGGTCTACCGAAAATAGTAAAACTTTGAAAGTGGTCTACGAAAAAAAAAAGTTTAAAAACCCATGCTCTAGACAACACTACAAAACACAAACCATAAACCACTCCTAAAGAAATGCAGATACTAAAACCAGTTAATTATGACTATAATAATAAAAAAAGCCAACAGAAGCTTCATGGATTATTATTTGCTAATCTAAATTATGTCATAGAATTGTCTGGAATTTATTTATAATTAATAAGTACAGCTTAATGGGTGTCACGGCAAATTATTGTGAAATAATGGACTTACTTATAGTTTACTCGTTACATTTAGAATATTATTAGAAATTAAAAACGAATTTCAAAAATGAAAAATTATTATTAAAAAAATTATTAAGAGTTTTGAGCGTACGAGAATGTGATTTACTTTTTAAAAAAATAATAAAATAAAACATTTGTTAACGATGCTGAGATGGAAAAATTTATAATCAATCACAAGCATAAAAAATTATACAGCATACTCTGGATTATCCAAAACTGGATTATGTCAGATGATCATAAGAAGATGTTCATGTGCTTTACTTCTTAATAAGCAAGAAATAAAGCTTTGAGAAAAATAGAACGGAAATAAAGGTAATATCTCTATCACAATTTTATACATGAAACAAATCTATTGGCTCTGGTTTCTATATTTCTGGTCCTTAAGAAAAATTTGAGGACATCTTTATTTTATTATTATTCATTTCGCTTGAAAATTCTGAATCGGCATATAGGACTTGGAATTAAAAAATACAATTCTAAAATCTAATTTTTAAATTAGAAATAGATAAGGCATGTTTCTAGTCCCTTAAATCTGGTGACAAATCCGTGCGCATGGAACACTGACCTATAAAGAAAGAAAATCTTTCCTCAGAACTGATTAGGAATTTTACGGCCTCAAAAGTGCCTCTTTATTACCTTGTCGGGGAGAAGTCGCTCACAAAAAAAAATACAAATTTCCAGAAAGCCCCTCCAGAAGATTTTTTTGCGCGAGTGAAAAAGGAGACGGGTGGAGAAAGAGCTAACGGCACCGCAGAAGGGGCAACCGGGGACGGAAATGACGGATCGTGTGACATCTGCCGGATGCTACAATGTTCGTCACCCGTTTCTTGCCAATATGACACGCGTTGACCACCCCTTACCCCCTCTTTTTAAAAACCATTCTTCTTCGACGAGGACAAAAAAACACAGAGCAACACACTATTTGCAGAGGGGCACTAAATTGCGGTTCCTATTTTTAGTCAACAAAAAGTGCATTTGCTGATAGACATCGCGGGGCTCAAAGGATTCGCTCAACTCGCAGTGCAGACGCATCCGTCAAATAACTGGTATAAGGAACACAGAAAAATAACGTCATGACTTTATTTCTTTTAACACTTAAGAATTTTCTAGATCCAGTCTGAAACTTTCGAATCACTTTTTCATGAACTCATACTGAATGACTCGTTCAAAACCGCACCATCGAGCTGGTAACTGAAATGGTCCAGGGCTGTCCTGAAACCTCGGAGACTGAGGGTTCGATTCCCAAATCAGGAATAGATCTTTGTAGTAGTTCGGTAAGGCCCAATCGATTTAGCCCTCGTACGTCAAAAACGACCATAGAGAGGTAAGCGGGCTAAAGAGGTGGAAACACAAAGGAACAGTGTCCTACTATATTCTTCGCAAAAGCGCACCGAATACACCCGCTATTTATTCAGCGTATTTCAATTTTACTGCAGATACACAAAAGAAAATTTTGCTAGAGATCTTCCAAAATGGATTCAAACTCTAACGCATCTGGAAGATGAAGAGGAAAGAAAAGAATTAGATATTTTAAATCTTCGACCATGGGGAAAATTTCCTGGGATGAAATTATGTTTGAATAGGTTTCGAATGAATGAGAGAAAAATGTTAAGATTTCAAATCGTTATCAAGATTTGATAGTTCCTACCTTATGCAGTACGTTTCTATACAAAGGGTGTAAAAACGTGCTTCTATAATCCACAAATTAAAATTTATACGAATTTTTCTAAATACGATACACTTTAGCACAACCTTAGATGAAATCTGAATTCATTATTCAACAAAGATGAATATCATTTGCATCCGACGAACCTAATGGAATACCGACAAGTATGAATCATTTCATATACCAAGGTTTTCTGTAATCAAATAAGTTCATTTCTTAACAGTTGGGCATGATCCTTATCATTTTCTTTTGTGATTTCAATTAATGTATCGGACTCATGCTGAGCATTCGTGGTTTGTCGCCTCACCATTTTTTTGCACTCAAGAGCTAACCAGACCGGCATCCAGTTTAAAGTGGATTCCTGCCCGTTATGAGGTTCGAAATCACAAATTGAACCAAAGAGCAGAGAAGAAATTTGAGCCGCCCAACTTGTCTAGTGGTCAGAGTGCCTGACTGCAGATAAGGAGGTCCTAGGTTCAAATCCCGGTTCGGGCATACATGTACTTTCTCTATCTATCCTGTCTTTGTCCTTTCCTTGTATGAATGAGGTATGAATGGTTGCCTACCTTATAAACGGGTACCTATGGCATGTGTGTAGAGCAAAGTCGTACTTTTTCCTTCATGGAGCTCTGATTAAAACGAAAGACGCTCCCAGTTGACTTAAATTCGCATAGCCAAGGCATAGCGAGCTTGGCTTGTCCAAGTGTCATTAGTAACAACAACAGAAATTTGAGTTTTTCCCCTTGGAACTGTTGAGTACATCTTATTAATTAAACTTCAAATAAATATACATGTATTCACTTATACACACAAACACACATATATATACTCTCTTTTCTCTAGCTACAGGTATTAAAGTATTCAAATTTGGAAAAATGATCGTTGTCTGGGCTCGTAAATAATTAATGAGTACTAAATCAAATGCTAATACATTTCCTTGTACCTTTTTTCCCTCAATACTTTAATTATTATTTTTTTCAAAATTTTCCTGTTCCCCACCTTTTTATTCTTTAAATTGTTCTGTTATAATAAGGATGATTTCAATAATTTAGAGCAAAAATCAAATATCTTGTATGTGTGTGTGTTCTTGAATTATATATTACTTGTTTTTATTAAAATTATGTTTATATTCACTTGTATCTTCCGCCTCTCTCTCTATATATATTCACATATTAATAATTTTGTCTTATTAGAAGAAACTGGAGATTGAATTCGCATTTAGTAATCATTTTAAACACACACATAATATAACGGACAAACTTGATATGGCACGTAAAACTGCCACATCAGCCAATCTAGAAAAACGCGGACAACAAGAGAGACAGATTTAGAGAATCCATTTCATTGTCACCTCCTTCAGAAAGAGATTTAAAAAAGAGAGAAAGGAAATGGAAAAAAGAGGCCAAGAAATCGCGCGGCACACGACTTCTGCGTGACTGCTGCCAGCCCAAAGGGTAGGCAGTTAATTGACTTTTCCCTCAGCTCAATGGTCTACAAAGTGTCAGAGACCGTCACCGGCTGGTGACCAACTGTGGAGACGGTGATCACCGGATTGTGGCTAAGCTCGCCTCCGAACAATGGGGGACGAACGGACGCTCACGTGCACCATCCCAATCCTGCCAACGCCCAAATTAAAGACTGGAAAAGGGTTGATTGCACGGACTTGAAATACATTTTTAAACGTCTTGGAATGGCACTCAAGCACGCTGAACAGGAAAAGACCCAATAAACATGGAGCACTCACCACCAGCAATCACTCGGGATGGCAGATGAATGCACCGCGCCAAGGACCCCAAAGATATCGAGCTCCAATAGAAGCGAACCGAAAACTGCGACCTTCATTTGCACAGAGCGCCACCCCTTCACTCCAAATAAGATATTTTCTTTAGGAAAAGCCGAAGTCGATATGAGTAATGCATACTAAAAATAGTATTTCGGAAATATGTAAAAGAATGATTCTTAAGAAAAATGTTAAGTGAGTTCGGTAGTAAATTCGGGGCTTTAACTTATCGTCAAACCACAAATCCATGCCTTGAATTTCACATACAATGTATACAGATACACTAATTTTAAAAGAGAAGTCAGAATGTTTTAAGTTTTATATTCCTTCAGCAATAAAATATTACCTGAATAAAAATTCCAAATATTTGTTGGAAAGAAAAAACAGAAATATATTATTTCCAAAATACAAGGATATATATCTAAGTATATAATTCGCAAGTTTTTTTTAATTAGCATCTATACACAGAAGTCATTCACACTCCAAGAGAATTTCAAGATCGTAGTGATATCTACTACGACGTTACAGCATCAAGTATAAATATTAAGATACGCCAATTTAAAATAAAAACTATTATTTGTATCAATTGATCTTTTTTTAGTCTTCAACTATCAAACCGGCTGGTCTTACGAGAAAAGTTAGTTTTCATAAACACCTTTGGGAAAAAAATTGAATAGTTTCGAATTTTGTCAATCTAAATTTTCAAAGGCGATTTTATAAGTATCCCAAAATATTATCAATTGATACCATTTTAAATATAATTCCATAAATATTCAAATAATTTTTTTGCTCCGACAAATTTCTTTTCAAATATAGGGACTACATTTATAAGAGGATCACCTGGAAAGAAACTGCTGCTTTGATATGTGAAAAAAGAAAAGCACAGCATTTATCGGAATTGTGTGCTCTTTTTCATTCTTATCTGATGATATCGATATAATTTCAACCAACTGCCCTTACCCACGTCAGCACTTCCTGCATTTAAACATACGCAGCATCTGGTCAAGAGTTTCAGAATACTCCTGTTGTAGTCCTCTTCTCTGCCAATAATTACACTAGATCATGGGTTCCCAAACTATTTCTTCTCGTGAACCACTTTCAAAATTTTACTATTTTCGGTAGACCCCCTGCTGCTACATTTCTACTATATTCCCAAAACTCCTAAAAAATATCACCCTAAATTGGGGGTGTTAAGAAGGAAAAAAGTAGCACATTTTCTTTTGTGTACTATTTATTAAAATAATACTTGTACGATTATCTATTGTTATTGCTGTTGTCGTGTGCCAGCTAAACTGGCAATATGAGGTGCGCTGCTCCACTTTTTCAACTGAACCATATTTTGGTG
Organism: Latrodectus hesperus; assembly: GCA_037975125.1. NCBI lineage: Eukaryota > Metazoa > Arthropoda > Arachnida > Araneae > Theridiidae > Latrodectus > Latrodectus hesperus. The sequence continues at coordinate 69,184,476 of CM075852.1, forward strand.
TGGAGTCCGACTTCCTCAGTAAATACATGTCATAGGGACCCGTTTATAGGGTAGGCAACCATTCACAACCCATTCATACAAGGAAAGAACAAAGACAGGATAGATAGAGAGAGAAGTACATCCATGCCCGAACTGGGATTCGAACCCAGGACCTCCCTATCCGTAGTCAGGGACTCGCTGACCACTAGACAGGGCGGGCGTGGCACTATTATCTGTTGTTCTATTCAATTCTGTGTTTGAATTGAAATTCGAATATTTTTGAGTACCTACCTACGTTGATAGGTACATCCAAGCCAAAATTTTTGTTCTTTATTATCCAGAAAACCAGAAAATTTTTCGTGGACCCCCACTTACAACTTGTGGACCCCTGTTTTCTTTTCACGTCAACGTGGACCCCCGTGTGATCTCCTATGGACCCCTGGGGACCACTTTGGAAACCTATGCACTAGATGGTCGCTGCATTCTCAAACCCTTCGCCACTTTTAAAACGTTTACTCCACAGAAATTCATTCAGTTTAATTAAAAGGTGAATACTGGTACAAGATTATCAAAAATCTCATTTAAAGAAAGATACTAATTCTAAAAAATTACAGACATTTTCCGAATTAATTCAGCAGCAACGAGAGTCCGAAATGAAGACCAGAAGGTTTATTTTCCGCCTCGCGATTCGTATGACCAGCTTTAATTTTCGTAGAATCCCATAGTAAAAACTCTCTTCAATCGTAGTGCCTTTTCAGTCGAAATGTACTGACTATAGAATTTGCAATGTACGAGGATAACATGGGAATGCTGGTGTTCATACAAGATACAATAAATACTTATTTGCTCCAGGTGATTAAATTAGAAGTGAAGGACACTTCTTACATGTTACAGGTTTCTTTTTTTAATAACATATATTTTGCATTTTAGTAACAAAACGGTTGTTACTTTCTGAATAACCTCACCGTATGATAAGAAAAAATGCTCCTCTCGCTCTACTACTATCTCCAATTCAGAGCTTCCAATGATATTGCTGAAATAAAATTATATATGTCTCGTCAACATCCTTATCTCTTTCTACTGACACTTGCTGCAGATAGACAAAAAAAAAGCTGTGTAGCGAAAAGGTTTGCCTCAGATATTGTATGTCTGAAAGATGAAAAATGAATGGGATAGGACGTATTTTGTCCTTCTCATTTAAATGAAGGAAATATCCACTTAATGAATTTTATATAATCTTTAGATATTATTTCTTATATCGAGTAGTTAAGAATTTAATTATTTCGAATGAAAAATTTAATAATGATAATTTTTGAAAGTACGCGAAGTGGAACAATTTACAATGCTGAAGAGCAAGTGCTTAAAAAAAAGATTTCCGATTTTATGACCCAATATGCAAACAAGTGCAACGTACAATTAGTGTAGGGGCAGCTAGAAATCGAGAACTCCACAGAAATATGCTCAGTTGGTATGGGAATCACTTAAAGTAAATTTCGAACCACTATAAGCATCCAGATCCGCGGTAGAAGTCGAATCCACGAACTTTAGAACCAAAGGACAGAGCCTTCATCAGTCAGCTGCGAATTGGCACAGAGATGACGTAACATGGAAGAGCAAAATGCCAACAGAACAGTTAGCCAATCCGTTCATTCATTTATTCGTTGTCGTGGGACAGCCATGCTGGCAATACGGGGTGCGCTGCTCCACTTTTCCCTATAACTGTATGAGTCCGACTATTTTGGTGTGGAACTGAATCCTATATTGGCGTGGGGTCCGACTTTCAGTACACACATGCCATAGGGACCCGTTTATAGGGTAGGCAACCATTCACACCTCATTCATACAAGGAAAGAACAAAGATAGGATAGATAGAGAGAGAAAGTACTATGCTTGAACCGGTATTCGAACCCAGGACCTCCTTATCCGTAGTCAGGTACGCTGACCACTAGACAAGTAGGTCGGCGTTAATTTTAATACGAGGAGTTATTCAGTTTAGCTACCGATCGTGTTTTCTACAGTAAAAAACTTTAAATAAGTGATTAAAATTTTTCAAGACTTGCTTAGTAAGCATTTTTCTCGCTTATCTAATTAGCTTACATGCATAAACATGTAATGTATATGTGTGTATGTAGGTAAAAATAAAAAATTATGAACTTAAAAATTAAACAATTTATTGGAGATAAAACTTAAAGAGAGAGAGAGGGTGAAAATGAAACAAATTATCTAAAAAATAATTAAATTAGTTTCTTAGCACCTCTGAAAATTGATCCTAAACAAAGTAATAGGGATTAGAAATACAGATTAAAATAACTTTAAAGCAGCAGTTAAATTTTAAAGAGACGGTAGAATAAGTCAAACTTGAGTGTATGCAGACTAATTTCAAGACACTGATGGAATTTCAACAGGAACATTTATATAGTAAATTCCAGTTTGTTGGCGCCTCTTTCTTAATCCAGAATCCTCGAGTGCACAAAAACACACAAGCGGAATGTACTTCAAAAAAGAAACAATTCTCACCTTTTCCACATTCACGTATCTTAAATGCACATGTGTAAACAGTAACACCCGAGAAAACATTTCCATTTATCAAATATTTAACTCGCCTTATCTCAGCTATGCACGTCACAAGGTAAAAGGTGCCACAATTCTGGAAACAGAGGGATAACAACACCGAGAGGATAGAAACAAAACAAAAAAAAAATTGGGAGTTCAAAGTACAAGTTCTGCATCGCATAGGTGTCGCCGTGTTTTCAAGGGTTGATGGGAGATTTTAGTGACTCAATCAGACACAGAGTACTCGAGTGAAGTTAAAAATGAATTAGCTATCACACCGCAATCCGTGGTCAAACGAATTGAGAAAATACAACACAACTTGTAGTGAATCATTTGTTGTTGATACGTCAATAAAAACGTCTTCCAGAAATCGATCACAATTCATCTGAATAATTTTCCAAGAACAAAATTAATGCAATGTTTGATTAACTGAAAACAGCAAATATAACGAGCCTTTATTTTTATATGATACTTAAAACTAAGAAAATTATATTAAATTTAAAATCATTTATTTTTTAATAAAATTTATAAAGCATTAACCATTTTATAATCTTCCATACATATAATTTAGTAACCACAGTATACTAAACACATATCTGTATTAATCGTTTATATTTAGTTATATTTACAAAAACATGCAAAATTGAATTTTTTCTTTAGAAAATATTTAATTCATTTTCATTATTATACAAAGCACCGAAATATTGTTCAGAAAAAGTTGACGAAAGTTAGAATACAGAAAATAATTCAAAAATTTTAAATTTGCAGGTCAGCTTGTCTCTAGCAATTCTTTTCCATGTTAGATCACTGTTCTTTTTAGCAACGAACTTAATAACTTTAAAACATGAAAACTATGGATATTTAACTTGATGGGGTAAAACTATAATTATTTAAGATATAATCATAAGAAAAATAGAAAACTAATAACGTGTTTCATTTGACTGTACATCATTAAGTTCGCATAGAGTGTGTATATATATATTATATATATAAATATACATACATATATATATATATATATATATATATATATATATATATATATATATATATATATATATATATATATATATATATATATATATATATATATATATATATATATATATATATATATATATATATATATATATATATAAATATACATATATATATATATATATATATATATATATATATATATATATATATATATATATATATATATATACATATATATATATATATATACATATATATATAAATTTACATATATATATATATATATATATATATATATATATATATATATATATATATATATATATATATATATATATATATATAATTTTCATACGAATGATCCATGCGTAACAAGAAACTTTAACTGAGTTTCTATCACAAGTAAAGTATTTTTATGCGCAATTTTAGTTCTTTGAAGTAACACATCAATAATTTAAAATAATTCTCATTATTATAATTAATTATTCATTCCAAAGGTTTATAGAAACAGAAACATAAAAATATATAAGATGACAAATTATTATACTTAATCAAATTATTAGATGAAGTAATATTTTAATAATATAAACACCCTTCATAAAATATTTTCTATAAATATAAATGAGAGTTATTATTGCAAGATTCTTGTTATATATACCAAGACATGCATAGGAAATAAACTCTTTCAAAGCAAAATTAATATTTTACATAAATACTGCAAAAAGATGAAAATTAATCGAGACATGTTTACTAAAAGTCATTATAACTACGCTACTTTGAAACAAAATAGCAAAGGTATAATAACCTTCTTCATAGTCATTTCCCAACTATATAAAAATTTATTTCTCAAAAATACTTTATTTTTAACCATTAAGCAATAAAACATGGTAAAAACATTCCTGAAAAATAATTTCATTGTTTTATTTAATTTCCCATAACTAACTTTAAGAGACGAAATCCTATTATCACTGTGAATCTTCAAGTACACAATTAATTATTCAATTTACAGTAAGCAGACAGATCCTGGAAATGAGTGATTAGGTTGAACAGCACTTTAAAAAGAAGCTATTTTTTAAAGTGTGAACCCTCAATTCTAAATCAGAAAAATGCATCACTATTAAATGCTGTTTTATAGATATAATCAACATTCAATATTGATGTCTTTCTGCATTTATATATAAATATTTTCAATGTTGATCAAAGACAACATTGCAAATATTTATAAATGCAGAAAGTTAGACTTAATTTCCCATGTCCAATCAAGGTTTAAACGAAGGCTTCAGTAAATTTAAATATAATTAAACCATTCTTTTCAGATCAATAAAACAATCTAACAGTATTCCTTGAATAATTTAAAGTCAGTATTGCAGCAACAATTAGCAATAGTCTACATATACTCAGAGGAATTTTTTTGGCAGAATAGCAATCTTTAATGAAAAAGATTACATTTATTAATGTCTACTATGGTCAAAAGCAAAATAAAAAACATATTAATATAAACAGCGAGATGTATTATAAACATGAAAACATTTAATTTATTGTCACGTAATATCGTGTCAAGAAATAAAATATTTTAAAGTAATGATAAAAATACTCATCTATTTATGAGATATTAATATTCTAAATTTTTAAAGCTATATTTTAACTTAAATTTATACCGTCACAGGTTGTATCTTTGGTCACTCTATTTAAAGACACATTCCACTAAACGACTGCGAAATCTTGCGGCGAAATTTTAAAAATAAAGATTCATTCTCATTCAAAACTTACATTTCACTAAAAGGCGCGTCATTAAAACTCCTCAATTGTGCAAGAAGTCCATCAATTTTCGAGAAAAATTCGAAGACGAAGCGAATACGTTCAGGAATCAAAAAACTTTTGATACAAGACAGACTTCGCTGCCCTATCCCCCCCTCCTCATCCTCCCGCCTGACAAGCGAACGCCATGATGGCAATGAGTGCTAAAAATAGCAAAATGGATGATGCAAGCAGAGCAAAGTGAAGAGAAGGGGTGGGCGAGAAAAAGAATTTCGCCTGTCTGTCTCCCCAGACGCGTAACCCGGTTTTTATTTGAAATCCTTTTGTACGGGGACTTTTTTTCACTTCCATTCGCACAATAGAGGCGTATGTCAGTGATCTTGGATTTTTCACGTCGAGAAACCATTTTCTGCAAGAAACACTCCAAATGCCAAGTGAAGTCAATCGCGGAACACAGCAGCCAAATGAGCGGTTCCATTCACCTGCCCTCCACGCTAGCCAGAAAAAGCAACGATTTTGATAGGAGCTGGCATAACATAGAACAACAGAAACTGTTGCCATCTTTATTTAACCAATAATCTGCACTTCAAACATCCAGTATCAAGGTACATGTAGTAAATACATAAATTTATATCGGTGTTAAAACACACACAAAAAAAAAAACAATTCTGACACAGGTGCCGTATAATCCATGCGTCGAATTCTGAGATTGGCGATTTTTTGGCGGATTTTCTTATGTATCTGGCAACCTTGTTTTTGTTACGTCATACATATGGAGACCTACAAGAACTATGCAGAAAATTCTATTTTGGTAACCCTAGTATTTCAGTCATCGCGCACGTCACGAAACGTCATCTTGGCAACATTTCTTCATCGCCAAACAAATTCAGAATTTGGAATTATGGATTATACGGCACATGTGCCACAATTCTAAACAATTCCAAATTAATCACACATAAGATATTAAAATAGACACTGTTAAAAAAAATTTCGTAATAAACGAGTTCAAGCACAATAAATTTGCAACAAGTCTTAGGAATAAATTTTTTAATTTCTTTCAAACTTCATTGCTAAGAATAATTCTTCATCTTTTTATGACAGCCTGGATATTTTTCTGTAAAATGTCATGATTTTATAAGTCTCGCAATATGTAAATGAAATTTCTTCTTTTTCGTTGCATAGATTTTTTCAAAATAAAAAAATCCAAGATGAATTTTTACAAGATCCATCATATAGATAGCTATTTATATTTTAATAGTCATACTTCTCATTATTCATTCATCCACGAGGCATCAAAAGATAGACAAGGTTTGGTTTGTTTGTCGCTCAACGGTCATTTTTTGCACACGAGGGCTAATTAGACCGGGACTTACGGTTTAAAGTGGATTCCGAACCACTACAAACATCCATGCCCAAGGTGGGATTCGATCCCACGAACTGTTGAACCGAAAGCAAGAGCGCTAACCATTCGGCTGCCAGCTCGGCCAAAAGATAGATAAATGATTTCAATTAATTATTAAAACATTCCTTGCATCTTTACACGTTTAATATTGATTCAAAATCCATACAGTGATGAAATAAATAAAAAATTATCCTTCCTAACATTATATATATATTGTGATACATATCACCTAATTTGTAAAAACTCCAGATCAGGGTTTCCAAATTTCAAAAAACAACATTCCTGCCGATATAATCACGTATCTCACGAATGATACATGACTGAACATGATGAACAAATGTCGCCCATCTTGTCTAGTGGTCAGCGTGCCTGACTGGAGATAGGGAAGTCCTAGGTTCGAATCCCGGTTCGGGCATGAATGTACTTTTTTTCTCTCTCTATCTATCCTGTCTTTGTCCTTTCCTTGTATGAAAGAGGTGTGAATGGTTGCCTACCCTATAAACGGGTACCTATGGCATGTGTGTACTGAAGAAATTGGACTCCACGCCAAAATACGGTTCAGTTAGAAAAGTGGAACAGCGCACTCCATAATGCCAGCCTAGCTGGCACACGACAACATGATGAACAATCTGTTCATGAATTTGCTTTGAAGATGTCAAATAAATTAGACGCTGATTAACAGCAAATGCTTGAATTGAGTTATTTATTTTATTTTTTGAAGGTTGAAATTTTAAATTTCTACATTTACTGATTAAGATTTTATGATTAACAAATTTACTTCCAAAATTTCCAAAGGATGGAGATCCATCCCCAAAACAGAAAATTTATAATCATGATCACATTAAAAAATTTTTAAAACAATGTATTTTTCAACTTATTTTTAAGTTATTGTTTTAAGGTCACTTTTGATACAAGAGAACCAATTCGAAAGGATTAACAATATTAAATTAGATTCTAACTTTCTACAGCAATATACCCCCCAAACAAAGAAGCAAACCTAGTAATTGTTGAGTTTAAAGTTGATTGTCAATCATATTAGTTAGGCAATCCATTTTTAAAAGTGAACGGAATGTTAATCAATCACATTGTAAGAGCACAAAATAAAGTTACTGTGACAAGCTAAAAATTATTTAAAAACATTAAAAATCAAATATGAATTTTGATCGTAAATTACAATACATTTGACTCTCAGTTTACAATTTATTTTCTAAAAAAAATCTCATATTAATCAATTTAAAAATTTATTAAAAAGTTGAAAATCTTCTTACAACCAAAATATAAAATGTAATAATTTTCTATAATCAATGCAAAGCAATATTTTTTAATAAAAATTCCGAGTTATAAAATATTTAAAATAATTATTCGGCAGATAACTAAGTTGACGAGGAAAAAATTATTTACGTCGCTATGTGAGTCATGTGATTGAAACCATAGTTCTAAAAAAAACTGTAAAACCATTTTCCTTGCTTACTCTTCAATGCTGCGGAAGAAACAAGTTGCAGATCAGGGAAGTTACATTATGAAAATCATATTGGAGAAGAAACCATTCCTATATATTTTGCCGAGTGCTAACTTTTCCAAAAATATTTAAATTTACAGTTACGTCACAGCTTTTCGAACAACTGTGTACAACTGCAAAGATTTTAGTGACACCCTATTTAAGAAAACTTTAAGCATTTTTACATTATTTTTATCAGAACAAAACATCATTTTTATAAATATAACAATTATTTTTCAATAAATAATGTTTAATTAAAATTATAAGAATGAACTAAATGAAGATACACAATGTATTGGTGAACTAGACACAGTAAAGAGCAAAAGTTTAACTGTAGTCTATCAAGTAATAAGTCAAGAAGTAATTTGTCACTTTTTATTGTTTGCATACATTGTTGTTGTTGTTACTAATGATACTTGGACAAGCCAAGCTCGCTATGCCTTGGCTATGCGAATTTAAGTCAATTGGGAGCGTCTTTCGTTTTAATCAGAGCACCATGGAGGTGAAAGTACGACTTTGATCTACACACATGCCATAGGTACCCGTTTATAGGGTAGGCAACCATTCACACCTCATTCATACAAGGAAAGGACAAGGATATGATAGATAGAGAGAGAAAGCACATCCATGCCTGAACCGGGATTCGAACCCAGGACCTTCTTATCCGCAGTCAGGCACGCTGACCACTAGACAAATTGGGCGGCTTGCATACATTAGTTGTATGGTATCATCCATACAACAAATGATTCCACACAACTTCGGAAATATCTTTGGGGCCTACAATTCACAAAGAAGATTCCGCATTATTACAAATATTTTAATTTAGATTCGAACATAAAAACTGCTGAACTATAGATCAAAGTGCTGACCATTTAATAACCAAATGGAGTTTATTAGCATTAATATTTTGCCTTTTTCTTAAGATTTTTAAGTTTCAAAATAAAGATTAAAAAAAGCAATTTAGCTTTAAAATGATTTTGCTTGTTATGTATTAAAACTGAATCGTCCTAAATAACCGTTTCAACTGTTTAATCAAAATATATGTTGATTTATTTTTAAAATTTTTTATATGATTATTACCGATATCTTTTTGTCGAGATAGTAACTTACAAACCGTTATAATTAAATGCAATAATAATTATTAACAGTATTGGAATTAAAGACCCTAAAGGTATATGGTACAATTTTCTATGATATACTTCTTAAAATAAAATAATTCCAGATTGCTAAAGCATCGTGTCAAAAAAAAATTAAATTAAAAAAACGTTTATTTTAAAAACTACAAGTAAATTTGTTTAATTTATATATTGTCACACATCAGAATACAAATTTGCGAAGACAAAATAAAAAATTTTGCGCGAATCATCCAAGCATTCGAAATAAATATTTTTATCAAATAGAATTATAATAATTGCATTAACAAGAATTTAGAATTTGAAATTCCAATTGATCATATACTCTACTATTGAACACTTCAATATGATTACAAGAGAATCCATAAAAATTTAATTATAATCTGTATATAGAGTGATTACAAAAACTTTGCGGACAAAATTTTAAACATACTTTTTTCATGTTTTCCACAGTTCTGATTTAAATTTATAAATTTATTAAATTAATTCACGGGCAGATTATAGTAACTCCTGCATACACTGTACTATGCATTAACAAACAAATAATAATGAATTGGAAAGTCATTCAAATAATTAGATAAAGAATTAAGAGTTGTGAAAAATCAACAAAAATTCTCTTGAAACAGGGAAAAACGAGTAATTTCCCTCTTTCCATTCTGTACTCGTAAAGTATTAATGATTACTTGATTCGAGAATTTTTCATGACAAGCGTAGTAAATTTTATGATATTCGAAAACCAATATTATTTCAAACACAAAAATTCCTGACAAAATTTTTAAAAAATGAAGTAATTTTTCAAAAGATTTTTGCTGGCGAACAAAAATGTATACGTATTTTTTCCTAGATTTATTGTTTTTGATTAATAATAAGCAACTTTTAGTTTTGATTTGATACATATATTTGACTGCAATTCGAAGAACACATTAATGTGACTACTACGTACTTTCGTCATCGACGTTAAATAACCAATCACAGAAAGCAGGTGCAGTGCAGTTGAGTGTACAGGGTAATCTTTTTTAAAGTCACAGTGTCTGGAGCGCCCTGTACGCGATCTAATAACCGAAACTTGGTATTTAGACTAATCAAAACACGGAAAAAAAGATTCCGTAAAAAACTTTTAGTTCCAAAAATCACCGCTAGGGCATTTTGTGGCGCTTTACAATGTATAAAATGTGAGAAAAAGGAAAATACTAACACATACAATCGCACAATTAAATTATTAATGTTTATTTACAACATTAACTTCCCCGGTGAGGAGTTAGACCACATTCAATGTGAGCACCGTTCTCAGAAATAACACCGTCCATTCTGTGCACAACGTTCTCCACAGCCCTACGTAACATATCACGAGGAATATCCCGCACTGTCTTTGTTATGTTTTTCTTTCGAATAGACAAATTTGATACTCCACCAACATAAACGCACGTTCCAGTAACGTGAGAGGTATAGTCACTGGAGCTCATTTATTTCAGCTGAGATTATTTGTCGGAGCTGTCTACCATTTGCTTTTATAGCCACTATTGCTGGAACTGTCATTGCACAACATTTGCATTTTTCTTTGAAACTCGTGTTTTATGCTAATTCTCATTATTGTAAGCTAAAGCAGCGCCATAAAATACCCTAGCGGCGACTTTTGGAAGTAAATTTTTTTACGGAATCCTTTTTTCCGCTTTGATTAGTCTAAATACCAAGTTTGGTGTCATTTCGGCTATTAGATCGCGCTACAGGGCGCTCCAAACACTGTCACTTTAAAAAAGATCACCCTGTATATAAAGGGTGTATAAGGGTTTCGGAAAATACTGCAATCGTTGGCGTAATGCAGAAATGAGTGATTTATCCGATGTCCAAAAAGGCATTAGCATTGGTTTTAGGGTCAAGGGTGGAAGCATTTCCGAAACGACTAACTTTATGAACTGTTCGCATACCATTATGGTACAAGTATACCGTACACGGCAAAATAGGACTGTCCAAAATCAACGACTTGGCAAAACTGGTACACCACGGCCATACATGACTCAGTTGAACAACAGATGCGGAGATGCGTACGGGCGAATAGATGCATTCCCGTTGAATAGCTGACCGTCCAGATGAGATAAAGGGCTGCCAATAGTGCCTCTCAAACTACTTTTCAGCGAATGTTGCTACGTCTTGCCCTTCGAAACAGACACTTGGTTCCTGCACCTATGCTGACTGCTATTCATCGGCGACAAAAGCTGGAATTTGCATGTGAGTACCGCAAATGGACGACCACTGAGTGGCGACAAATAGCATTTCCCGATGAATCACGTTTTATGCTCCATCGGATAGATGGACTTAAGCGTATACAATGTGGAACCTTTGAAAGCAAACACTCAACAATCATTGCTGGAACGGTCCAGGCTGGAGGCGGCAGTATCATGGTCTGGGGAATGTTTTCCTGACATTCTCTGCATTTACTCATCATTGGGGAAGGCATGGTGGATAGGTACAAGTACGCATCTGTCTTGCGAACCATTTCCATGCACATTGTCTTTTCTCGGGATGGTGGCATCTATAAGTAGGACAATGAGAGGAGTCACACAGCTGCCAGTGAACATACTATGTTCCAAGAACACCAGAACGAATTAACAGTTCTTCCCTGGCCAGCAAACTCACTTGACTTAATCTAAATTGAGAATCAGTGGGAGACCATCTCGGTCGGGTTGTTCGTTGCATGGATCCTCACCCCCGTAACCTAGTACAGCTGGCCATGACAATGAAGTCGCATGGCTCAGCATCCCATGGAATACTTTGAGGAACCTGACTGACTCTCTTCCTGCACATCTCGCAGCAAGAAAGCGTGGTTATTCTGGCTTTTAACAGGTGGTCAAATTAATGTGACTGGACTGTGCAATCTAACTGAAATACTTTTTTCTATTTAAATTGAGCCACCGCCTTATAATAGAGAATTCCGCGGACAACATGTGGATTAATAGTCATACTATTCAAAATTCATTTATTTTATTTAATTTATATTTACTTCAAAAATCGCAAACCTTAGCTGGACAAGCATAGATAAAAAATGCATTGTGTTATTGATTACATAGTACGTGTTTGATAATTTTTTCTACCATCCATTTCCCACTACAGAGAATATTTTATTTCGGAGTTAAAATATTATGTAAGTATAGATAAAAGATGCTCTAAACTGTAACCCGAATTTTTAGAACATAAAAAAAACATTTTTCTAGGATTTTCAGAAGATTAATAGAATACTCTGACTGCTAGAATTGTAGCAAGCCAATTATAAATGATACTCGATTCTTCGGCGTTTATCTTTCTGACTTTTCACGATCACAGAAACAATTCCAAAACATTTGTGTGAAGACTTAAATTCAATAGCTTAAAGGTTATGATTTTACCAGAAGATCGATACGCTGCTTTTATAGACCAGCAGACTCCGTAGATTAAGACAATTTTAGGTGTATCTATGTTTTTAAATATTAAACTTCTGCTGTTGTTTAAGAAACAATAAATTTTATAGAGTTTACCGAGAAATATTTGATAATAAAATCAACGAAAATATTTATTGAGTGATTTCTGGCCTAAAATTTATAAAAGGTCTCTTTTAAAATATTTAAAAAGTATTGTATATATGTCTCAAATAATCTGTAATAATAATCAAATATGTCTGTAAAAATGCTATACTTTAATGAACTATATACTTATATACCATTAGTTTGTTTCCATAAGCGTTCACAATCCAGAGAAACATGATTAAAGTGGTGTCACCAACACACGAATTAGATTGTGTCACCAACACACAAATTAGATTGTGTCACCAACATACAAATTAGATTGTTTCACCAACACACAAATTAAATTGTGTCACCAACCTACAAATAAGATTGTGTCACCAACACACAAATTAGATTGTGTCACCAACACACAAATTAGACTGTGTCACCAACACACAAATTAGATTGCGTCATCATCACACAAATTTGATATCAAGAATACGCAAATAAGTATGTTCATAGAATGAGTCAGATTCACCTTCCAACTCGAAAAAGGAAAAAAAAAATGGCGCACATAATCTGCTCCTGAATATCCGTGAACTTTATGCTTTACAAATGAAATGGCATCATAACCAGTCAACTAATAGTATGAATTTTCTACTATTCCTGTCATTGTAATCATATACACATTGGCTATACTCATATAATTATTTCATAAAGAATCAAAATAAAATTAACGAAATAGTCAACTCTAACAGTATCAATCATATTTATTGTTATGACTATTACAATTAATTTAAGATAGTAGTCTTTGTTTGCTGAAGAAAATATTTTTTCAATTAATGCCACAAAAATAGCCTTACCGTTTGATTTGGATAAGTGTTTTGATGACCTCTAGTCGTTTGGTTATTGTTACTCTAACAAACAAAAACATTTTGTAAAAGGACGCTTAAGGTGTCGCGACCAATCTCACTTTTGCAATTAAAAAATGCGAAAAATTCAAATTTAACAACTAAAATCCTTACATTTGCGTGGTTTGTTTTTTAAAAGATTTTTTTTATTTATATAAATAAAGAGCTAATTACTTACAAATTAACATTTTTATAAGAAACATTGCTTCAAGTTAAAATAAGTTGTTGTTGTTGTTGTTGTTGTTGTCGTGTGCCAGTCAGGGTGGCAATATGGGGTGCGCTGCTCCACTTTTCCAACTGAACCCTATTTTGGTGTGGAGTCCGACTTCCTCAGTACACACATGCCATAGGAACCCATTTATAAGGTAGGCAACCATTCACTCCACATTCATACAAGGAAAGGACAAAGACAGGATAGGTAGAGAAATTACACACATCCATGCCCGAACCGGGATTCGACCCCAGGACCTCCTTATCCGCAGTCAGGCACGCTGACCAATAGACAAGTTGGGCGGCAGTTAAAATAAGTACAATACATAAAAAATTCAATTTTTTCAAAAATTTAAAAAAATCCGAATATTAAGTGCTATTATGTGATTCGTATTTATTAAATAAAATGAACATATCAACAGAAAATGAGTATACATTTATAATGTAATAAAAAAGAAACACTAAAATTTTAGTAATTTTTATAAAATCAGAAAAACAAATAACCTCATATAAGTAAATTTTTTGTACAAATGATTATCGCAACATTTACATATAAAGTTTTATAACTAAAAGAGCGCTCCAAAGACGGGGAGCAAGGAAAATCGAGTAGCTTTATAGCATCTTTTCCCAAACAACCCCATTGAGAAAGATAAATAACGAGGCTATCCTAAAAGCCAATAAACAAGATCATATACTCTTTATAACGAAAGACTGCTCAGCCAACTGACGACAAGAAATTTAAATATAGAACAAAGGCACCCACACAAAATACTGTGCACATAAAAAAATGAAGTCCTTAGTTCTTTCTCTTCATTTCCTTTATCATTACCTTTTATTTTTATTCGTAAATTAGCACAAAAACATTTTTATCCTTCTGATTTTTCTTTTTTTTTTCCCAGTGTTTATGAAAAATGTGCCGAGAAAGCAACTATTGCAGATGTTTACCAGGACCTTTTTTTCTTATCTATTGTTTAAATGTTTTTAATGGGAGATAATATTTTTTTTAACACTGGCCCGAAAAAAAGGGAAGGTTTATCTTTCTTAATGAGGGGAGCCTTAAAGGCGCATTAATAATCGAGATTTTCTTTTCTGCACCATTACGCATCGTCCATTAGAAAAAGAATCTGCTCTCCATCACTACGACCGGATGATGAATTGCAACTGAAAATGCTTGGAAGGAGCAAGCATTCATCAAAAATGCGCTCTTTTTTTTTACCGTGCAGCGATCAACAGAACTTTCAGCAAAGCATTCATATTGATATCACAATGATACATATGCAGGGTGATCTTTTTTAAAGTGACAGTGTCTGGAACGTCCTGTAGCACGATCTAATAGCCAAAATGGCACCAAATTTGATATTTAGACTAATCAAAACATAGGGGTGAAAAAACTCCAAAAAAAATTTTTTAGTTCGAAAACTCGCCACTAGGGCATTTTGTGGCGCTTTACAATGTGAGAAAGAAAATTACTAACACATACAATCGTACAGTAAAATTATTAATGTTTATTTACTACATTAACTACCCCGGTGAGGAATTACACCACATTCAATGTGAGTACCTTTCTCAGAAATAAAACCATGCATTCTGTGCACAATGTTCTCCACAGTCGTACATAACATGTCACGAGGAGCATTCCACACTGTCTTTGTTACGTTGCCCTTTAGAATAGACAAATTGGATACTCCACCAACATAAGCGCAGGTTTCCGGTAACGTGAGAGATATGGCCACTGAAGCTCATTTATTTCAGCTGAGATTATTTGTCGGAGCTGTCTACTACTTGCTTTTATAGCCTCTATTACTGGCACTGTCATTACACAACATTTTCATTTTTCATTGATACCCATGTTTTATTCTAATTCTCGTTATTGCAAACTACAACAGCGCCACAAAATGCCCTATCGGCGACTTTTGGAACTTTTTTTACTGAATTCTTTTTCCCATGTTTTGATTAGTCTAAATACCAAGTTTGGTGTCATTTCGGCAATTCTATCGCGCTACAGGACACTCCAAACACTCTCACTTTAAAAAAGATCACCCTGTATATATATATATATATATATATATATATATATATATATATATATATATATATATATATATATATATATCATTGTGATATCAATATATATAAGTTAATAACAACTACCACACATAATATGATAAATATAATATACAAATTTAATACTAAAAATAATAACTCGTGACAAACAGAAATAAACAAGGATTTCACATTTATTAAGTAAATGAAAAAGAATAATTTAGACATTTAAAATGATTAAAAATTCTGTTTGGACTAACAAGAAGCAATTCTCAACAACTCATTTTATAATATAAGTTCTACTGTAAGACAATTTTTGATTCGTCAATAAATAAGAAAAAAATCATACATATACAGATATATGACCCAATAGAAAACGAAACAAAAATATTTTAGAAATAAATTATGTCTATTTTTAAGCATCAATAAAGGCATATACATTCGTAAATACATATCCTCTCTCATGAAATGCGTGTGTGTGTGTGTGTGTGTGTGTATAATCATATATCATATATATATATATATATATATATATATATATATATATATATATATATTATATATATATATAAGAAATTATTAAACTTTGTAAAAATATAGTTGTCTTTCTCAAAAAATATATAAATAAGCTACTCTAAAAAATTTTATACGGTTTCTATGAATACTAATACATACTTTCCTTAAGCTAAACCATAATTTTTCCGTCAGAAATTTTATAGAAGTGATAGAATGAATTCAAATTATTTTCGGTACACACAGCTATAAAATATTTTAATGGACTAAGAATAATAGTATAATTTTCAATTATAACTTGGTGATTAAAAATCCATATATTAATAACCACATATGCAAACTATATTAAATATAACACCACTAAAAAGATAAACACATATTTTTGTTAATCACAGTTTTGAGCTCAAAATGGCTTCTTAAAATTAGGAAGTATAAGAGACCCCGTTAATCTGCTGATTAATAGGCTTTGTTTTTAATATAATTCAAAGAAAAATATTTACCTGAATAAATTTTATTTTCAAAAAATAAAATATATAGAAAAAAAATTAGAAATTAAATAACTGAGTTTTAATTGTTCCTATAGATCAAACTGTAATAGAGTAACTAGAAATGCAATAATAATCATTCATAAAATATATTGATTACAAGAAATAGATCATTTCAAATAATTCTTTGAGGATCATATAAGGACCCGCGTCCGATTTTAACCGCTATGGGTTTCCAAGACTTGTTTAGTGCATATATGTTTGTCAAAATCTGGTATTTTTCCACGTATAAAGTTACTTTCCTTTCGATGCATCAATACGGATAACTAACAATGAAAGTAAGTCTAGTTGTCTGTTCAGTGATGTCGGAATTCCAGTTCCAGAACTGTGAACGGCTGTTGGAACTGGACTTAAAGCCGACCAACTTGTCTAGTGGTCAGCGTGACTGACTGCGGATAAGGAGGTCCTGGGTTCGAATCCCAGATCGGGCATGGATGTACTTTCTCTCTCTATCTATCCTGTCTTGGTCCTTTCCTTGCATGAATGAGGTATGAATGGTTGTCTACCTTATAAACGAGTACCTATGGCATTTGCGTAAAGTCGTACTTTCACCTTCAAGGTGCTCTGATTAAAACGAAAGACGCTCCCAATTGACTTAAATTCGCTTGGCCAAGGCACAGCGAGCTTGGTTTGTCCAAGTGTTATTAGTAACAACAACAATGAAGACTCCAGAAAAATACAGCGCTAGATTATTTATAGCAATCTTACTTACAGATATAACACTCTTCTGTGCAGTCAAAATAGTGAGCTATAGAAGTTGAAACTATTAAAAAGTTTTGAATTCAATATTTTTAATATTTCCTTTTTAATATTATCCTAATAAAAAAAAAAAGGAAGTAGTCTAGTTTTGAAGCTTCAGTGGAAAGAAATTACTCGGCAACAATTGACTGCTGATATTACCATAAAAAAATACAACTTAGAATGAAGGCATAGGGAAAATAAAAGGTAACATGACGGGGGTGCCGATGTATGCTTTGAAGAAGAAATTAATAGCGCGGCGGAGGGAATAGCTTGTTTCGTGGGTGGGTGGTTTAACCCCAACCATTTGACCCCGGATGTGTACCATAATAAAAAGGGAAACTTAGCGGGAATGAGTGTGGTAACAGAAACAGATCGGCGCCACTTTAGTGGGTTAACACCCAGCTCCGAAAAACCATTTGTCTACCTTTAGTAGGGATTAAGGTTCAGCTGCAGACAGGTCAAGCTGACTCATGGTGCTGCTGCCCGTGTTGCATCTTAGTCAGCCGGTAAACACGAGGAGAAGTAAACACTGCAACTGCAGTCATAAAGAAAGGGTTACGATAAGGTGGTCTAAAGTAAGGCAATCCTATGTCAAGCTGCGTGAGTGCGAGCATAAATCACGACACCATTAATTTTGCGTGTCTCCAACACAAGACCCAAATACTGGAACAGCTGTGGCAGGGAAAAGAAATGTACAAAATATTACATGCATTTTTTTTTTAGATTTTCATAATTTGAGGAATATTTTTTTATTACTAAGCTTTATAATGATAAATTGAAAAAAAATTTTTTATTCCTTACATATTTAGCTTCTACAGCAATATTAAATAACGAATAAAATTGCGCGTTAAAACTGTCACGTTAAAAAAATATTAATAAAAAACATTTAAAATTATATAAAAATCTAAAGTAATAAATTTCAATGTAAAATCAGTTTCTAAAAATAACGTGGCAAGATGATTTTAGATATATATTAAATTAGTTTCATAAATTGCTTTAAAAATTGTTCAAAATTGTATTAATGGTCAAAACTTTATGTAATTATTAATATAATTTTTTTATTTTATTTTTATTTTCATGAAAATAACATAATGAAATTAATATATTATTTATAATTACACACATAAACAACATTAAAAGTTAAATATAACGATCATACCTCTTAAAATAATATTTCTTAGTAGAAATATTACGCAAGAATTACTACGCAAACTTTTTAGATTTTGAAAAATGAAATACAAATGAATTAATAAATAAGAGTACTAATTTGGTTAAAATTTATATTTTAGATACATACATTTTTATGAAATGTATATATTTTTTTTACTGAGATGCGTCAATATTAATAATTACTGTAATGAAAATTATTTTGAAATTGCATTTATAAGTGTTTGGCTTTTAATATGACGTTTAAAGAAGTTTTGATATTTGTAACATCAAAACAAACGGTAGTTCTTAAAAATTATGAGATTTTGTGAAAGTAGCGAGAAAAATATCTCATCGTGAATGCATAAGACTCAGCAATGTAAGTGCAAAATGAAAACAAATTTTGAAAAACACTTAAATTAAAAAAATATGAACTTATAAAATGTATAGGGCAATTTATTCTGATGCCTTCAAATTCCAAAATGTTAGTACCTGTATTCTCCATACAAAAATTTTCTATATTATAAAATAAGATCAAAGCATATAATTTCAATATTAAATTTTTACTGTTTAAAAAGTTGTTTTCCTATATTAAATACAAATAAAACATTGTTTGCATACATTGCTGACATCATTTGAAGGGAAAAATACCTGTATTAATTAATTAGTCATAAACATTAATTTCAAAATAAATTAGCAAAAAACAGCTTATTAACGTGCAAATTTACACACACAAATCACAAAATTTAAAAAATCTCTGCAATTTTTAATTGTAAAAAATTAACAAATTATTCGATTGAAATTGATATAACTACGGATTACATTGTTAGAATTCTCAAAATCAAAATACTGCATGGATTTAATATTTATCTATGCATTTTAAACATTCCTAAATATATTGTTCGAAACTGTTTGTCGTTTCAAATGCAACTGTTTCCGTTGAAGACAAATAGTTATACATTGTAGTAATTTGTTTCATTTTAAGTAAAAATATCTTCTTCTAATTCTGATTTCCTAAATAATAAAATTTCCATATTTGTTATTTGTGTTTATATATATGTTCTACTCTGCTAAATTTCTTTAGACATGAAATTTGCTGTAAAGACAACTCAATTAAAGTTTATATATCTTACGACCATATTTCATTTTAAGCTCTGCATTCTATTAAAAGTTTTGGAATTTATAATCCTTTTGTGACATTTTCTTCGAACGAAAATTTAATCGAGCATTTTTTATTAAATTACACAGAAGTAATATAATATTTTAAGCGCAAAATATTTACCTGAAAATTGCGTGTTTTCTCAATAAATTAGCTGAAAGTACTTTTACTTATTACATATGAAATTACGTCCTTTTGGCGGTAAAAAAAATAATTAACCATATTAATTTAAATAAAGCCCATACGAAAGTTTAAAGAAAAAAGTAAAAGTACAGTCTTAATAAAATCGTTTCGCCAACATCAAATTATTCCTCAAAAATTTCAATTAAAACATTTATTTTTTTAATATTGATTTTTATAGACAGTACTTCAACAACATTTCAATATTTCAAATGTAAATACATTATATTCCCAGATTCAATAACTAAAAATTTAAGCACTTCTGTATTTTATAACTTACAACAGATATTACTAGAATTATATTTTACATACGAAAATCACAATCAGTATAGTTTTTGATTATAAGAAAAGTTGATATACCTTGTTTTTTTGCATTTTAAGCAAACACAGTATTTAAATTAAAAGTCGGAACATCAGTTACTTACTGCTGTTAAACAC
This sequence comes from Latrodectus hesperus, assembly GCA_037975125.1. NCBI lineage: Eukaryota > Metazoa > Arthropoda > Arachnida > Araneae > Theridiidae > Latrodectus > Latrodectus hesperus. Next base: position 69,205,142 of record CM075852.1, read on the forward strand.
AACCGAAAAAATAGGGAAGCTTGCTCAGAATTCAGTTTCTAAAATAGAAACAGTAAAAAAAAATCTTTTTTGAATGGGATTTTTATTTTTAAGAATGTTTCCTTCGTTTTGCCGTTTCTCTCAATATTTTTCTAGACTTCATAAAACAAGATTATTTTTTAGTATTTGACATGAGATATCCATTTAAACGTCAAAACACAGACGACATTATTTGTGGATGAGAGAATAAACAAATTACGACCAAGCATGTTAAATTTTAACAAGGATAACTTTTATGCATAGCCTTCAATATCAACATATATTTGAATTGCATGTTTACAACCTCACTCATAAAAGCACTGGTGGTAATCATGGATTAACAATTTCAATAATACACACAGAAAGCGAGCCACAACATCCAAGACTTTTATCACAGGAATATGCAGACACTGGCCGCCAATGAACCAAAAACCTTAGATATTTTCCTTTAAACTTTTCTACGGATAAAGTGCGCAAATATTGTTCATGGTGTGGAATACACGTCATGAGAAGATGTCGACGTTAACATTCGAATCCGACTTAGCATAAAGAATTCAACGTTAGAATGCTAGCACAAGATAAACCTTACTCGCACTGTGGTAAACTTGCCTGTATCTGTATATATATGTTTTGTGCTGTATCTTTCTCAATTAAGGCCATTCGGCCCTCTTCCAGCCACAGTAAGTTCCAACAGAACCCCTTTTGTCCCCTCGGTTTGGAACAGTCCACCACTTAAGGAGCTCTACTCACACGCCCTGGCCAAGTGCTGAGCCTGGGTTCCCTCCAGGATTACTGTCCGACGACGTTCTCCACCGTATACCTTCGGGTGGGACGGTGCTCTTTGGTAATGTTGTTGTTATGTCCAATCCTTCAGGATCTAGCGGCAGCTAGATCAAATCCATGATTCCATGCACCCCAGCAAAGTCAAGCACCAGAAGAGGGCTGTTGCGAACATCCTCTAAAGTGGTTTCCTGAATAGCAATGATCTGAACTTCTTTAGATTCCACCAGCTCAAGAAGTATGGGGAAGGTCGCAAATTTTTCGAACGAGGCCCTCTTCCCAGACCTCGAACGCGTCCAGTGCGACAGACGATGCTGTATGACTTACTATGGGCGACATAATTTCATGGAGAAGGGAAAAAAGCAGCTTTTCTCTTGGTACAAGGAGCTCCATTGGAGAGAAGTCTGACTTGGCTCCGTTGCCTGCAGATGCTTAGCTGAGCATAGTGGAACGGCCTTCACGCCTTGGGTGACCCTACCAGGAGAAAACTCTCCCGACGTACTTCACCCGTTCCGCGCACGTAACCCCTCGCCGACTAAAAAAGCACACTTTGAGGCGACCTGCAGGACTTAAGGGGGTTAGTAATGTTATTACCAACATTATTATTAATCGCACTGTGCTAGGGTCTTATGGGAATATTGTTATATGCGACATGTTTTGCTGGAATGGAAGTGGTTCCTCGAGAGTAAACAAACAGGCAAGGGAGACGTATTGACAGATCACGTTATTTCTTGCCTTTTTACTGATGTCATTTTTACAAATGGTGACGGATACTTCAAGAAAGACAGTGGAGCAAAAGTTTTCAAAATTGGTTCGCTGAACGTCAGTCCGACTTCCAACACCTTCTTTGGCTATCATAGACCAAGGATATAAATCCCACAGAAAATGTGTTTAAAGAAACATACGCGATAAGCATTCTCTTCTTTCATCTAACTTACAAGATATAAAAAGCCGCATGGCCAATGCTTGGTATTCTCCGGACATAAATGCACTCCAGAAGTACATTGAGACTCGATGCCCAAATGAATAAAAACAGTTACCTGTGCAAAAGATGGTCCAATAAAATACTAAGACCGACCACTACAGACAATTTAGCCTAACGTGAGATTCAACTGTTAGCTGACAGCTCGGTTTACCCATTTTGGAATATGAAATTGGCATCACATAAAATTTACTTACTTTGTGATTTATACAATAAGCTGTATGTTTCTACGATTGAGAGAATAAGATAATGCAAGTAGTTCTTACACTTTTTCAAAGAAGCAGTACATAACGGCATATTATGCAACTTTGAATTGATTTAAGAATGAAATATTTTAATGAAAAGAACATCAAGTGTTTGAAGATAAAATTTCAAAGATTATACTGAAAATATATTGCTGATAAATTGTAAAGTTCGTGGAAAATACATTACAAATCTGATGTACTTAATAAAAATAATATTTTCAAAAAATGTGTGACAAGACTACGAAGTTTTTATAACTTGTTGAATCAATTTTTGGAAAAAAATATTTATTTACTCAAAACTTTACTTAAGTTATTGTTGAAAAAAACGATTATAAAAAAGAATCACGATTATGAAAATAGTATATTGCGCTTGGATATGATCATGATCGATAACGAATACCACATGGCATAAGTTATCGTTTATCAAATCTTCCAAGTTTGAAAATTTCCTAGATTCAATATTTGAAATTACATTTAAAAAAGAAGGAAAAACAATGTCTAAACAGTAGTTTTATAACATAATTAACTCGCTCATTTTGCATGTATTACAAGATTTGTTCGTGATATTATATCATAACAGAAGGGTTTTGTTCAGCGTAATAAAATGATCCCAAAATAATAAATTTTTTTCTAGATTAAAAAGATTAATTACTTACTTAGCAATAATAAGCTTTTAAAAAGTTTCAATATAATTTATTATATCAAATTTTTAGCAAGATAAATAGATACAAAACTCTAATGAGTTGTATAATTTAGTCAAGATTAATTTTCAATGATGGATTTTTTTTAGCTACCTGATACAAGATAAATGAAAGTACCATCGTTTCATTAATCGATTTCGTACTGTTTCTAAATTGCAAATGATTCTGATAATCATTTGTTGCTTGTCGACTACACCTTGAGAATCTCTCACATTGCCATTAGTCATTAAAAAACAATTAGGTGCATAAAACTATTTGCAATAATTAACTTTTTCTTTCTTTCGCAAAAATTCAAAAAAAAATCGAAAAGCTTTAAAATAAAAATCCCGCAAAAACCAATAATAAAAAAAATCAAGTTAAAACAATTAGAACGGTTAATATTGTAAAGAAATATGTTTTTAATGAATAAAAGTACATATTTATTTTACAATATATTACCTTAGGCTTACAGATTAGTTATCCAGTGTCCAACACATTATTAACACTATCTAGAGAGCAGTTAAACAACTGAAAGCTGCATTAAGGATTAATTTAGGCATCAACTAAATCTTTGATTTCTGGAAGAATTTTCCATGGATAATGGGATGTACTCATTAATCACAAAGAAGAAAATCTGGAACAATCCAAAGAACCAATTTTCATACTGTGCATGCAAAAAAATGGATTTTATCTCAATTATTTAAAAACTGTTAACAGTAAATTTGGGACTAGAAAAAGTACTGACATCAAATGGAAAAAAGCAACTCTCCCCATTTTATTCCAGATCCAGAAGAGGTTTTAAAAATGCAAACTTTCACGAGACGCTTTCGAACATGGAATATTGCCCGTTTAGGAAGACAAAAGTAGATTGTCGAGTAGAGAGAAAGGAATTGTCCCTTAACACCGCTGCAAAAGAAAGTGGAAAAATTCAAAAAAGGGACGACGAGACAGAAAGAGCAAGGTCTTTCCAACAAAAGCCGGGATTAAGGCCAGCGAAAGCTGATACACCACTGCCGACGAGGAGAACAACAAAGGCCTCGGTACAGCAGCAAAATAAGCGCCTTTCATCATCCTTGCACAATCTGAGACTTCTTTCTTTTACCTCTAAACAAATCTGCTGGTTTTCTAAACACATGGACGTGGAAGTGTTTATAGATAAAAAAATATCAAAAATCTCTCTAATTTTCCTTGGCAAACATTCGGGTTACCCAACTCGAATGGAGCTTATTAAGATATTAATTACGATGGCATATTAGAAGACAGAACACAAGTGGGTTGAAGTGCGAGCTAAATAAAAAAAATATGTAGATCATTTGAAAATGAATATGCACTTCGTGAAATGAGCAATTAAGAATAACACGTTCGTTACTAATCGTTTCTAATTTTATTACAAGGTCGTTACTAATTTGGGACGACACACAAATTTCAAAACTCTCAAATCACAAATTTACGAGTTTTTCGTATTCGGGAAAATACTAATCACTATAGGGTCTGTTAAATATTCACTAATCGATACAATGCAGTAATGAAGTCGCTTCATGGGATTAAAAAAAAAACGCTATGCTGGACAGTTTAAAATTTGTCCAATGAATAAAAAGTACTTTATTCACGGGGTCGTGTACTTTGTAAAGCCTGCGGTTATATCACGAAAAATAAGACAAAAATAGATGCACTTTTCTTTGAGAAATCAATTTCAAGTATTGAATTTAATATTAGTTTTGATGTGAAGTATAAACATGAGGTATGAAAAGCTTTATAAATGACCATATAAGTAGTTTTGTAAAACGTAAAAAAACTTTACATTTTCTTTAAAAGATCTTGCAATCTCCAAAGAGCGTTAAAAATGTACTATTTTACAATACATTAAAATCAAATTTACATAAGAATTAAAAATTTTCAAAGGTTAAACTAAACTTTGAATACTAGCAAAATCACATATAAAGTAACCGTAAGTACATAGACTATTTTTAAAAAAATTTTAAACGATTAATAATTCTTAGTGCGTGACCTGGTCATGAATTAATTTCATTGTTGCAAATACTTGAATTTAAAGTCAGTAAACTATTCTTTATAAAGTAAACATGACATTTTTACAATCTGATACAGTTTTCTTTGGCATCCTACCAATATTTTTCTTCACAGCATCTCATTCTCTATAGGGTCCTGGGAGTTAAAGTTGATTTCAAACCATTACAAACATCCTGGCAGAGCTTAACTCAACTCAGGGCTAGGAAGAGGGAAATATGCCGTTGCATACAAGTACTACAAGCATCCACATCCAGTGAGATGCAATACAATCCAGCACCAAACACATAGAAAGAATTTATTTGACATATTACGTAAATCTAAATCATTCAATGGATTATCGTTGATAAGGGCTTTTAGTTTAGAAAGCTAATATGTTGCCATTGTTAACTGCATGGCATAAAACTTATATACGTATGAGTCCGTCAACACTCTGCTCAACAATCAACAATCGGAAACACGTTGCTCTAAGTGATAAATTAAAGACAAATAGGACGGGAATTCGCCTCCAGTTGTATGAGGTGGATGGACATATAATGATGTGGAGAAAACCTCATAAATCTATCGTCCCAACATGTCAACAAGCGAAGCTGATGAAGCTTTTGTGACGATGAGGATTGTGCAGATGGCATGATATGATAGTCCTGATATGTCTAGAGACGAATGAGAATTAATAGCTACGTAAGCATTCTGTCTCATCATCTATACTCCTTCGTGTCCGCGGAAGAAAGGAGCAAACTGGTGCACGATAGCCAAAGCTTGAGCATCTTGGACTGGTGCAATGGGTCGATCTTGAAAAGGATCATGTCCATTGTGTCGGATGACATTCCAATGATGACCAGCGTGCCACCGACGATGGTCCGGTCGAGAACTGGGAGATTAAGGAATAATATAGGAAATGACGGCAAGGTAACGTACAAATCTTCCACGAGGTGTACTGTTTGCCAACATAAGAGAGTGGGTGCCGGCGATACTTCTCGCCTCATCAAGGTATGGTTCTGTAGCTCATCTACCAAAGCAGGTGGCAGCTGTTGGATGGTAGATTTGAGTTTACCATCTTCGAGTTGCAAGATATCAAATTTAGTTATAGAAGCCTCGGCTTCTGGCACTAAGCCTCGCAAACTCGATCCCCTTCTGTCCATCGTGCATTCTGACATAGTCAGAGAATCCCCGAAAAGCCATACAACACTCAACACGTCGAAAGTTGCTACGAGAAGTTTGAAAATCAATCTCCTGATTTAAGACACTGCACATGAAAATTATCGAGTATATCCCTAACAGTGTATCTTTCAGAAAAGAAGTCCAACCTTCGCATTAGTAGGGATATGTGCAGGATTCAAAGAGAGGAATGTCTCCGGGAGGCCGTCCGACATTTGTCCAATTCACATCTTCTAAATAATCATGGAAAACTAACATGCTAGGTGTGCGTAAGTATTTAACATTTTCAAATTTTAAATTAATTAGACGATTGTGAAATTATTTTTTGTCTATTTTTGTACGGGACTAGAAAAAAAATTAAGATAATAAACATACGACTGAAAGAAAAGATGCAATTTAAATTAATTTAATAACTTGTGATAAATTCTTGCAGTTCCATCGATAAGAAATATTATCTGCTTTTATTGGAAAAACAATCGTATAAAACAAAAATCTACCGATGTGACATATAAGAAACAAATTATTATAATAATATCTAAAGGCTCAGGTGAGTGGATCGCGCACAACTTTTATTTTTTGTCTCGTAATCACCTTCAACGACGATCGGAGGTTAAATAAATATATTTTTAGGTATGCAGATCACATCAGCCATCAAACCAAAATGTCTGGGTGGTCCAACGATCGATTGCGGTCCTCTTAATGCCCTAGAGGAAATGTAAAAATGATTTCTAGCATTTCAGATAGATGCACTGAAATAGTAGACATTACTGTTATGCAATTATGAAGAATATTTCTTAACTAAACCATTATTAAACGTCACAACAAATATTTTCAAGGTAATAGCTAGAGAACATTAACTAATTGAAGAACAAATTCATATAAGTCACAACATATTGAACTTCGTTAGCATCTTTGACAAGCTTATAAAAAAAGTGGTAACTTAAATATTAAACAAAGTTTAAATAATATTATGAAAAAGATGGTAAAAAAATAAAACTATATTAAGGCTAGAAATGGTGTTCAATGAAATTGGGGACGGATCTACCTTACCAAAGATCTCTATGTTTTTGAATACCTCCCCAAACACAAAAATCGATTTCATTATCATCAAGAATTCTTTGTTAAATCTATTGCATGAAAAAACGAGATCTTAACACTTCTATACAATATAGCTATTGAAAAGCATATAATGTTTACCAAATAATAAAATTTGAATGAAGAAAAAAATATAAAGCGATGACAACAAAGAAAATAATAAAGTGTATAAAATGATTTTAAAATACATAAAAAAGCAATTTTATTTTAACAAAGCACATTTCAATGTATTTTATTGTAACCTATAATGAATAAACATCGATATTAAGCTAATTGGTCTCAGCATGTTTATATACTTTAAATATAACAAAAACAAAATTATGCTTGGTTTGATTTGCTGTTCTATGACCACGTTTTGCATAGAAAGGCTATTTAGACCATGATTTACTGATTAAAAAAGATTCCAAATATTTACAAACATTCGCTTCAGAAATGGGATTCGAATTCACAAACTACTGAACTGACGACCATTACCATTCAGTGACCAGCTCGGCCAAATGAAGCAATGATTTGCAAAAGGATATGAATCTAAGAGAAAAACATAAAAAGCAAGAAGCTTTATACTTTGTCGTACTTTTATATAAAATGATTCTTTTAAAAGTCTTCACATGTCGAAGAATATTACACGAGATCTTGAAAATTATGTTTTATATATATATATATATAATATTTTTCTCATTTTATTCTTTTCATTCTTTTGTGAAATTTTTTCACTGACATTAAGTGGGTTTACATAAGAAAATAATACATATTATGTAAAAATCAAATATTTCTATTCCACTAATACATATAGCTCTCTCTTAAGTATGAGCATTGAATGACGATACTAAATCGATAAGAATTTCAGAAAAAATGAAATAGAGGAAAATCCCAAAACACATCACGTATCAGAGCGTTCAGTATTTTAGTGTTGAAATCACAAGACAAATATTTTTTAACGATTGCAAATTCAAAGGGAAATAGTTGGCTATAATCAACTAACCAAACTGAAAACAACCTTTTATAGCTATGCACATACATTCAAATGTTTGCATAACAAATGAGGGCATCGAAAATAAATTCGAAATCGTCTGAGAAATCCATGGGCCATTTTAATGAACAACAAAAAACATTTGTTAAGCAATTTTTATGTCCTTACTTAAGTACTCCTTATTGAAAATAATTTTTATTAATACTTTATTTATAATTTATTAATACTTTATTGAAAATATTTAGTTTTTGCAGTTAAATATGTAAAATTTTATTTACGAATAAAATAATGTATTTAAATAATCATGGAATAAAAATTATATTTACGTTTTCTTTTTTCCTAACGAAAAATAAAAATTATTCATAATTATCTTTTAATTTCTAAAATTATAACATGTATAGTGGCAACAGCAAAACTTTTCTTTTCGGTTTTAAACCTAACCATTCTTAAAGGATGGGTAATGAGTATTGCTTTCTGCGAGTACATATTAAGATGGATGTTTAAAGGCTTTGGGAACTTTCTCTTTTGCAAAACGTGATTATACTTATTATTAAAAGCTGGTTACATACTGTATATTTACGAAATAGCATCATATATATGATACAGTAACTATACAAAACTTCAGATAAAAGAAACGACTTCCAGGAGTACTTTGAGTTTAATTTTAAATTAAAATATTTGGTGAAAAAAACAATCCAAGAAATGCTCTGTATGTATAGTAAATAAAGAAATTGAAAGTGGTTTAAATTTAAAAATTATCTTCCTGGAGAAAAATCTATTTGAATTTCTTCAAAATACATCTGAAAATTTTTCAGTTTCCTTATATTTATAGTCTAAATTTCCTGACTCCTGAGCTGATGGTTCCGGGTTCGAATCCCGGTTCGGGCATGGATGTTTCTTTCTTTCTCTGTTCTCTGTGTTTCCCTGTCCTTTCTTCTGCGATGTTGTATGAATGTGATCTCGCCCTATAAACGGCGGGTTTGTGGTGGTATGGCGCGGGTAACGCTACTCGCCTCCGTGACTTGCTTCACAGGTAACGACAAATGAGTAGCAGTTTCTGGCCTTGTTGTGGCATAGGGTTAGTCACCCAAGTGTGTGGCCGTCATTGGAAAAAAAATAGTCTAAATTAAATGTAAAATTTATTGATTTAACACGTCAAAATGAATAAAAATTAATTAATATATTCAAATATTTGAAATAAATATTATAAATTTAAGAGTTATATTCCCAAAACCTTACATATTACACGTAAATATTTCTTTTTTTTTTTAATTATGAGGAATACACCTCTTTTGCAGAAGTGGTAAAGCAATGGAAACCTTTTGGTACAGAAAATATTTTCATATAAAATATAAATAAACACTTACTGAATCAGAAAATATGCAAAAAAAAGTGAGTCCAGCTGTATTAAGTACGTCAATTAAGACAAAAAAAAACTTAATAAGAGCACAAAACTCAAATGTTATCATCGGATTACTAAGTATTTCTTTAGAAAACTCAGCTCTACATTCTGTTTATGACACTAAAATATTTACAAGAAGAATGTTCTTAAATTGAGTAGATAAAGAAATTACAATAGACTTTCAAACATGTTTCATAACTGGATAATTCAAAACGTTAAAAACAAACGGAAATGAACGCATTAAGCTGATCGTTAAAAAATATGTGATTACAAATTTTCTGAAATAAAGTAAACATGATAAACGTATTTAACCTTGAGCAAACAATCAGAAACTGTTCAAACATTAGGAATAAGATATATATGAAACGTTAAATGCATATCGTAAATACAAATATTTTCGAGAAAGAATCCATGGTGAAGTTAGTCATTATCCGAGGAACTATTAAGTAAGGAATTAATATCGAATATCCAATATACAAACTATTCAGCGCATAACCTAGCAATTTAACATCTGACAAGCCGCCACATTATTCAGAGAACACTACACACTTGAAAAAATACTATTTGCTTATAAAAATAAAAAAACAATATTTCCTATTAAAAAAAATCTGTTACAGACGTGAAGATTCAGTCACTTCTTTCTACATAATTATCTCTACTTTTAAGCATTTGTTGCATCTGGTCACCAGTTAGTTTAGGTAAGAATATTATCTTCTTCTGCCACGAATCCCTAAAGCGAACCCTTATCAAATTATTCATGATTTTTGGAGCTTTCATTGTTCAGAAACTCTCATCAGCTAGGCAAAATGAGGAAAACGCTGAAAAAATGATCAGGACAATCATAAATACGAGGTTTGTCTGGGAAATACGTATAAAAGTTGAATAATAACTTTATTTTACTGTTTGCAGTCACCGCCAGGTGGCACTACTACTGTAACCAATCACATCAACGCTCAGTTCGAGTCAGACCACACTGTGTGTAAGGAGGAGTGTGCGGGGGCTTGTTGAAAGTTACTCTTTTTCACCTGCCGTCGGCATGGAGCTCTCACTGATTGAGGAACAGAGCCAGAGAGTGAACGGAAATTTTTACGTTGAAATTTTGACACGTCTCAGAGCTCGTGTGGCCCAAGTTCGACCGGATTTGGCAAAAGGGGGCGGGTGTAGGCTTCATAACGACAATGTGCCCGCTCACACGTCGCTCGTTGTGCGTGACGTTTTGGCCCGAAGCTCAATCACCGTTACAGACCACCCGCCTTATTCACCCGATTTAGCCCCTTGTGACGTCTTCTTGTTCCCTAAATGCAAAATGGTGCTTCGGGGGCAGCACTTGGGAGATGTGGAAGGCATCAAGGCAGAAACGACACGGCAACTGAACAGCACCACAACTGAAGACTTTCAGCAATGTTATCAACAGTGGAAACGGCGTTGGCAGAAGTGTATCTCGTCTCAGGGTGAGTACCATGAAGGAGACCATATTCTAATACCTGAATAATTGTAAAATAAAGTTATTATTCAATTTTTATACGTATTTTCCGGACAAACCTCGTATACCATCCGATTGCCATATCAATGTGAGGACGGACAGAGTCACAAAGCAGTCCAATTCCACGTATTTTACAAAACTTCGTTGTTGCTTCCTATTTCTTATTCTCATAATTATGGCTAAAGTCAATCGTAGTGTCTTTTGACATGAAATTCGATGACTACCTGGCTTAATGAACAGTCATTAAGATAGTGTGACATAGGGATTCTGAAGGTCGTGACCAAGTACTACAAGCATTTAAATGTAGAAGGTAATATAAGAAAATGAAAGAAGTTTCGTGTATGTAACAAAATTATTTTTTCTCAATAAATATCAATTTTTATAGCTAAACGGTCTTTGAGCCTCGTGAATTAGAAAGCAAGTAAATTTCAATTATTTCCAACTAAATACACAAATTGATCTCTCTCACACACGGCAATGACAATGCATAATCTTTAGATCAAAGAACGCACTCTACTTCATCTTTTGCAGTCAATTCACGGGTAGAAACATTCTGCATCTCAACCGATTCTATTTAAAAGTCATCAATACGATATCATTTCTACAAAATCTCTTACAGCTGCACGAAATTTCGTAAGAGGCAAATAATAATATATAACACATTTACGAAGCCATATTGAAAATGAGAAAACCATCCATCATCAAGGCGAGAAATGTTAAAATGTAGCTAAGCGACATTAAACATGTATCAGCAATTAAATTGCTCTTTTCAATAAGCAGAGTTTTACAGCATAATATTTCATTATACATATTTTTGTTGAACTGACTATTAAATTTAATCAAAAATTCATTAGATTTTGGTTTCACATAATTTTTTCTAATTTTCTTTAAATATAGATTCTAAATATATATTATAGTTTTAAATTATATATTATTGTTAAATATATATTATAGTAAGATAGCGTATAAAATAGAGGGGAAAAAAGGAAAAACTGAAAGATAATTTTTATTTACAACTGCATTATATAATTAGTACCACGCAGTGAACAGCCAGATATCTTCTAACAGCAATTTGACGGTATAAATACCCATCATATTTAACAGTGAAATATGCAATGACAAAAAAAATGAAGTAGGGAGAATATCGTAGGAAAAAATCTTCCGAATTTCAATATGTGCGATAAAAATTCACAAGTTAAATAATTTGGCAGTAACATCATTTTTTTTCGGAAACAATTTTTTTATATAAACTTGGAATATGTTTCATATATTCAGACCTCACTCGTATTACAATAAAATGGATAAAATATTTCCAATTGATGAATATAATGATTTTTTTTCTATCTCAATTATTTTACCTTGTCTTTGCATCAGTGATTTGTCCTCTTTTAAAACCATTTATTTTTCCTGTTTTTTTAAGTGTGTGTGTGTTAATCTAGGCCATAAAAATCATATGATCTCTATCTATTAACATGATTCTTTAGGGTCCATCAATATTATTGGGTGTTTAACCCAATAATATTGATGGACCCTATAAGCGAATGTATATACAACAGGACATTTAGATGGTGACAATCAGAGAGTGACGAATTCTAATTCATGCATTTCCCATTGTTCAGTTTTTTCAATTGCAGGAGTATACAAATATTTACAATGGAAAACTTACTTGTAATGCACAATTCTTTTTCATATTTTCAGCATTCTGCTTTTTAAAAAAAATGTGGTAAATATATATTTTTTTTTTAACTTTGAAACTGAATTTAAAAAAATCACAGCATTATTTTATTAAGTAAAAAAAATCATGTTTATCTGAATGAAATAAACAAATGTAAAAATTAAAAATGCCTTATTTTGATTTATACTTTTTACAGTTATATACATGACAAAATGTATTTGATTAAAAATAATTATCTCATTTAATTAACCTAATTTTGAATACTATAATGTACTTAATTTTGCTTTCCAATTTTTTAGTACATTAGAATCGTTTTAAATTTTTTAGCACACAAAATTTATAAAAAAGTTCTGATAGTCCATAATTTGAAACTGTTAGTATGTATTAAAGCCTCATTTTTCTCTTTATATGCATAAATTTTTTCGGACATATATTTTATCATTGTTAAATTTTGATTATCCAACCATTTAAAATAATAAAGGAAAAATAAATTTATACAATCAACCTTCTTTACAGAAATCTATACTCTGAAGAATATGAAAATATTCTATAATAAACATTTTCAAATACAAATGCACATAATCGAGATAGAACCATTACGACAAAAATAAGCATTTTTAATGATAAGTCTTAAATGATATTAATAATTTTTAAGGCATATATATATCTATGTACACATATATTAATAACAAGTTCTATTTTCAAAACTGCCGACCAATTGTATGAGTGGTGAGCGTTCCTGATTCCTGAGCTGTTGGTCCCGGGTTCGAATCCCGGTTCTGGCATGGATGTTTCTTTCCTTCTCTGTTCTCTCTTCTGTGTTGTGTGTATGTTGTGGTATGAATGTGACCCACCCTATAAACAGGTTTGTGGTGGTATGGCGCGGGTAACGCTACTCGCCTCCGTGACTTGGATCACAGGTTCCCGCTGGGTAACGATAAATGAGTAGCAGTTTCTGGCTTTGTTGTGGCATAGGATTCAGTCACCCTTGTGTGCCCGCCATTGGATTAAAAAATTTTTTTCAAAACTTTGCTTTTTTTCAAACACAATGGTTATTTTATACTATTTTTGAAGTATAGTTAGTAAATTGGAAGGAAGAAATAAAAAAATATTTCATATTTTTATTATTCATTTATAAAAAAAATTTTACATTTACAAAACATATAAACGAAATACTTTATTGGTTTGTTTAGCAACTTAAATGGTATGCATTCAATAGGTTAGAGGAATAAATTTTTACTTCATATAAGTTAGATTAAATTTTTGCATGCCTCATAATATCTATGTGACTTCATTCCATCAAATACAATGAAACTGATATCTTCTAGTGTATATCTCAATGAATGAAAACTGTTAAGCGATTTCTTGAACATTTAAAGTGCATTTGTCATATAAAAGAATTTTTGAAATGTTGGTTTATATTTGCCATAAGAGAGAAAACTTAAAATACTAAGCATCTTCCAAAATAGACATGCATACAGAGCACAGTGAATTTCGTCCATCATCTAATAGTAGTTGTGATCTAACTATGAGCCTATCATTGTAAGAAGTGCTATCCAGCCACGACTTTAGTGAACTTTTCCACAAGATAACATACTTAGCAATTCTTTCTTAACTTTGATGATTACATCAAAACGATAATAAAATCATTTGCTAGCCAGTTGGAACTAAAAGGAGTTAAACTGAAAGAATACATTGAACTACATTTCCATCAAAAATCATTTTAAATGATTTTAATTATATGTTCTGTTAAAAGGATTAAGCTTAGCAGGTTTTAATTAATTTTTGTGTGTAAAATGACTTCACTGAATTGAATGATTTGAAGAAATTTTGAATCAATAATACAAATACTCGTAGCTGATAATTCATTTATATATTTAGAAAAAAAATTTTGTTTTAGATTTTAAAATTCTTTTAAATTAATGTAATAGTTGTCAATGTGAGAAATATTTTTTTCAATTTACATTTAAAAATACTCTGCCAATCTTTTATGTTTTGTTGCAAGAAAAAATGTAACCAATTTGAATAAAAATCAAGTAAAAATAAAATATTTTAATATGTATTTAGTTTTGACTAACCATTTCAAATAATTTCAGTAGCTTTTAACATGTTTCATTGAAACTACAAATAAAATACTATAAAATCTTACAATGCTTGAAAATATCTTATTTAGAAGAAAAAAGAAGTAAGAACAAAAATATTTTAAAATATAAAGAGAATCTTAAAAAAAAAACTGTGAGGGATTATATTTTCATATACAATGATTTTTTAAGTAAGCAATTTTTGCAGTCAAATTTGTTTTACTAAATTGACCAATTATTTTAGAACATGGTTTTACAGAAATTCAGTCAACTTTATTTTTTTCTCATAATTATTTTAATTTATAAAATAAAACATTTTTTGTTTTCATTTATGGGGAAATTTTTTTAAACACACATCACACACACACACACACAGTATGGAAGTATTTTATCTTTTTAATGTATACAAAAGAATGGAAGTGGTTTTAGCATTTGCAAAGTAAACATTTTACAAACTGTAAAAAGTTTTTAAGAATTTATTATTACCTTAAGTATTTTAATACTGAATTTAAATTTTTTGATGCATAGTTATGAAATAGTTGTATAGCAGGGTTATTATTAAATGATAATATAGGAATATATATTCCTATAATAACCTATATATATATATATATATATATATATATATATATATATATATATATATATATATATATATATATATATATATATATATATATATATATATATATATATATATATATATATATATATATATATATATATATATATATATATATATATATATATATATATATATATATATTTACAATAACTGATGACAACTTGATATTGTGGTAAATGAGACCAGGATGTGTGAAACTACTGTACACTGA
Source organism: Latrodectus hesperus (assembly GCA_037975125.1). Classification (NCBI taxonomy): domain Eukaryota; kingdom Metazoa; phylum Arthropoda; class Arachnida; order Araneae; family Theridiidae; genus Latrodectus; species Latrodectus hesperus. The sequence continues at coordinate 69,220,572 of CM075852.1, forward strand.
GAGTATTAAAAATATTGAAACATGTAAATTTTTATACATGTAATGTTTTTTTATACATTCTAACTATGAAAAATTAATCAAATCATGATTAATGTGTCAAGAAAAAGATCTTTAATTTTATATGACAAATACTTTAATACAAAAAGGATTAATAAATAAATGAAATAAATGAAAAAAACAATACAATATTTAGATTACCTAATCAAATTATTTAACAAAAAAGCAATAGAAAATGAATATAATGTATATAAATAGAAAAGATTCCTGAAAATGGTAAACCAATATTTATTAATAACCTAACCTTAAAATTTTATTTTTTATAAAAAATTCTAAAAGAAAAATAAAAGTAATCTATGTCTAAAACATGCATCAAGTCAAAAAGATTTTTAATATTAACATAAAATTGTGTCCAACTATACACATAAAATTATAAGATTAGAAATTTATCATAATTTTAATAATTTAGTCAAAATTATGAAAAGGAAGGTATCAGTAATTTACGTAAATAGCATAACATGCTTTAATATGATGCTTATGTTCAAAAGTAGTATTAAATATAACTGTCTATATAAGCTTTCAGTGGACATTTAAATGTACCTAGTTATTTTTTATGCAATTATGAGACAATGTAACTGATATATTTGAAATATAATATGTACCAATTTTAAATAAGAGAATATTAATTCTTGTTTGAACAATGGAGTTCCAGACAAATCAATCAAGAATACAACTGTTGTTATATCAAAAGTTATATGAAGCTGAAAAAAACATGACAAAGAAACTAATAAAATTGTAAACAATGCCCAATTTTAAAAAATAATAAAAATATGAATAAAATATTAATTTATAAAAAGAATACAAGTAAAATTTAGCATTTATGAAGTTCATGTAGAAACTATTACAGGAAAGAGTAGTAGCCAATTCAAATCTTGTGGATAACACAAAACTTATCTTTATCACAAATTAATATATTTGTCATTTATTCATTATTCCTAACTGTCTTGGCGAGGTTTCCCAATGATTTCATTTCATTCTTACACCACATGCAGAAAATATATGTGACAAAACAAATTGCAGCTTTCAATCACATTCATAATACAAAAAAGTAAATATCTAAAAACTTTAAATGGGAAGTTTCTTAGGTAAAAGCTAGGGAACTTTTTCTGTTTTCAACACAAGAGTATACTCCATTATAATCACAGTCTTATAAGGTAAAATGTCATAGAAACACAACAAAAAGGAGTTTTAATAAGAAATTTGCCAACCTCTAGTTTGAATGCATTGGGAGCATTGACTTTCCATGCTGTCAAGTAAGTTATCAATTACCAAACTGGGAAGTAAAGACTAGACACAGAGTAAGCTGTTTTCCTGCTCTCATATAGAGGTAGGAAGAGGACTTACAGTGGCAACTTGTCTACCAAAATAGTTCCACAAATGCCCTGTGAGTTTGGTTTGTTTGTTTGTTTGTTGCTCAACCAACATTTTTTGCACACTAGGAGTAATTAGATCAGAATCTATGGTTTAAAGTCGTTTCTGAACTACTACAAGCATTGATGCACAAGGTGGGATTTGAACACATGAACTGTTGAACCGAAGGCAAGAGTGCTAACCATCCAGCTCCCAGCTCAGCAGATGTTCTATAAGGATTCATGTCTGGAAATCGAGCTGACCAGTCCATGCACACTAAACCAAGAACCTTAAAATATTCCTTAATAATAACAGCTCAATGAAGTTGCAGATTATTGTCCGTCAGAGTAAAATTATTGCCAATTGCAAAAGCATGTGATTGAACATAAGGTTCAAGGATCTCATCCTGATATCTCACAACAGTCACTGTTTCTCCGTGGAACACATCTACATTAAAGTGACCACCAAATGAGATCCCTACCTAAATATTTACTCCACCACAACAGTAACGATGTCTTTCCACAGAGTTGGATTAATTGTATCTCGTGCTTTGTTCCCTCCTGATCAGCAGATGTCCTGAATTTTTTACACCCATGTGAATCAACATTCTGTAAAAAGTAAAGAAGTCCATTGTTGTCTGATCCAGGAAATGCGTTTACTTGCCTATGATAAATGTTCACTTCATTGTTGACCAGTGAGGGAGACATATACAACTGGTCATCTTGTATAGATATTTGCATGGTGAAGACACCTTTGCACTTTACTAGGAGATATTCTTTAACCTGATGCTACATAGTGGTCAGCAACAAGCTGCAGAACAGAATTTGGAACTGACATTTATATATACTATAAGTTTTAGTTAATTAACTATAACTTATAGTTTATAAATAACTATAACTTATAGTTTATAAAACTTATAGTTATATAATAAACTCTAAGTTTTTTGTTAGCGTCATTTTTTATGGTGAGCTTTGAAAAATGTGTTAGCTTTTGGAGGCAAGTGTATATGAGAAGAGAGTCACCTAATGGCTATGTATCTTTAGTACCTAGGACAATTAAAGAAACCAAATGTATAATTAAAAATGGGAAAATAATCTGAGGAAGTTCCAGGCCCACAACAGGCTACTGTACAAATCGTGATCATGAATGTAGCATTAAAAATTAAATATGAACATTTTAATACATTTTTCATTGAACAGTAATATGTAAAAAGAAATCCAATAATACTAAAATTTAAATCTGCTAGAAAGAGTGCACAGAAAAGCTTAAACAATGAAAAGGTAATGTTAGAAATAATTCAGTACAAGTTCTGTCCCCTCATTGTTTGAAACAACACATCAAGAACAAGAATCCTAATGAAAATAAAAAAATTCCATTAACCAGGCATAAAAAAATATACTAAGAGCTAATGGCAAGAAAGGAAAAAAAAGAAATAAAGAAAATGAGGTAACATGAAGCTTTAATAATGTTTTTTTTTTTTTCATAATATTTAATAAAATATTACAAAATTTTGAAAATTCTTATTTTTGAGATGACATTTAAGTTGGAAACTTAACTTCTTTGTATTTACGTGATGTAAGAGAGTTGATTTAGAGAAACAATTTACAGCCCCAAGACCTTTAGCATCAGAATTTATAATTTTCAAAGGCAGCACTATATTGTCTAATTAAAAATAATCATTTAAATATTTTATATTAGTGATTTTGTGTGAAAATGTAGAATTATTGTTACAACTTTTATTTAAATTTTTAATTTATTTTACATTTTATAAATTATGTGAAATTTATCTTTCAGCATTACCTAATATAATCCTATTGTGGTAGAAAATAGAAATTATTCTGAATCATGATACTTAAAATTGATTCCAACAATTGAATTGTATTTTGAATATAATTTTAAAATTTTTTGATTCTTTCAAGGTGCATCACTAAATGAAATTTAAACAAAAAAAACATAATTTAATATAATTTATATTGAATTTGGCAGGAAAAAAATAGTCAAATTGCCCCATATTTATTTCCAATAAAAATATTCATCAATAGCTTTTTGTTTCCTGTTATATTCAGTCATTTGAGTTTTCAAGAATGTGTTTGTTACAATAAAATCACTTTTCCACATAATCTAAATGAATCAATATGTTCAGTTTAAATGAATTTTTCAAACCATCTACAACTTTCTAGATTGGATTAAAATTCATGAACTGAAAATGACAATAAAAATTATTCAGTAGACCAACTCAGCTTAAATTTTTAAGGAATGATTACTATTAATAAAATTAATAATTCAAACAATATGAAAGTGCAACAGATATTTAGAGAGAAATAGCTTAATTTAAAAGATTATAAAAATTATAACTCAAAGGAAATTAAAGAACTAAAATCTTAAAATTCTAAAAATGAATATGTATAAAAATTCAGTTATAAACACATAAAATATTTCAAATAAAAAAAAAATTCTTAAGTATAACATAAATAAAATTACTTACTAAATTTTGTCAATATAATGTATGTAAAAGAAGTTTAACCTAAAAATATATAGAAAATATAATTACTGATCTAGTTTTTCACAGTTAAAAGTTTAATATCATATAAAATATGTTAGAAAATTATACATTCTGATTCAATTTTATACAATTATTGAATATAATACAGTAATGTAAATATCTAGTTGGAGAGAGAGATATAACATCTAAAAGATAAATTTAGGTAGTTAATCAAAATAAATTATTTACTTATTGAGAATTTTTTAAACGTTCTACAGTAATAATTCCTATTTGTTGAATAAACTGAGAAGAGATAGGAAATACAGCATTTCAAAACATTGAAATACCCATACCTGAGTTATTATATTGTTTAAATATTAAACATATTTAAACAATAAAAGATTCAAAAATTTGTATTTTTTTAAGTAGTTTAACTCTTTCTAAAGTTACATTAATAATTTAGCAAAATATTTATAACATAAAAATAGGCAGCAATAAATTGACATAAGTTTGTATTAGGCAACAATGAATTGACATAAGTGTTCTTCGGCGTAGGCCTCTCCTGACCACATTTTATCTTGTTTAGGGCTTACCAAGTACAACTTGATTCGGAATCCCCTTCTGGTGCTTGACTTTTTTAGGATGAATGGACTCATGGACCTGATCTAGCTTTGCTGATCACAGGGATTGGAAACAACAACAGTTTGTATTTAAAATTTTGATAAGTACACATTCAATGTTAAAATATAAATAACTATAAAATTTCAAAACAGCTTTAGCATTGATAACTTTGCTTAAGCATGAAATGAAAAGTATTATGACCTTCTAGACATAAAACTACATACAGCTACATATACTTATATAGGATTTATCCTTAAGCTTTGGTTGCTTGTACCTAAAGAAAAATTTAATAATTGAGCATGATTTTTAGACACTCATCTTACATCTCAAAAATAAAGATTTCCTCCTTGTTTAATAATTATTTAACAAGGAAGAAATCTTAAGTTATTTATAAAAATCATGCACAGCCGATAAACTTTTATAATGTAATTTTTTCTCTTCTAATACATAAATACATAGCAGTGCAAGCAAACCTCAGACAGTATCTTTAGGTTAACAGGTTAAGAATATTCACCTATTATCAAGCACCTCATAATTTTGAACCAGTCCTGTGACAAGCTCACACTTAAGAAACCATCTTCTTCTCCACATCCACAGCACATCAGAAGAATTTTGGATGTACGATCAATGTGGACAAGCCCCCCACTACTCAGTGAGTAAGAATGTGGTCAATCTCTCAATCAATGCCAATGGCAAGTGACGCTTCATTTTACTGAATTCATAGAAGGCGGAGCAAAGCCACTGAGTTGGTTTGATTATTGCTAATATATATATATATATATATATATATATATATATATATATGACAATACAATGGATCATAAAAATACGAAGCATAAACCTCAACAGAAAACTTAGGTGGTTTCTTGCAAATGGCATTCAAATACAGGATAATCAGAATTGAAGAATAAATATTACAGTTTTAAGTAGTTTTATTTTTAAAGAGACATAATATTTTTTAAATCATGCTTGAGCACAATTATCTATGACAGCAAATTTGAAACAGTTATTGCTCTACATGTAATAAATGTTACATATAAGGATGAAAGGGATCTCTGAAGTGCCAAATTAATAATTATAAAATTGTATGTTTTCGTAAATCTTCTATAAATTGAACTAAATATCACATTAGACATATTTAACCAAAGAAATATTTTTCTCAAATAAAAGAGCACTAATTCATTAAATAAGACTGTTTGCTGTCATATTAGGACCCAGATCTTGGTTATATTTGTTCTATTGGTATCACTTAAAATGTGTAGTGTGACCAGCAGTTTAAAAATGCCATTTGGTTATAACTGTTCTCAATGTAAAGATCCTTTGCACATTTTTATAAAAAAGTAATAAATACATTTTTTATATTTTGGATGTTAAAGTAGCCAAAAATTATTTGTTTTAATCACTCATATTTTGTAAGTTCACATTATCCTTATACTAATATGTAAGCACCCTGAATTATGGAGAACTGCCAACATATACATAAAAATAAAAACCTTTTTGGTACAACTTTTTTTTTCAGCACAATAATTAAGTTATAAAAATTCATTGTCAAGCAAGGTGTTTTCATAACTATGAGCAATGAAATGACATTTGAAATTACTAAAAAGATAAAATTATTAAGATATTTAAGAACATAATTTCACTTTAAATGTGCAACAAAACAAATAATTGCAAGTTTTAAATAATTAAGAGCCTTATTTCTTTTTTTAAAGTGAAGTCAGCAAATATCAAAATATTCTTTAACATTTGATGATTGTATTGCAAGTATACATGATAAAGAGTGGGGGGGGAAACCTAATTTGCACTTTTTTTCTAATTAATTGAAGACAATCTGAAATATATATTGCAGCACAAGTTTTAGAATAAAAGTTCCTTCTCTTAAGCTATTATATTTTCTTTTATGTCATATCTTGCTTTCAACTTTTATTTGAAGTTTGTGGAAACTCTCATTTGATTAAATTTAGTGTAACACAGTAATTATACAACTATTTTTAAGATGTATTAATAATTACACATATACCTATAAAGAAAAGTAGAATTATGATATGAAATGAAAGATTAAATACAAATATAAATAAAATATAGAACTAGCAGTCCACTAAGCACAAAAGCAGCTGAAGAAGAATTATACATACAATTTAATAGAAAAAATTGAATACATTACTAACATTTTAATAAGAATGAGATGAAGATCATCCCACAATATATTCTACACCCTTAATGAAGCTGACTATGTTAGTACACTATTTCATTTTACAATTAGCTTTTTCTATTAAATTATATCTACAAATACTTATATATATTTACACATATATATATGTATGTATACACATATACATTTTTGGCAGTTATCTTTAGCTGCTTTTATGGTGGTTGGAGTTGCAGGTATATATTCATTGGTATTGTATTTTATTTCTATTTAATATATTTTATTTCTATTTAATATATTTCTATTAGATATATTTTTAAGTTCTAATTGGTATTGCCACTTTAATAATTATATATATATATATAGGAATTAAATATAGTATAAATAAATGCAACTCTAATTCCATCACTCAAACTTTTTCCGTACAAATAAAATATATAACAGAATAATAAATTCTCAGCAATAAATTCGTAGAAAATTTTGTAATGAAAAAAATCGGAAAACTATATCAAACAATCAATTAATTTTTCAATGAATTTAAAATTTCAATTTTTATAATGATTGAAATTAGAAGACATTGGATAGTCAGAATACAATTTTCAATCATTAGTTTTTAGCAATACTATTAAGAATGCACTTTGATAAAAATATTTTTGAATGTTTTATAATTTTTACATTCCTTTATATAAAGTAATACTTACATCAGTGATTCTTAGACACTATGTTCTGATATTTTTGTGTGCCGCCAATTTTTGAAATGTAAGTTGTAAAAATTATGTTTTTTTGTGTTACGAGTATAGTGATAAATGTATTGTTGTTTTTTTAGTATATATTACTTTATTTTATTTTCAAAATTATTATCATAAGCTATTTACACAGTATATTATAGGTAAGTAAGCAACTCTTTTAAACTTATCTTCTTTACTTTTTTTTATTTTATTTATTTATTTATATATATATATATATATATATTTTTTTTTTTTTGACTGTGTTACCAAATTTTGAAATTGGTTAAGAATCACTGACATAGTTAATAAATAATTTATGATCAAATTTGTCCAATGTGCTGTAGTTTCACTTATTTAAAAGAAATCTTTCACACATATGAAGTTTTTGGATTGGGAAACGCACATTTTTATTTAATAATTTTATACAAAATATTATACAATTATAATTTTTTGCATTTTTTCCTAGTTTTATACAAATAATTAACCATGCTAATGAAGACTTATTGAAATCTCTACTAACCTCAGCATTTATTGGCAGAATATTGCATACAAAAATCAAGATTCTGTTTCTTGACTATATTCTCAACTTTCAAAATATTTTCTCTGAAAATTTAAAATCACTTAAATCAATCATTTTTAAATCAAAATATTTTCTCTGAAAATAAGCATCATTTAGATAAACAATACCAAAAATTACTACATGAAATTGACCTTAAAATAAATAGAATGTACTTTAAAGTGTGAGAAATTTGCATTAAGTGAATTATAATTTTCACTGTCATTAATCGATGACAACTGCAAAATGTATGATTAAAACCATGTAGCTACTTATCATTATACATTTAAATTCATTATTATAAGATAAATGGATTCATGCAATATTTAAGAGAATTGCCACTTGTTTATTTTTAGGGTTCCCTTTGTTGGAACAATGACCAGCTCAACAAAAACAACATTAATGTCAATACACATACATTTGAAATGTGTTAATTATTTGCATTAAATTTTACAATTTTTTTCTTATAAGAGTTGATGGAATGAAATACTAACATTAATAAAAACATAAGCAAAATGTAAAAGGAAGGGTACAATTCCATCAAAGATATACCACTTGTCAAATTTTCTTATTTAGCTTCTTTCATTGACACCAGCAGTTCCAAGTCACTCAATCATTTTTAATTTAATTATAATTTTGTTGTTTTAGTTTTTACAATGATGGATTTTAAAATTTGAGCTTTACCAATAAATAGATAAGGAGACTGGGACTTCATTGAAGCAAGAACGAGAAATTATTCATCAAAAAGGAGTATGTTCAATCAATCATATTATGCAGCTTGAGTGTAAATATCTAAAATATTTTGATTACTATCATTCCTGTCAAGAAGTTAAAAATTGATTATCTAGATCACCCAGCATTCGTTACTACTGTGCAATTTATTTATGATGATAGAAATTAATATTTATTGAGATTTGTGAACAATAACCTGAAATAAATCAGGGGAAAATATACTTTAAAGTAACCTTTGGATAAAATAGGCAATTTTTTTTTCACCAAGCATGTTTTTATGCAATGTTGAAAAAACAAAACTCCACTGAAGACATATTGCTAGAAATAAACCAACATTGCTAACAAGGCACTAAACTGGTGAGAAACTGAGGGACACCTTAAAATATAGGACTCTCATAAATTCTATCACAATTGACTAGTGAAAGAGGTTTGGGACTATTCTATTACTTTGTTCTCAAATTATTATCAGTAAATGCAATAAAATTGTAGATATTGATGAAATATAGAAAATATATTTTTTAATATATTATTTTCTGTAGTCAAGAAATATAAATAATTAGATTTGCACTGATATCTTCTTCTTCTTCTTCTTAAAATTGAGTTTGTATGTCATTGGGCACCTCTGCTTTTATCAGCATTTTGTACCATTAACTCCAAACCCAATGTTTCCTAGTTCCAGTTGCTCGGGTCACCCACTTTACTAATAAAGTTCGATAACCCTTTAATGGAGTCTAGGTGTAACTCTCTAGTATGGATGAAGCCTAAAGAAGTTAATTTAGGGAGGGCAAGAGCCTCACATTCGTAAATGACATGCTCTGCCGTTTCCTCTTGCGTATGATTCCTCTTCAGCAAGACCATCAGATAAGGTCTTGCTGAAATAGTCCCATCTAGTCAGAAAGTCAGTCATGCTAGGAATAGCTTCCTGACTTTCACCAGAAGAAGATGATTTAGAGGTCATTTCTACCTCAAGTGAAGGATTCATTGTTGCCCCTTTACAAGATTGCCTCTGAGTTCCCTTGTCTTTTTCAGCAAGGTCTACTTTAGAGGCTTCACCTGCAAATGCAGAAAGGTTTGTTACTTCTTGTGTCTTTTCAGCCACAAGATAACAATTAAAAAGCTCAGGTAATATAAGTCCACCCAGCATTGCCTGAGTTACTGGGCAAGGCAAATTACTCTAGAAGTTCGCCAAGCAACTAGAGGCTTCGTTAAGACACCAATACCGCGGTGCCAATTAGCCCTAGGCACGGATCTCATAACACCAGGGTTTACGGGAGCTGGTTCGCGGCCTCTGATTCTATATTCAAGGCTATCCTGTCATTCCTACAGGACATTCGGCTATCCACCACTTGCCGACGCGCCTGGTGGCTGTGCTCAAGCCCCAGGAAGGTACACGTACCCCCTGGTTCCAGGTTTTGCACTGATATAGTGATAATTGTACCAATATGGCACCAAAAATAAGAAATATATCTTTAGTAGAAAAGGTCGATAGATGGGAGAGTAGTTAGCATCTCTAACTTCGAAACAGTGGGTTCCAGGTTTGAATCCTGGTTTGGACATATGTTCCTCTCTCTATGTGTGCATTTCTTTTTTTCGCCCAGAAAGTTTTCAATTTTCAAGGCACACCCCACTAGGTGCCTCACTGTATAAGATGCTCTTATGTTCACATCTTGTAGCACTGAATGGGTATATCCTAAGTGCAATCGTGCATAGGAGAAAAATATCTTTATCAGAAAATCTACCAAAAGTCGTCAGCACTAAAATGACTTAAGTTTCTATCAGTTACTTTGGTTAGCAACAATTAACAATTTTGGTTGATTAAAAATGAACATAATAAAGTGGACCAATACCATAGAATCTTGATTTTTACTCATGTCTAATAAACATATAGTGATAACTCAATAATATCTTATAAATATTTAAGTTCCTAGTTAAAAAGTATAATTTGCATGTCCATTATATGTACTAACTTAATAAAGTACACACACATGTTAAAAAAATGCAGCTAATTTTTTTTTAAATATCAAACAAATTTAATAAATTCAAATTGGCATAATTTCACTGCAAAGCAGAATCTATTGCTAGCAATAAAATCAATAAATTGCTAGCATTTATCAATGTTAATCAACATGTTTGCTGTTAATAAACATTAATGTTAACATTTAAACTTAATGCAAAGAAAAAAGCTGCATGTGAAATTACACTGACAACTGGACAATAAAACTTTTTCTAAAAATATGAACATTTTCATACGAAATAAAAAACATTTTATTTTCTAATGACAGATTTTTATCAACATGGTTTTTTAAAATTTAAAAGAAAATTTCTGTTTTAAGTGCAGTAATTTTAATTCATAAAACGTAAGGTTGGTTTTTGTGGACTACAACTGAAAGATTAGAAAATAAATTAATCTTTTGATTGTCGTATTATTTTAAAATTCTGCTAAAAATATTCAACGATGGCTGGCAACTTTCGATAAATTGTATTCACATACAATATTTACCTTTGAAAACATTATTTGAATTTTAATATAAAAATTAATCCTGATATGAAGAATTAAAAATAAATTCAATTAATGTTTCAGAAGTTTTAACAAGAATAGCCACATAAAAATAGAAGAGTTACAAAATGAAGCACCTGTACAATAAAGTGGTTAGTAAAGTAACAGGTTTTAATGTCAAACTATAAAATGTAAACATTGGTGTTTGAAAAATAATACTTCTTATATTACAAACGAGTCATACTTTCAAATTAATCTTCACTCGCTTTAGATTTTATCAAGAAAAGATAATTAAATTTTAATTTGTGTATTACTCTCTTAAATTATTTTTGATAATAGTGATATAAAAATGCCGTATTTAAAACTGAAAGTCAACGCCGACGATTTTTTTCTTTTGGGTTCGGTATCTCTTTCCGGGTTGAGGTGTAGGTTTTCCTAATAAAAAATTGTCTTGCTGAAAACTTATTTTCATCACAAATAGAAGAAAATAATTTTCAAACTAACAACTTCTAAATAAAAATTAATAAAAAGTATTTCGTGAAATCTGAACTATAAGCTACAAAAAATAGTATTAATCAAAAATTTTACATTTATAAACACATTTGAGTTTATATTTTTGACGTCAAAGACCAATTATTATTTTGTTAAAAAAACTATAGAATATACCAATATTTTTTTATTTGTATGTGTATATGCCACACTAGATCATATATATTATTATTTGTATCCGATGCAATATTTTTCACTTTGGATCACGTTAGTTCATAGACAATATTGACACGAGATACATCGCACAATTTTCTTACACTTATCACAGAGATAGTCAAATCCTAAAAATTCATTTGAATATTTAAACTGTTAACAAAATTTATAAACATTATTAAAGTATAAAAATAATAATAAATATTTATTTATTTATTATAAGTTAAATCGAATAGCCTAGTGACAAAAGAAGAATTTATAATTTAATGATGAAGTGTTGCACGACATGTTCCAGAAAAAAAGTATATAATATTATTTAAAAGCAATCTCGGGTTTATTCAGAAGAACAAATTACAGCTACAAACTCTTTCGAATGAAATAGTAATAATGTACAAAAACCTTTACTAAAGATAAGAAAACATTCCAAATCTGATAGTCCAATAATTCATAACTTGCATGGTAGAATAATACCACGACCATCGAGAATAAAGCTGAACATAATAATGTATTTTTATGAACCCCTACATTAAAGAACTGTTTTGAGGATTTTTTATTCAACCTTTCCTGAAATATATTAATTTTTTTTCCAAAATTACTTAATAAAATATAACAAAATATTCGATCTGGGAACCTTTTTAGGAGTCTGTGAATTATTGCTTCATTTATCTGTTTGATAGTGAAGATCTAATAATCAAATAACCTCATAATATATTGTTTTTAGCATTCAGAATTATTGGATTTTGTCAGTGCACTAATATTATTATTTTTACTATTTGTGCTAAAAGAATTCGTTGAGGAACACATAACGGATCTATCAATGATTTGTCTAACTGAAGTAACCATAATAGCAAGTTGTACTTGCAATTAACATTTTTTCGTCTCATTCCATTATTGATTATTGATGCAAAAATTATCATTTGAACCAATAATACCCTAGGTAAAGAGTAGTTGTTGCCAGAGCCAGAATTAGTTTAATTGAGATCTGAGACAAAAACTTTTTGGATCCCCTCTGCTTCACAACAACAAACTTTCTATTCTATTTTGCAAACGATTCTTTTCAACTGATAATGTAAAAATAAACTTTCTATTCGATTTGGGAGCGCGGGGCAGCTGCCCCGTATATCCTTATCTTAATCAGGCTCTGGTTGTTACACATATTATCCAATGTTCTTTCTAATAAAAAGTCAAAATTTAATAATGTTACTCAAAAAATTTCATTTTTCCAATTATATGTTTCAAAACATATAACAGGAAAATGAAAATTTATCACAAAATAAATTATAATCTTTATAGGATAAATATAGTAGACTATAATTTTTTAATACAAATTAACGAATCATATAATTCTATTTATATTTTTATTGCCAAATGACAATCTCAGTACGGTGATTTTCGTATACAGAGTTAGGTATAGCATTTGTAACTAATTTTAATCAATATTTATTTTACAGATAAATTTTACTCCCATAAATATGTTCTCTTTCAGTTTTTGATTTTTAAGCAGTTTATAAAATATAGTTCGTTATTTCCTTAGTTTTATTCATTTTCTATTTTCATTTTCGGGTGTTTCATTTCAAAGTTACGAGAATCTTTATAAGACATTCTGCAAATTTTGAATAAATTATAAGCAGTTTTAATCATTATAATATAAACGCTTAACAGATTTTTTTTTAAAAAATATTTTACGAACTATTTAAAAATCAACAATGAAAATAAACATGTTAGTGGTGAATTATTATTAATGCTTTGGTTTTCTCCCGTAACAGATAGTCCAAAAGTCACTCATAATCAACCTGTTTCAAGTTATAATATCACTTCTGGTTTTACACCTTAATGTTTTTTGAATAACTTAAGATGTAAACAATCGTATTCTAAAATAATTTGTTTTTCTTTTATGTAATTTTATAACAACAAACAAAATATTTGACTTATACTTCCTATTTTCCTTCTTCGTTAGTTTTCTCATTATTTTGTGAAATACATATAATATGATGAAATAATTGCATACAATTTTATACTGAATGATGCAAGCATTCTCCTAAAAGACAATTTTCAAAGTTAATGAGCATGTAACAAGAAAAATTCGACTTCATTAATTTTTAACCAGTATTTATCTATTTAGTTTCTAATTACCAAACTTAAAACTTTAACAATAAGTAGAAGTATCACAAGCGTATGAATTTATCTTTGTTTAAAAAAATATGGGAAAAATTGTAAAAATATTTCAATGTAAATGAGCTGCCAAGCCACTAAAGTTGCAGTAAGGTAATTGAACATCTGCCACCTATAACCAACGAACATGTTCCATAATCAGTGGGAGCATTCATATCTTACAAAGGAGAAAACCCATAAAACTCTTAAGTATTTACCCCGACAATCATTGATGCAGAAAACCGAAGAGCATCATCCCTCTTTTGCTGTTTCTCTTTGCATGCTCTCTTTTTATATCTTACTTAATGAGAAAAAGCATTCTGCTTTGTGCATATTTTGTTCTATCAATGTGTACAACAAAACTAACAAAAAAAAGGATTAAAATTTCATAAGCGTGATCGCTAACATCATTAAATGAGTTCCGCAATAGCTTGAAGCTACTGCAAGGTATTCAAACATACAATGTGTATTTTTGTGTGAATACTTTTTTGTACCTAGATAATATTCCTATTCTAACATTGCAAGAAAATATTTTGAAAAACTCCCTAGTATCCGTCTTGAGGATTCTTCATGGCCTATTATAGAACAGCATTCTCCGGAAAATAAAGTCTTGGGTTCTTCTTCTTCTTCTTCTTAAAATTGAGTTTGTATGTCATTGGGCACCTCTGGTTTTATCAGCATTTTGTACCATTAACTCCAAACCCAATGTTTCCTAGTTCCAGTTGCTCGGGTCACCCACTTTACTAATAAAGTCCAATAACCCTTTAATGGAGTCTAGGTGTAACTCTCTAGTATGGATGAAGCCTAAAGAAGTTAATTTAGGAAGGGCAAGAGCCTCACATTTGTAAATGACATGCTCTGGCCGTTTCCTCTTGCATATGACATTTCCAGCAGACAAGGTCTTGCTGAAATAGTCCCATCTGGTCAGAAAGTCAGTCATGCTAAGAATAGCTTCCTGACTTTCACCAGAAGAAGATGGTTTAGAGGTCATTTCTACCTCAAGTGAAAGTCTTGGGTTCGATTCTTGTTCTTTTGTCAACGGTAGATGAATGTTGCGTTTCTGCCATCTACATGCACCTTTGTCGGAAAGTTTCTTGCGAGTTTTTTGAACTTACTCCCTTAAAACACGTGAATAGGATCCCCCATCGATGAAAAACATTCTATTTAAAACTATTTATAAGGTGGATATTAATGTGCTTTATTGTGAACTACAGCAGTTAGTCTGTCTAAAACACGGTGTTATTGTTTAATCAACTATCCTGTCATCTCCTGTCATTAGGGCATCGGTCTAGGGCTGATGAACTTGCTAAACAAGGATCATCTTGTGTTTCCATCGGTGCAGAACCTTTTTGTGGGATCAATTTGAAGACCGCAAAAACCAATTTTCTTAAATGGGAAGTTTTATATTTAGTTAATTGTCTGACTTTCACAAAAACGAAAAAATTTAAAAGCGGCCACAAAATTTCCAAGAATTGAAATTTGTAGTCCTATAAAATTATCTCATTTTTAATATTCTTTCGCTGCATATTTTTCTGGTAATTCCAGAATAATATGTGAAATTTTAATGTTTTTTTGCGTAATTATGCTATTTGTTTCTTAAATTTAACTTTAATTTATGGGAAAGGTTGAAGGAAATGTGATTATTAAACTTTTTCTATAAGCACCGTCTTACAGATGAAATAGATGAAGAGGTTAAGATAAAATTCGGTTGATGGACTGTACATGGATTGTGTTCAAAGAATTTAAAAATCAATTTCGGTTTATTAATGATAAATTACGAGTTTTTCTTGAAGAGGTTGGAAAAACACTGTCCAATAACAGTTCAGAAATTGCTGAAAAATTGGCTCTGAAGGTTGCTAACTTCACAAATGCAACATCTTCAGAGACACTGGTTTCTCTTAAGTGGAAGATAGCTCTGAAACATTCTCTATTCTTCGCTCTGAAAGAATCACCATACCCTACACAAAGTTAACATGTGTTTTTCTTCAACTAAACTTGACAAAAAATAGAAAGAAAAAAATTATTAATTGTCAGTTACCTTGATTTCATTTAAATGATATCTGTTTATCATTAGTTTAAGTGTTTAAGAATTTAAATGAATTAGTTCTGCTTTATTTAAAAAAACATTATCATTTATAAATAAAACTATTATATAAAAAAGGAAGAAACTTATTGAAATTCTACTAATTTTTCGATTTAGTGAACTAAAAGTAACAAAAATTTCATTAAAAATTGTATTTGTGATAACTATCTGTGTTGAAAAACTTCTTAACTGTTAGTGATGATCTTTAAAGAAGGCGAGAAATATACGAAGTATTTTAATCTATTTTAAGATTTATGCAATAACATGGCTACCTCTTTCTACGATTAATTTCTAACTTGTGGAAATTATTTATTAACAATTACTGTGAAAAGTGCATCAGTATACAGTAATAAATTTGTATAATTCACTATTATTCCTCAAAAAAATAGATAAAATCATAAAAAAGTGAAGCAATAGAAAGATTCTCCTAACGTAAACCAATCAGTTTCGATTTTTTACGGATGATGTAACCTGTCACTAAATCAATAAAATCAGGCGAACATTTGGGGGGAAAAACATATGGTTTCGTTATTTATTCTAACCAATCATACTGAAGGATTCAATGAAGGGTTACATTAAAGCGTTTGATTGGTGTAAAACAATGTCTGTATCTCTCTCATGCACATACTCATCACAATTGGCAAACTTAAATAAATTGGAGACATAATATTTATGCTTAACTAATTTTAAAATGATGATTATTTTATGAAGCATTTTAAAATTATAATATCAAGAGCATAATACATTTTTGTGTAATTTTAGAATGGATTTTATTTTGAAAAATTATAAATAATGTAAACATAGCCGAAAAATACAATTATTATATTTAGGCGATAATATATATATATATATATATATATATATATATATATATATATATATATATATATATATATATATATATATATATATATATATATATATATATATATATATATATATATATTATTCACGTACGTAGGACGTCCGTGGTACATCCGGATATTTTGATATTTGGACGCGATATTTAGACGTAATTCGGCGGACATTTGGACATTCATATAAAAAGCAATATACGTAGGACGTCCTACGTAAGTGCTACATCCAGACATTGGGATATCCTGAGAATGTCCGTAGGACGTCGAGAGGACGTTCTCTCACTTCCAGATTAAGGCCATCTGTTCCTGAAATGACGTCCTCCCAACTTCCTGAAGAATACCATTTACTATCTGGGTGTACGATGAAATATAAATTGATCTCTAACGTGGAAAACTATATTCTTTGCTAACATATAACTTAAAATGAGTTTCATATGATCTTTGGAACTCCAAGGTATTATATGCGGAACATGGTCCAAATGTCAGTCGAAAAAAACAATAGAATCAAACCATTCATGATATGCAGGTGAAGAGCCAGACTTTACTAACATGAATGAGATAGAAACCGATGTTTTGAGATTTTAACATATTGATAAAGGCTTGTGCTTTTGCTAAGAAGATTTCTATTACTGTTAACATGATGATCATGTAATGTCGATAAAGATGATTAAATTGGGGAAACTGATATTTATTTTACACTTTATTTCAATTTGGAAAAAATGTTAAAGGAGGATAATATTCTTCATGCAGTTTGAAAACATATTTTTAAAAAAATGAAAGGAGGATCTATAACATAATTCTTCTTGATTTTTTCTGAGAGCCTCTGCATGTATTGCTATTTCTGACTTACTAGTGAAGAACGAAGTGATTGTATTGAAACAGAGAGCATTTTTTTATGAAGGCAAAGAAAAATAACATTTGCTTACTTACAGCTTCTGAAAGAATTTCAAAAACAACTTTATTCGAGATAAAATATAGCTTTCTTTTAAAAAAAATACTTTATAAAAATGTGGACATGGCAACAGAATATATATTTTTTCTTATATTGTTTAATTTACAAGAAACCTTCAATAAAATGTTAAGGTTATGTTTCAGATTAAGTACAAAATCATGAAGAAATCGCTTCATGTTTTGGCACTTCATCTTAAACATAGTCTTCATGGATCATCAAGAAAAGATATGTGAAAAGTGATTTAAAATATCACAAACTGATTGATTCTCTCTATTTTTCACATATAAAATCCTAAATTTTTTGTATTTTGAAGACCAATTCATTATTTTCTTTTCGATTTTACGAAATAGAAAGAAGAACTCAAGAGTAATTTAAAACAAAAACTTTTGGGAACAAGTCATTTCTATAAATTTCCTTTATGAAGTTCGATAATTTACTATTTTCCGTTTACATATCGTTAATGAAAATCGCTTCTTGTAATATTTTAATATTTTATCAGATTGTCCTATAATATCCATCTTCGATATAATAATCCTTTTTTTAATGCATTTCTGGTAACTCACACACAAACAAATAATCTTAATTATAAAAAGTTGAAAATAGATCATATATTTACTGAATTATAGTTACTGTTTCAGTATTAGAGTTCTATTTATCATTTCAACTCTCATGACTCTAAATTCTGGAAATATTTTAGCAGATTTAGGATAATATCGGTAGAAAAAAATATAGCGTAAAATATTTTTTCAAATGTACTTTTAAATAACTGGTTAGTGTTATAATGTTTAACATACATGGTAACTTATACAATTTGCATCCCTTTTTGAAAAGAAAATTATAATTAATTAAAAATGTCTACCTGAATAATTAAAATTCTTGGATTATTTCATTTCCTTAATTTATTATAAGTATGGATGCTTTTTTATTTGATATGTTTAAACTTGCTTACTTTGAAATCAAATAAAGATTTTTGCTCCAAAAAATATTAAAAACTGCAACTTTCTTTAAAAAGTGATTTTTAGCTAGTTTATTTTTGGTCCATAAAATTTTGGTCTAAAATAAATAATATTCCATAAAGTTATTATAAATAAAATAAAATATCCATTCACATACTTTCCTTAAATATTTTATTATTATAATTATTTGTCACTCTAACATTTTTTTTCCAATGGCGAGCACAAGAGGGCATAACCCTACGCCACAATAAGGCCAGGGACTGCTACTCATTTGTCGTTACCCAGCGGGCACCTGTGAACCAAGTCACGGAGGCGAGTAGCGTTACCCGCGCCATACCACCACAAACCCGTTTATAGGGCAGGCCACATTCATACAACATCACAGAAGAAAGGACAGAGAGAACAGAGAAGGAAAGAAACATCCATGCCCGAACCGGGATTCGAACCCGGGACCAACAGCTCAGGAGTCAGAAACGCTAACCACTCAGCCAATCGGTCGGCTCACTCTAACATTTCAAACACTAATTCCTCAAACAAATCATTAAGAGTGGCAATGCCTATGATAGATAATTATAACAGCTATAAAACGCTTGAACGTAACCAAATTGTTAAAAACATAGAGATATTGTAACTGATTACTAAAATGAGCACAAAATTCTCGGGGTTAGATCTATAATAAATTTTAATATTTTTACAAAGTTATAAAAAATGCAAACAAATACTAGATCTAAACATATAAATTGTATTACAAAGTATACAAAACAAACAGATCTCGGAAACACATCCATTCGCGATAAAAAACCCACTTCATTCAGCTTCTGTTTACGCTGTTGGCTGAAAGAGACGCTATTGCCATGCTATTTATAATATTTTGATGATATTCGCGCGCGCGCCATAAAATATAACAAAATATATTTTTACTTGGTTAAAGAACATATGAGGTGAACAAAACAATTGACAACAAAATAGATTCTGTCAATTATCGTCTGAATATTTTACTAACGGATTATATTCTTACAAGAATTGACAAAATCGCTAGAACAATGAGCTGAAACCAAAAAATAAACAACAAGAAATATGCAGTATGTTCTCGTTTAAATTTGTTGTAAACGGAACATAACATTAACAAATGAAAAAGTGCATAAACTGAACTCAACTTAAGACAGTTAAGAATGTAAGAACTAAACTATTCTGAAGACAAATGGTAGAATGAGCGATATTCTACCAATCCACTTCTGAATATATAAATCATCATCCGCATTGGCACGACAGCCCTTTGTAGACCTTGGCCTTCTTCAAAAGTCTCTGCCATTCCGCCCCTTTTCTAGAAATCGACCTCCAGTTCTTGACTTTAACTATGTTGAAGTCTTCTTCCAGGCAGTTCTTCCATCTCTTTTGGGGTCTTCCTCTTGGTCTACTGCAGAAAGGGGTGGTGTTGAAGACCTTTATGGGTGTTCTCTCTGTACTCATTCTCATGAGGTGGCCTGCCTATCTCATTGAATATATTAATAGCTGAATTTATTATTAGTGTATATAAGCTGATACAATTAGAGACAATAAACAATATTCTGCCAATCTAAATCTGAATATTTTAGTAATGGAACATATTTTTAACTTGTAGAAAAATGTATTAGCCGAACATGTTATACATAATTAGAAATATTCAGCCACTATTGTCTGAATATGTTACAAGTGGAATACGTGATTAGTATTCAGTACATATGATCTCTCTGAATCTAGGCTATAGATAAAAAAGATATTCCGTCAATCCTAGTCAAAAATATTATTAATGGAATATATTGACACACATAGGAGTTATATCCAACACTATATTCTGCCAATCCTCATCTAAACATTATGTAGAAAATATATAAGCTGAATGCATTATAGACAATAAACGTATTCCGTCAATTTTAATCTGAATTTATTATTAATAGAATATGTTATTAATATGTAGAAGAACATATTGTAGAGAGTAATTCTGTCAATTTCATCTGTGTGAATATGTTACTAATGGAACATGTGATAGCATGTCAATTTCTGAATCCAAAAAATAAATAACAAATGATATTCAGCGAATCCTAGCCACAAATATTATAATTAACAAATGAAACCTATAAAGTTGTTGTTGTTGTTGTGTGCCACCTAGGCTGGCATTATATTGTGCCCTTCTCCACGTTTCCAACTGAACCCTATTTTGGTGTGGAGTCCGACTTCCTCAGTACACACATGCCATAGGGACCCGTTTATAGGGTAGGCAACCATTCTCAACCTCATTCATACAAGGAAAGGACAAAGACAGGATAGATAGAGAGAGAAAGTACATCCATGCCCGAACCGGGATTCGAACCCAGACCTCCTTATCCGCAGTCAGTCACGCTGAGCACTAGACAAGTTGGTAGGCACCTATAGAGTTAAATTCAACTTATAGGTTTCACAAAGACATATTCTATTAATCCTCATCAGAAATTGGTACAAACAGAATATATTATTAAAATGTAGAGTGTATAACCTAAAACAAGTTATAAACTACTCGAGATATTTAACCAACCATTATCTGAATATTCTATGCACTACCATTTTTCCCACCAGAGGAATTTGACCAATGGATAAATATTAAGACAAAGTATATAAATTTTTTCCATTTCCTTTTTCCGATTACTAGCCAACTATTGCAAACGGAAACCAAAAGAGGAGAAAACCCTGTCTAATTCAGTAAATATATTCTAAAGCAAAAACTTCTCTCCAATAGGATTATAGCTACTCAAAAACTTCTTCCCCCCTAAAAAAAGCTAGGTAAACTTACTGAACAGGAATTTATCTAAGAAATTGAATGAATAGTGTCTTAAAGTACATGCCTACTAATTTTATTAGAAAGGGATAATAATTTCTTTTTCAGTTTTTCCAATCGGTTAAATTATCAGCAACATACCAGTAACGAAATTAGCTTGATTTATCTTTATTTCATTGCCACTTGTTTACTGAGTTAATGACAAATATAAAAATCAAAATAATTTGATCCATTTTTTATTTCCATCTTATGTAAATAATTGTTCATTTAATCAGTGCACACACAGAATTCATAATTTATTTCACCAATTAAGTGACTAAACCTCATTTTTAATTTTCATTTATTTATTTATTTTTTATAGTTAATGTAATGTATGCATCAATGTAAATCATACAAGAGTCTTTGAAGAGAAATTTCTGTTCATAGTATTGTAAAATTGTAATTGCGAATAAATAATTGAAAAATATATTGTAAGAAATTGAAATATTAAATAATCTTTTTGAATATTAAATTTTTTAAATTCAATAAACGTTGAATATAAGGTAAGATACTTGTTGTTAGCTTCCAGGAAGATTCTTATGTGTTTCTATAAAACTTCTCTATTGAAACTTCTCATATATTTAAATATATTGAGATTGAAATTAATAATTTTAATTCATTGTCCTGTTTGAGTGTTTCAAAAGGTATTATAATGCACATTAGCTTTTTTATATCTAAATACTGTGTGTAAAAATAAGTAATTCGTAAGAGATTTAATCATTCATTTCAATAAATAAAAAACATTAAAAAAAGGGTAAATCCAATTACCGAATTTCACTATTTAAACAAAAGGCTTGAGTGAAACGCAAAAATCTAAGACAAAAAAAAATTCCAGTTCTAAAGATAAAAAAAAATGGTAAATAAATCCCGCTGCTTTTTTAATCTACCTGAAAAGGTGCACGCACTTTTCAGATAACAGACGAACAACCGCTTAGACTAAGATAAATGTAATTATACGGAATACCCCCCTACTACACGCCAACTTTTTTTTTATTAATATTCTTCTTTGGAAACCACTGAAGTTCCGAAATAAGCCCCCCAGCTCATTGAAGCTCATAACTTTCATGAGGGAGAAGTTGTAATAATCATTGGCGACTTCATTACGTGGTAATTTGGCGATTAAGGACCTGAACCTGGTATCAGCACAGGTAAACAGTGGAATGGTGGGAGGTTGGGGAGTGGGGGAGGGCAGCTGTCCCGGACCACCTGCTCACAGTCGCGGTCAACTAGCGGTTCAAGGGCGAATGGCGAAAGAGATCAGCAGATGGGCCAGTGTATTGGATGCAAAATGTAGGCTTCCATGCTACAGCTGGCGTTCTTACAGTTGTCGCCAAATCCGCCAGGGCAACTATATTTGAATTTTAATCTCCATTTAAGCAAAATTCAGATTAACTAAAGAATATACATTGATTGCAGTGAAGGCAAAATCACCGTGCGTGAAGGATGTGATTTTACTCCAATTTCACCTTGATTTAGTTTCTGTGTTTCGTTATTTACTGTTCTATTATGCTTTGTATTTTAAATTATGGCGCATTAAAGATCAAATTTTAAAATTCTCAGAAAATGAATTACAGAAAAATAATTAGAAACTTTTCAGAAGATACGATATAAAAGAGAAGCGCAATTTTAATTGAATCCTATGCGATTTGTTCAAAAATATAATTTTCTTAATGTAAAATAAAATTTACTATAACTAATTACTTTAATCGAAAATATCATGCTCAATATTTTTATTAGTAATTTATAATATTTATAAGTAAATAAATGCTTTAGTCTTAAATTTAAAAAATAAGTAGACATCCTGTGTTGAAAAATTGTCTCAAATAACATAAGTATCCTAGACATTAATCACGGTTTTTGAGTTTAAAAAGAATTCTTAGCATTGCATTGCATTTGTTATTTTTAACTTGAATTGTAAGTTGAAACTCATTTACATTATAACAACATTTACAATCATAATTGTAAATGATTTGACAGCAATATTATTCCTAATATTGTATTTATCATTACTTATTTTTACAGTTGCCATTGGGTATAATGGTCTGGAGAGGGGGTCTACCTCTCCAGATCAATGTCAAATTTGAAGGAATGGATGCTCTCTTGGTGCCATCTATTGGAGGAGTTAAGAGCAAAGTCGTTTTTCATTTTCGGGGTGTTCTGGTTAAAAGAAAGATGCACCCTACTGACTTAAATTCTCATAGCCAACGGCATAACGAGCTTGGTTTGTCCAAGAGTGATGAGTAACAACTACAACAACACAACGCTTATTTTTAAAAAGTTAGTTTAATTTAGAATATAAAAAAAGCATAGTTACATTCAAAATTCATAATCCCCATAACAATCATTGTTCTGACTACATAAAATAAGCTATGCAGCTGTCAAAGTAAAATGAAATCATTTAAATTTTTGCTGTTTTTATTGAATAGACGAGAAATAACCAGTAATTGTGAAAATTTCATTGCTATCATTGGATTTGTGAAATGGGTAATGAACGGACTCTTCTAAAACGTCAGTATTGAAAATATATTACATTGCTGAAGTTTTATTTGTTATATTCTTACAAAAACTAAGATTGTGTGGAAGTTCAATCCACACACATTTACTACTGAATAAAAAGTGATGGATCTTATGGTACTTCTTGTATTTCTGAATGGTACTTTTTTTTGTCGAATTCTCTTCGAAGAAATTTCAAATTTATTTTGAATGTTTCAATTTTTTCCCTTTTTTCCTGTGAATAAAGTACATTCATCATCAGCAGCATTGGCACGACAGCCCTTTGTGGGCCTTGGCCTTCTTCAGAAGTCTCTGCCATTCCGCCCCTTTTCTAGAAATCGACCTCCAGTTCTTGACTTTAACTATGTTGAAGTCTTCTTCCAGGCAGTTCTTCCATCTCATTTTGGGTCTTCCTCTTGGTCTACTACAGAAAGGGGTGGTGTTGAAGACCTTTATTGGTGTTCTCTCTGTACTCATTCTCATAAGGTGGCCTGCCCATCTCATTCTAGGTAGTTTTATTGATTTAATGATGTCTTCTTCTCCATAGATTTTGTACAGTTCAAAGTTATACCTTTTTCGCCAGGTGTTATTTTCCAGGACAGCACCAAAAATAGTTCTTAGGACCCTTCTCTCAAAAATCGCCAATATTTTCTCTTTCTTCATCGTCAAGGTCCATGTCTCTGAGGCGTAGGTTAGAACTGGTTTAATCAATGTGAATAAAGTACATTATCAATGAATAATTTTTTTTCTGAAATGTTTGATGTGTGACAGAAGAAACCTTACATGCATTCTTATGGTATCTATGCATAAGATGGTATCACAAGAATGATTGAGCTTACCCTTGAGCTCAAACAAGGTGTTATATTAAGACTAACAATACGCAGCAGGATAAAAACCATCTGCTTTCGAAATTTTGCATTCCGAACCACTCGAAATACTAATAAATATGTCATCCATTCCGATAGTTATTACAAATAGCAAATTGAGAACTTTCGCTAAACTTAGAAATTCTTCAATTTTTTATTCTGTGGAGTTTTTCGTGTGAAGTTACACGAAATAATTGATGCATAACTCTTCGGTTGGGCTCTTTTTATGAGTCTGCTACTAAAGCTATAATTGTATGTCTTCAAAAGGGTTTATCATTTCTGTCTTCGAAGCGTTGACATTATTTTGAGTATCTCATGTAAGAGTTATCCAGTACAAATGACATCTAATCAAACATCTGTTGATTCATTTTCCGTTTTTTACCCGATTCCACTTCAGTGCAAGCGAATATCATTTCTGTCATCTGCTCTTTTTAGGTAATTACAGCTCTGCCTCCCACGATACGTTTGATTTGTATTTTGTAGTCTACAATGGATCCTATTTTTCCAAATATTTCTTTCGGCTCTCTGCATATGACATAAGAAATAGAAATGAACATACTAATTAGAATTGAAATATCTAAATTATTGAATAAATATTTCAATGTAAAACTTTGCTAAATACAACTATACAGTCCGAAAGAAAGAAAAAAACATCTCGCGGGTCTCGTAGTTTTTATTAACTTTTTTTAATCAATGAATTGCAAGAAATCATGGTTGCTGTAAATTGAATGTTTCAAATGGAGCTGATGGAAAGAAGTACAGGGTGATCTTTTTTAAAGTGACAGTGTTTGGAACGAGTTGTAGCTAGATCTAATAGCCAAAATGGCACCAAATATGATATTTAGACTAATCAAAACACGGGAAAAAGGACTCCGTAAAACCAATTTTAGTTCGAAAACTCGCCACTAGCGCATTTTGTGGCGCTTTACAATGTGAGAAAGAAAATTACTAACACATGCAATCATACAGTAAAATTATTAATCTTTATTTACTACATTAACTTCTCCGGTGAGGAATTAGACCACATTCAATGTGAGCACCTTTCTCAGAAATATCACCGTGCATTCTGTGCATAGAGCGTTCTCCACAGTCGTACTTAACATATCACGAGAAATATTCCGCACTGTCTTTGTTATGTTGTCTTTTAGAATAGACAAATTCGATACTCCACCAACATAAACGCATGTTCCGGTAACGTGAGAGGCATGGCCACTGGAGTCCGTTTACTTCAGCTGAGATAACTTGTGGGAGCTGTCTACTTCTAGCTTTTATAACCTCTATTACTGACACTGTCATTGCACAACATTTTCATTTTTCATTGATACCCATGTTTTATGCTAATTCTCGTTATTGTAAACTACAACAGTGCCACAAAATTCCCTATCGGCGACTTTTGGAACTAAATTGTTTTTTACTGAATCTTTTTTCCCATGTTTTAATTAGTCTGAATACCAAGTTTGGTGTCATTTCGGCAATTAGATCGCGCTACAGGACGCTCAAAACACTGTCACTTTAAAAAAGATCACCCTGTATAAATAATATAACTTCTTAAAGTGCGGATCATCTGAGACCGCAGTGGTAAAGGCGTCGTTCTCACTCTCGGAAGGTAGTGAATTTGCATCCCCCTACTTAAACGAAGATCCGTCGTATTCACTAAAGGCGTCAAGGAAGGACATGTTTAATAGATAGTGGTCTCAATGTCCTCCAAGTGAAATGATACCTCTGGGGAAACGGATCAAGCATTGGGAAATCTTTTACTTGGTCCTTTCTTCTTAATTGCGACTCAATAGCTTCAATCTAACAGGTAGAATCTAATTCAGGGATACTCAGGTACCCGTAAATATAATGGTTGTAAATATCTGGGTGTCATGGTCGTTTTATTATCTGTAATTTTGCGAAATAAAGTTTTATTCATTGTAATGTAACTCCATGGAATTGCTTTATAATGATCATTACCAACAGTTCAACAGTTAGAGAGTTCAATTCCCTCATCATGAATAAACTGTTTAATATTTAGTTTCGGAACCTGCTTCAAGCTATAGACTTCGGAAGAGTTAAATCGGTGTACTGGCTGTATGAGAGGATGTTGTTGTTGTACCAGCGTGCTTCCCTGTACCAATCCCTCAGTTGGGCTCTACCAGTTAGACAGAAGCAGCCGAGAGGGAGTCTTCGTGATTTTGAAGCAGGTACCAAGCAGAAGACTACCTGGACTGCCATCCTCAGAGTTATCATTTAACTTGGAAGACATTGCAACAACAACCAGTTTTAACGTGCCCCATCTACCATTAGTAAACACGAATGATCTTCGGTTAAGCTGGGATTCGAATTCACTGCCTTCCGATCATGAGAACGTCACCTTAACCAACCAGGCCATCGCGTCCTCTGTTGTGAGCTAAGTGGTAGGACAAAGCTCTTTTTTGTAAAAAGATCTCGGATCCGATCTCGGCCTTTATTGAACAACAAGAAATGATTGTAGGGCTTCTGCACGCATATCAATCAACAAGAGATATCGGCCGCCCAATTTATCTATTGGTCAGCGAGCCTGACTGCGGATAAGGAGGTCCTGGGTTCGAATCCCGGTTTGGGCATCGATCTACTTTCTCTCTCTATCTACCCTGCCTTTGTCCTTTCTTCGTATGAATGGGGTGTGAATGGTTGTCTACCCTATAAACGGGTCCCTATGTCATGTGTGTAGAGCAAAGTCGTACTTTCATCTTCATAGTGCTCTGATTAAAACAAAAGACGTTCCCAATTGACTTAAATTCGCATAGGTAAGGCAGGGCGAGCTTGGCTTGTCCAAGTGTCATTAGTAACATCAACAACAGTGATCCCGTAGTGATTCAGGTGAATCTGCGACCATGTTCTTTACTTCTTGCCAGCCTCACCCAATGAAAGGATTGAAACTGCTCTTTACTAGTTCCCTTGCATGGGAGGCCGTGGTGACCTAGTTCTTTGGGCATCGGCCTTCCATCCGGAAGTGCTCGGTTGGATTCCCACTACTGCCAAAGTCCCATCGAGTGACTTCGATATACGTGTACGTTAAACCTGGGGAATTGAATGTCGTGTGGTTGAGCGTTAGGCAGCTACCATGGGTGAAATACTCTTGATAAAATTTCCTCCCTCTCAAAATCAAAGTCAATATTGAGGGAGGAGATCCTCTTGTGGTGCCATCTATCAAAGGAGTCTTAAATCAAAGACGTACTTTCACCGTCGTGGTGCTCTGATGAAAACGAAAGACACACCCTTCTGACTTAATTTCGCATAGCCATCGGCTAGCGAGTTTGGCTTGTTTATAGTGTCATAAGTGACAACATCACATTGCATGAAATGCTACATAAAGTGCCCCCAAGAGACAAAGCTTAATAAATTCAAATAATAATTAAATGTCGAAATTTACCAATTTCGATGTTTGCCAAACTGGAGATTAATGGTTGTCATTTAGGCCTTCCGTTTAATTTTCAGTGGATTCGAATCCTCTCTTTGAACTTCTAAATAAAAAAAAAAATGATTTGGACTCTTATAGTGGTACTTTGTCTAATTTTAGTCCCCACGTGACCAAAGTGATAAAGGAATCAGGCTTACTCTCACGTATAACTGGAAATGCCAAGCCTTTGATTTGATGAATTTTCTGAGTATCTGCATTGCATCAGCGAAAAGTCATTAAGCTACGAAAGGTTGAAGCTCTTTAGTCTAATAAATACAATAGTTTTTAATAACCCTCAAAACTTTTTCCGAATCATAACAGACATTATAAACCTTCTCACACTAAAAAAATTAATTTTTCGTAATCAGTGTGACAAAACTCAATCAGTTGATTTCTTTCTATATTTTTTAAATCATAGTTTTTAAAAAAAAGATTTCTAAGATCAAATAATTTTTATTTTCTAAGTCAAAAAAATTTTCAAATGAACCTACAAAATCTCGTAGTTATTAATATAAAATAAAAAATATCTATATCATTAGAAGCTTAAATTTTTGACTTTAAAATTATCCTAACGTGAAAATTAAACTATGATAGTTACTTATATACTTTATTGACCAATGGTTACATTTTTTTTAAAGATAATATTTATAATGAAAAATAATGTTTTATTAAGTAAATTATTATATTGATTGATTGCTTTGGTTAAAAAAATAAAGCGTTTAGTAAAGACACATCTATCGAATTTTTAAATTATCCTAACAAGAAAATTACACTATGATAGTTACTTATATACTTTATTGACCAATGGTTACATTTTTTTAAAAGGATAATATTTATAATGAATTGAAAAACAATGTTTTATTGAGTAAATTATTATATTGATTGATTGCTTTGGTTAAAAAAATAAGGCGTTTAGTAAAGACACATCTATCGAATTTTTAAATTATCCTAATAAGAAAATTACACTATGATAGTTACTTATATACTTTATTGACTAATGATTACATTTTTTAAAAGGATAATGTTTATAATGAATTGAAAAATTATGTTTTATTGAGTAAATTATTATATTGATTGATTGCTTTGGTTAAAAAAATAAGGCGTTTAGTAAAGACACATCTATCGAATTTTTAAATTATCCTAATAAGAAAATTACACTATGATAGTTACTTATATACTTTATTGACTAATGATTACATTTTTTAAAAGGATAATGTTTATAATGAATTGAAAAATTATGTTTTATTGAGTAAATTATTATATTGATTGATTGCTTTGGTTAAAAAAATAAGGCGTTTAGTAAAGACACATCTATCGAATTTTTAAATTATCCTAATAAGAAAATTACACTATGATAGTTACTTATATACTTTATTGACTAATGATTACATTTTTTAAAAGGATAATGTTTATAATGAATTGAAAAATTATGTTTTATTGAGTAAATTATTATATTGATTGATTGCTTTGGTTAAAAAAATAAGGCGTTTAGTAAAGACACATCTATCGAATTTTTAAATTATCCTAATAAGAAAATTACACTATGATAGTTACTTATATACTTTATTGACCAATGATTACATTTTTTTAAAAGGATAATGTTTATAATGAATTGAAAAATTATGTTTTATTGAGTAAATTATTATATTGATTGATTGCTTTGGTTAAAAATAAGGCGTTTAGTAAAGACACTCTATCGGATTTTTAAATTATCCTAACATGAAAATTAAACTATGATAGTTACTTATATACTTTATTGACCAATGATTACATTTTTAAAAGGATAATATGTAAAATGAATTGAAAAATAATGTTTTATTGAGTAAATTATTATAGTGATTGATTGCTTTGGTTAAAAAAAAATAAGGCGTTTAGTAAAGACACTCTATCGGTGTTTTGTGGTATCAAAGCTATATATTTCGTTACTGTAAATAAATCACGAATTCAATCCTTACAAACGATAGAGCTATGTTGTTTGTAGCAGATGTATATATTTTCATTTCTAGCAAAAATGGGGAAAAAAGGATAGATTTTTTATATTAATAAACCATGTGAAATATATACTTCCTGATAATGGTGGAGAATGACCATTCAAAAAGTCTTTTATGCCATCAGAAAACACTTCTGGAGTTGACCTTGGCTTAACCTCACAAAAGCGGACAGTTATCATAGAACCAAATGCTCAATTCTTCCAAATAATGAATGCAGAAGAAAAAAATAGAAATCTTGCAACCCTAGAAAAGAAAAACATCGAGAGGTGGAAGTTTACTCCAATAGTGGATCAAATGGCATTAAGAAGAAGTGGGAAATAACCGCTGGGCGTCAGGAAAATCAAATTCAAACAAATCGCCGATGGCAAAAGAAATCTTTCCAGGGGAGGGGGTGACTGTAGAGGGTGCTGCATTCGGAAAGCGTGGGATGGGAGGGGGTAAGCGTGCAGTTCGCGTGCTGTTTGCCCGGCAGCTGGCACGTGTCACCACAAACAGTTACATTTAGGACCCCCGGTCGTCTGTGCTAACAAACTGTTATGAACCGCCCTTGCTACCGACCAACCTGGACAGGTGGAACAGCTAAAACATCGAAATTTGGAAACTAAAGAGGCTTTAATGTGTTACACAGAAAGGAACCAGCGGAGTGTGATTTCTCCCATCAAAAACCGAAATGCATGGATTATATTTATTTGTATGGATGGCAACAGTTGATTCGTGATCAGCACCACACACGGGCAGTGCTTATTAAGATTATTCAGAAATGTCTAAGTTTAAAACAAATGATGCTATTTTCTAAACTCATTTTGTAATCGGAATTCTTGCAAAAGGGAATCAAAAATTGTTCCCTTTTGCAATAAAAAAATTGTTCAAAAATATTTTCCTCACCTGGTTCAAAATGACGAGCCACCTTAAAAAGAGCAAAGTCGTACTTTCACCTTCATGGTGCTCTGATTAAAACGAAAGACGCTCCCAATCGACTTCAATTCGCATAGATAGCGAGCTTGGCTTGTCCAAGTGTCATTAGTAAACAACAACAACAAAGAAAAGTTTCAGGAAAATGATTTCTAAGCTGATTAAGAAAGAGATTGTACCGATTGAAAAAAATACTATCAGTCTCAAATGAAAATTTCTGTACCAACAGCAACTCCAAGAGATTACATAATCATCGATACTTTGTAAAAAAAATCACTGTTCGTTAAATTAAACGATTGCTGCAAAGCTGGTCTTAAAAAAAATTAATTAATTTAATACTAAATCAAATTTTTTAAATGAATTTTCTTTTGTATGCTTACAAAACTCTGAAACCTCATAACGTTATTTTCCTTAAAATTTTGAGTTAAAAAAGAAGTCATTCCTTAACTGAAATTAGAATTTTGAAAAATTGAGCTAATATAATTCTAGTTTATCAGAAAATTTGTGGATTCGGATTTCTTATTCGGAAATTTCTTGTTAGGCTTAATGATAATCGTCGGTGTACATAAGCATACACTACATACATAACTGTGAGGGGAGACCCGGACTGTACCTTAAGGTTAACGGGTGCCGTCTCCCCAACACCTAGTATGCTCCACACCTCTACGAGGTCCGTGAGGGCGCCACCATCGTGGCATTTAACAAGGCAAAGAAATTCTGCTTACAAATTGATAGCAAGAAGTCAAAAAACATTTTAAGGGGCTTTAAGCCCTGTTGAACATCAGACAATAGCATTAAACATTTTCTCTGAGTTAAAAATATAATATAACATGATGACACATACAACAAACAATAGAGAAACAATTTACAATCAATGAAAAGACATTTAACAATTTCTAGGGTAATTATGGCATTAAAAACATTATATACATTGAAAGCAATATTATAAATGGTATGAACACTTAATTATGAAGAGGAAAAAAAGTGGCATGATACGAAAGTTGATAACTACTATATACAGGCAGGCAGCTTATACAAGTTTAATAAGCACCTTAGCTTTTAAAAGCATTTTAGGTTCAAAAAAATTATTTAAAACGTTTTTAAGGTACTAAAAGGGAATAGGATTCAAAAAGTTTTTAAAGTTCTAAAGCGGGGTCATAATGTTCGAAAAGTCCAAACAATTCGGAGGTGTGCATAAGCAAAAGAATGAACTGACTTTTTCGTTCTTATCACATTTAGTCTCTTCCATTAATCACTTAAACAATAGGCTTTACGTTGGTCTAACAACCATCATAATTATCATAATCAGAGCATGATTATGGCAGGGCCATACAGGCAGTTGACTCGGGCTTTTACATCAGTGGAGGCCCCACTTATGTGAAGTGGCGTGGTGTGAAGTGACCCCACATCGAGTGGAAAGTTTATTTTACGTGGTCAATCAAGTAAAATTGTTTTCCAAACCAAATAGAAAGTTTGTTGCTATGAAGTAAAGGAGGCCCCCAAAGAAGTTTTTGCTCTGGGCCCCCATTAGACTAAGCTGTGCCCGGATCATAATTTATTCGTCCCTTCTTTATTTCTATGATCTTTATGGAGATGCTTTCCATAAAAAATATTTCATTTTCAAATCATTCGAACAATTATTTCAAACTAATTTCATTTATTTCATTATGATTATACAATTCTACGTTGAATTTAATAACACAATAGAAAGACTTCATTTAGAATTTTTTGAGTTTTAACATGGTGGCAATTATATTATGCTCGATGACCAAGAAAAGTAACTTGATTTTGTTGCGTTAAAGAAATGTTTTACAAAACTAAATATATGAATGAAAATAAATAAATAAATAATATAAAATAATTAAAGAAATTTTTTTTGAAGAAAGAAACACTTTAAAGTTACAACTAGTTTAAACATAAAACATTTTTCAAAAAAATTATTCACAATTCACTGTTATTTATTAATTATTTTCTCTCAAAGTATACAGATTAAACCAAATGCATTCATTTACCATATTGCTCAAACTGTACGACCAACAATCTTAACTCGTATGGTACTCATGGCTCGAAGTTCCGGTTCCCATTTTTATTCCATTTCTTTCCCAAACCGCCATTTTTTTCTGATTCTCTTTTGCAGAACCGTTCATCAGTCTTCCGTGAAGATATTTTTTTCGGTATAATTTTTACTTTCTTACCCGACTCCCTCAACATATGAGCTAGATTCACGCACGTGACGGCACGCGACTGTCTGGAGGGGGAGGGAGAGCAGCGTATTTCGGTTCCCCATTCCGGAAAAGATTTTTCTTTTATATTTAATTACATAAGATAGCACGTGTGTTTAAGACGTTGATAGACCTTGAACCTGCGAGGCGGCACGCTCAGAAGATGAAAGTGGAATGGATTAGACATCCTCCATATTTTTACCTCTCATTATTTTATTTGTCTCTTTCGTTTTCATGCAAATTTTCACCAGATGGTGAATGTGGATTCGTTTATATTTATCTCGAATTCGGAATGAAATAGTAATTGTTCTAAAATTAAGGGATAGAAACTTTAGTGGATTTCCTGTAATTTCCGAGACATTCATTTTAGGCGACAACTTTCGAATAAAATGTGAGCACTGAAAATATTGTGGTTGACAATCATTTCAGCACGCATCTGTTCATACATGGAACAGTTGCATTTTAGAACAATTAATTTAATCGGCAAAGAACTTCAGTTCATTGTTCTAAGTGCAAATGACATAAACTTCGATTATCCAAATTTTCAATATTTCTGTAATGATAATTAATAACAATTTTCAATTCTATAATTATTGATATCACATTGTAAAGCTAATAGGGAATTCTGAACCAATTAATAATTGCACATATTAAATGCCTACGAATTTTGAAACGATGGTTCAGAAAATGGAATGCAAAGTACTTACATTCCATTCTAAAAACTTTTTTGAAATCGTTCATAAGGTAGACTAGATTATAATGTGATACCAAACTTTGCTTTAATTATATTTTTTTCATAAATCTGTTTATTTTTAATAAATTTCCTTTTTATTTTTGGCTTAAATTTGCTGACTGATATTTCTCCGTACATAAACGGTCAAATAATTTTAATATAGTGAACACAGGCTTTAAGAAACGTTTTTCTCTTTTATTCTTGATGACCACGCACAGAAAATATTTTCATTCATTTACAGTTTAGTAACATTTTTTACCTTTGATTTTTTTAATTATCTTTTATTATTTTGAGTAATGTTTTTCTGTACTTTCCTTAATTTAGTGTATTTGGCCTAAGTTAAAAGATTTCTCTATTTTTATTTAGTTATTTTTTTAAGATTTTCATCTCGCAACAACATTAACATTTGCAAACAGTTAGTAACTAATTAGTGATATATTAACAAAATTTAATCTTGGGTAAACATTGGAGATTAGTTAATATAATACTTAATAAAATGTGTGATAAGAAACCCCACTTTAATATTTAAAATTAGCTAGCATAAAATTTATTTACCTGTTAAACAGCATAAAATTTTCAAGACAACTGTGGTTTCCACAAGATAGATGGAATGGGAAAGGAATACGGAAAAAATCACTATAATCATTTGTTGATGTTAAAATTACGTTATATGAAAATTTTTCTAAACCAACCAAGCATTTTCTGAAGACCTATGTCCAGTCAGTCTGGAATTGTGACAGACTTTAAAAATCTATATCTTACATTGGTAGAAAACCATAGTTGAAGAGTGACCTCCACATTTATAATATTCATCTTTGCAATTGTTATTGGTAAAACAATTTTTAACAATACTAAGTACAGGCCTTACAGTAATAGACTATTTTCATGTACTGTAAATTTGCATTCTTTAGTTTGTCCAGTTTATAGAGTGACGTGATAAAAATTGTTTCGTCAACATATCAATTAAATTGAGCCTGATTAATGCATGTTTTGTTCACACAGGATTCAGTATTTGTTCTGAAACTCAACGACAAATGCTTACTTGTCTGGCGAGCGAAAAGCAAACACAATTTGCCCCTAGAATATTGCCTCATATTACACATACCAAAGTAGAAACTACAGGGTCTTTGCAAAAATTGCAATTTTTATATTAATTCTCAATGAAACACCTTTCTCCTGATTTCACACCTAAAGATGATATTGAAAGTATAATCTACTATATAATAAGAGCGGGATGCACACTTCTGAGGAAAATGCTTGATATTAGAGTGAAGGGGAAAATACCAACAGAATTCAGTTTTGCTTTCGTTTTAATTAACGATTACGTACATCGTCCCCATCCAAATATCAACGACTGCCTGGAGAATAAAGAGATTGTACGAATGAAGTGGACAGTGGAATTCTTCAATATTTACCTCCCTGAAAAATCTGCAGGATAATCTCTGACATATTTTCCCCTCGCTTAGATATAGAAACTTCTGAACATTAATAGCTACCATTATTTAATTACGTGTATTTGATCAACTTATAAAAGTTCGGTGGCATAGTGCCGGATTTTCACGCTCCCAAGCCACACATCCTCGGGCTGGGCAAGGTTGACTCAGCCTTTCATCCCTTCAGTGGATCGACAAACTGAGTACCAAGCTATGCTTGGGAACTAAACACTGGGGGTCTTACGTTAGGCTGACCACCTAACTGGGACATACGCTTCCCACTCGAGAGCCCTCGCCGATCATGAAAACAGCTATGGGCACTGTAGGCCTTGGCTCACATAGGCTGTAGTGCCAGAGTTTAGTTTAGTTTAGATCAAATCATAGAAGTATAATAAAACAATGCAAGCTTTGCATACAGCAGAAAATGTTTACAAATAACCCGAAAATCTTTTTTTTTTATTAAATTTTTGTTCATGACTCCCATAGGACATCATTTCAATTTTATGAAAATTCTATATTATTTTCATATTTACATATAATTTTTTGCCTGCTTCGTGAGTAAACACACATTTGTTACATTTTTTGCAGCATTTTGGGCGTATTATAATATACTCGTCGCTTTATATAATATAAATAAATATATATACATATATATATACGTATATATATACATATATATATATGTGTGTATATATATATTCATGCATATATATATACACATATAATATACATACATATATATATGTGTGTGTGTGTTTGTAATGTATATCAAAGTTTACTCTTTGGTCTTGATGAAATGAAATTAAGAATTATTGAATTGGCAGATTTTCAAAAATAACTTTTATTAGTACATGAATTTTTTTTTTGTGTCTGTGTGTGTGTGTGAAGACAAGAATGACTCTGTAGTACGTCTGCTCGATAGGAAAGCTCCGTTAAAGACGCCTCGAAAAACAACTTCTTCGGAAGGGTACAGCATACTGGTCACTCATTCGTTGAAAATAGTGGCTCGAGATGACATCATTGGTTAGTTCGACATTTTCTACATTCCTTAATTACCTTTGGTAATGTACATTTTAGAATTCTACAACAGGGGTGGTGTACTCATACATTTGTGTGTGTGTATGTGTATATATATATATATATATATATATATATATATATATATATATATATATATATATATATATATATATATATATATATATATATATATATATATATATATTTGTTTACTTTTTAGGAAGGTGGATTTCCTTTTAATCCTTTGACATGAAGGCTGAATCCAAGAAGGAATTGGCGTCATTGACACGTTTCCCATCTCAATACCGATTCAATTCTTTCCGATAACTTGTATAAAAAAATTTTTAAAATATCGTGACATGAAAATGTAATTTATTCACGTGACATTTGATTCCATAAATCTTTCGATAACTATATATTATTTAAGTTCCAGATTATCATCAGTGACAAATAGTGAAAATAATAAAATTAAATATTGAAAAAACTGTAGATTTACAAATGATATAATATATTTAATAAAAATTGCTTCGAATTCTATAATTTTATGCCCGATATGTGTGGAATAAAGACTTCGCTTTAAAGTAATTTCTAATTTTATTTTTCCTCTTGTTTTTTATTTACTTATCATTTACTTGTAGTATAAAATTAAATATTTATACACAGTTGTAGTAGTACGTAAAAATAAAAGCTTGCTAAAAAGATATTGTTACATCAAAATACGTTCACATCAAAGTATTTTGAGGATATATATCTTTATTAAATGCAAGGGCAATACAGTTTTCTTTATTTAAAGTTTTCTAGAATTCTTTTTAGTGAAGTAAATACGAAATTTTATTGTGAAAGTAAAAAGAAGCTACCTTTTTATAACTTCACATAATATAGGTATATCCCATATTTAAAATTTCATTGTATTTAATAAACTTATTTCATTTTCATTTTATTAAAAATAAGTGTCAATTTTTATTAGCCGAATAAATACTATCGAATTAAAATAGTGAAAATGCTGCTGCCATCTATACGAAAATAATATAACTAACATTGAAAGATTTTTTAAAAATTATAGTATCTTTTTTTAAATGAGTTTTCGAAATAAATATAATATTTTATATTTTATAGGTAAGTTTCTATCACTTACTGATATGTTAACAAAGTAATGTATCAACATATTTCTTGTCAATAAAGAAGCAAATTTGAGCTTTAAAATTCAAGGATATATGTTATTATTCTCTGGAAAATAAAATAACTTTTTCAGCAGTTTAAATTTTAGCTCTTTTTAAAAGATAGCTCTCTACTGGAAGAGAGAACTTTCTATAATATTATAAGTCAAGTTCTTAACAATTAAATGGAACTTACTGAAAATATGTTAGCTATAGTTCTTAAATTTATAAAATAAATATAAAAAAACGCATACTTTGTATAAAATTTAAACATAATATATGTATAAAATTTAAACAACATGAAAAATAAATAAGGTCCACTTAAAAATTTATTTAAATAAGGAATTAAATAGAAAATGTTTTTCAGCTATAAAATTAATTGCACAGGTTAATTTAAATATTAATTTTTAATTTTACTTTCAAATAATTAATATTTTAGTTAACCTGTGCCTTTTAAAAATTATATATATTTAAGCAAAAAAAAATATTTTCGTTTTCTTTAAGTTTGTAATTTTGAAGATAAAAAAATAAAATGCTGTTTATTTTGTTACACTTGTCCTTATTTTTGCTCATCATATATATATATATTTTTTTTTTCAATATGAAAAACATAATGCGTTCTTTTTTTTTAGTAAATATTCAATTTAGAGCGAATCAAATCAAATTTGCTTTCACTATTTTTTTATGATGAAAAATAAGTAAGTTGCTTGAAAGAAGAAACTTCGATCTTCACTGCTTTGATTTCCGAACTGAAGTTAAATTCATTATTATGCAACTGAAACTGAATTATGATAGATATTATGAGCTCTCAAATTCTAAAAAATTTATTTATTGAAATATTAATTTAATGTTCATTAGAAAAGATTTATTTACTTTATATTTCAATAGATATTTTTAAAGCAAAATTTCTTTTTTTGTAACACGCTATTTTTTAATAAATATGTTTTGATTTACTTAAATATTATTATAAATTGGTGTGCTACTGAAAATAATGAATTGCATTCTGTCACTAAAAAAAAAACATTTATTTAAACTTTTTTTATTTACGTATATGCTTTATGAAATAAAATATAGCATCATATGCTAAATTATACTGAATTTACTTCTATATTGTACGGATTCAAATTTAGATAAACTGAGAATTACGAAAATTAATTTAAAATATCGTCGAAATTATCTATTTTCATTTGTCCACACTTAATTCTGGCTGATGATAAGAGTACGCTGAATCGTTCTCAAGTTTGAACTTGAAAAAAGGAATTAGATGAATTTTTTACCATACAATCCATACCCTAAATCAGCACTGTCCAAAGCACGGCCCGCGGACAATCCTTGTGTGGACCGCTGTTGGGTTTTTTAATATTACTGAAGAATAAATTTTACCATTTTATCAAATTTTGTTGCTAGAAATGATTTTATTTTTATATGGTATTATAAATAAATAACGAGCTCCAGTGGCTCAGTAGCTTGAGGACGCTTCCTGTAAGCTCAGCAAAGTGAAGCATCATCTGCCGCGGGCAGTGGTTGGGAGGGTGACCACGGTGTACTCTCCTTCACTGGGTTGCTGGAACTCCGTGGGTTGGGGACGTGTCCACGTTTATATGTGACGTTCAAAGTTCTTCCATTGGTGTGGCGTGGATGTGGAGAGGAGGGTGCCAGCTCAGGTGTGGCCTCGTCACCTAACCGTGGTTCAAAATGACGAGGCACCTTAAAAAGAGCAAAGTCGTACTTTCACCCTCGGGGTGCTCTGATCCAAACGAAAGATGCTCCCTATTGACTTAATTCGCACTGCCAAAGGCATAGCGAGCTTGGCTTGTCCAAGTGTCATAAGCAACAACATAAATAAATAACTAAAATATAAAATCGTATTCGTACGTACGTATTTGTGAGTCCTATCCGGACTCGTGTCTAGCGCCTTATTCAGGGCGCGCAGTTGTCTCCACTCAAGGCCGTTGCGCAGAATAACAGGAGTTGCACTGCTTTAATCTTTTCAAAAGCCGACCGATTCGACAGAGAAGGACATTAATATTAAAATTGCAATTGGTTGATTCATTGGATTCCGTTCCCCGCTGACCGTTGGGGGTTCGGAGAGTGAAACAACATTGGCCGTTGATTGGTCGTCATTGACGCGACGAGTGCTGTGCAGTAGTTATTTAGTAATCGTAGTGGTGTGTAGTTCGAGCCTTCGTTTATTTATTTTTTTCAATTTAAGCCTGTTATTTAATTAAAGAATAAACAGAACTTCCGCCCAACTTGTCTAGTGGTCAGCATGTCTGACTACGGATAGGGAGCTCCTGGGTTCGAATTCCGGTTCGGGCATGGATGTACTTTCTCTCTCAATCTATCCAGTCTTTCTCCTTTCCTTGTATGAATGGTGTGTGAATGGTTGCCTACCCTATAAACGGGTCCCTATGGCATGTGTGTACTGAGGAAGTCGGACTCCACACCAAAATAGGGTTCAGTTGGAAAAGTGGATCAGCGCACCCCATATGGCCAGCCTTTCTGGCACACGACAACAACAACAACATAAGCAGAACTCTATTGAGCAAATTAAAAAGCTTCATTATGACGGCGAAGAAGCGAAAAGTAAGGGATGAAAATCGTGCATTTAATGAAAAATGGGATGTAGATTATCTGATCTGCAACAATAACAATAAAATTCAGTGTATGATTTGTATGCAAGTTTTGTCGGTGAATAAAGAATACAATGTTAAACTGCACTATACTACTTTATATGAAAAAAAGTATACAAAACACATCGGTGAAGCAAGAAAAATTATTGTACCCGAGTATAAAAAAAACTATTACATCAAACAAGTATGTTTTCAAAAGTAAGTACAGATAATGAACAAAGTTTGGTTGCGTCTTATGAAGTTTCTTTACTATTAGCCAAAGCAAAACAAACCATTCAGCGATGGAATTTTAATGAAAAAATGCGCAGTTTCAATGGCTCAACGCTTCATGCAGTCAAAGTCAGTGGAAAAGTTTGAATCTGTATCATTATCTCACCAAACAGTGGAGCGACACCAAATCTCACCAAACAGTGGAGTAGAAGATATAGGCGATAATGTTTCGAAAAAATTATGTGTTTGCATTTAGGATTGGGAATACTACTCAATATGTTTGGATGAAAGCACCGACCAGACAGATATCAGTCATTTATACAGTCATTCGTTACATTTCAAAAGATTTTATTCCCATACAATACAATTCCGTTCAGTAGATCGTTGATATGACATCATCAGGTGGATGTACTCTAATCCAGTAGACGTCTCATTTTGGTCCAGTTTAGATCCATGGTACGTCATATATCCACTCATTTTACATCCATTATACGTCTACAAGATGTCGACATTGGACGATTCAAGACGAAATTTGAATGTATTCATACGCGCTGCTCTATACTAGGTAGTTTTCATGGATGTATTTTAGAGGAGGCTTATCTACTGAATGCTTTCTCTAGCAGCTCAATTTTTATCCTCTAGACAAGGTGAAAACTTAGTTTTCAATTATATTCTTTTATGTTGTTGTTGTTAATAATGACACTTGGACAAGCCAAGCTCGCTCTGCCCTGGCTATGCGAATTTAAGTCAATTGGGAGTGTCTTTCGTTTTAATCAGAGCACCATGAAGGTGAAAGTACGACTTTGCTCTACACATATGCCATTGGTACCCGTTTATAGGGTAGGCAACCATTCACACCTCATTCATACGAGGAAAGGACAAAGACTGGACAGATTGAGAGAGAAAGTATATCCATGCCCGAACCGGGATTCGAACACAGGACCTCATTATCCGCAGTCAGGCACGCTGACCACTAGACAAGCTGGGCGGCTTATATTCTTTTATAAATTGTATTAAAATTTTTCTTTATTTGCTATGAAGTGACTCAAATCTTTATCTACTAGAAAGTTAATTTTTTTTATTTATATCTTATATTAAATATTATAGAATTTTCACATTCTATAAATAAATTATTGCTTTTTAATACATATTATTTTACAGGTAACACTTTGAAATTTGTGTTTATATTGTTTAGAATAAAACTAAACTTTTTCTTTTCTTTGAAGAATATTAAAATTTACACCAAGAAATTTTATCAGGAAGAGTAAGATTTAATAAACTGTGAAATTTGGTTTGTTTGTCGCTCAACGGTCATTTTTTGCACACAAGGGCTAATTAGACCGGGACCTGCAGTTTAAAGTGGATTCCGAACCGCTACAAACATCCATGCCCAAGGTGGGATTCGA
The DNA here is from genome assembly GCA_037975125.1 of Latrodectus hesperus. Lineage (NCBI taxonomy): Eukaryota > Metazoa > Arthropoda > Arachnida > Araneae > Theridiidae > Latrodectus > Latrodectus hesperus. The sequence goes on from CM075852.1 coordinate 69,262,775, forward strand.
ACCCACGAACTGTTGAACCGAAGGCAAGAGCCCTAACCATTCGGCTGCCAGCTCGGCTAACAAACAATATATAAGTTGTCGCTCAACGGTCATTTTTTGCACACAAGGACTAATTAGACCGGGACCTGCAGTTTAAAGTGGATTCCGAACCACTACAAACATCCATGCCCAAGGTGGGATTCGAACCCACGAACTGTTGAAAGAAGGCAAGAGCCCTAACCATTCGGCTGCCAGCTCGGCTAACAAACAATATATAAGTTGTCGCTCAACGGTCATTTTTTGCACACAAGGACTAATTAGACCGGGACCTGCAGTTTAAAGTGGATTCCGAACCACTACAAACATCCATGCCCAAGGTGGGATTCGAACCCACGAACTGTTGAACCGAAGGCTAGAGCCCTAACCATTCGGCTGCCAGCTCGGCTAACAAACAATATATAAGTTGTCGCTCAACGGTCATTTTTTGCACACAAGGACTAATTAGACCGGGACCTGCAGTTTAAAGTGGATTCCGAACCACTACAAACATCCATGCCCAAGGTGGGATTCGAACCCACGAACTGTTGAACCGAAGGCAAGAGCCCTAACCATTCGGCTGCCAGCTCGGCTAACAAACAATATATAAGTTGTCGCTCAACGGTCATTTTTTGCACACAAGGACTAATTAGACCGGGACCTGCAGTTTAAAGTGGATTCCGAACCACTACAAACATCCATGCCCAAGGTGGGATTCGAACCCACGAACTGTTGAACCGAAGGCTAGAGCCCTAACCATTCGGCTGCCAGCTCGGCTAACAAACAATATATAAGTTGTCGCTCAACGGTCATTTTTTGCACACAAGGACTAATTAGACCGGGACCTGCAGTTTAAAGTGGATTCCGAACCACTACAAACATCCATGCCCAAGGTGGGATTCGAACCCACGAACTGTTGAACCGAAGGCAAGAGCCCTAACCATTCGGCTGCCAGCTCGGCTAACAAACAATATATAAGTTGTCGCTCAACGGTCATTTTTTGCACACAAGGACTAATTAGACCGGGACCTGCAGTTTAAAGTGGATTCCGAACCGCTACAAACATCCATGCCCAAGGTGGGATTCGAACCCACGAACTGTTGAACCGAAGGCAAGAGCCCTAACCATTCGGCTGCCAGCTCGGCTAACAAACAATATATAAGTTGTCGCTCAACGGTCATTTTTTGCACACAAGGACTAATTAGACCGGGACCTGCAGTTTAAAGTGGATTCCGAACCGCTACAAACATCCATGCCCAAGGTGGGATTCGAACCCACGAACTGTTGAACCGAAGGCAAGAGCCCTAACCATTCGGCTGCCAGCTCGGCTAACAAACAATATATAAGTTGTCGCTCAACGGTCATTTTTTGCACACAAGGACTAATTAGACCGGGACCTGCAGTTTAAAGTGGATTCCGAACCACTACAAACATCCATGCCCAAGGTGGGATTCGAACCCACGAACTGTTGAACCGAAGGCAAGAGCCCTAACCATTCGGCTGCCAGCTCGGCTAACAAACAATATATAAGTTGTCGCTCAACGGTCATTTTTTGCACACAAGGACTAATTAGACCGGGACCTGCAGTTTAAAGTGGATTCCGAACCGCTACAAACATCCATGCCCAAGGTGGGATTCGAACCCACGAACTGTTGAACCGAAGGCAAGAGCCCTAACCATTCGGCTGCCAGCTCGGCTAACAAACAATATATAAGTTGTCGCTCAACGGTCATTTTTTGCACACAAGGACTAATTAGACCGGGACCTGCAGTTTAAAGTGGATTCCGAACCGCTACAAACATCCATGCCCAAGGTGGGATTCGAACCCACGAACTGTTGAACCGAAGGCAAGAGCCCTAACCATTCGGCTGCCAGCTCGGCTAACAAACAATATATAAGTTGTCGCTCAACGGTCATTTTTTGCACACAAGGACTAATTAGACCGGGACCTGCAGTTTAAAGTGGATTCCGAACCGCTACAAACATCCATGCCCAAGGTGGGATTCGAACCCACGAACTGTTGAACCGAAGGCAAGAGCCCTAACCATTCGGCTGCCAGCTCGGCTAACAAACAATATATAAGTTGTCGCTCAACGGTCATTTTTTGCACACAAGGACTAATTAGACCGGGACCTGCAGTTTAAAGTGGATTCCGAACCGCTACAAACATCCATGCCCAAGGTGGGATTCGAACCCACGAACTGTTGAACCGAAGGCAAGAGCCCTAACCATTCGGCTGCCAGCTCGGCTAACAAACAATATATAAGTTGTCGCTCAACGGTCATTTTTTGCACACAAGGACTAATTAGACCGGGACCTGCAGTTTAAAGTGGATTCCGAACCGCTACAAACATCCATGCCCAAGGTGGGATTCGAACCCACGAACTGTTGAACCGAAGGCAAGAGCCCTAACCATTCGGCTGCCAGCTCGGCTAACAAACTGCGAAGAATGCAATTGGGTTTATATAAATGTAAATTACTACATACTTCTGCAATAAAGGTTTATTTTTTAAAGATACAGTTTATTTTATTTATACATTAATATAAGTTAATACATTTTGACATTTTTTTATTCTTTCACCGGAACACCGTCCTTCAGCATAATACATTCAACTGTCTATTATATAAATCATCTCTTAGAGGACTGTTTTTGTTCTCTAAAAAGACTCTAAAAATAAATTTTAAAACAATTATCAAAAATTATACTTGCAAATCAGCAATCTGAAAAAATAGTGAAAATAATTTTTAAAATATGGGAAACAATTTTCAGCAATACTATAATTACATTAATTCAACGTGATTGTTAAAACTCATTAGTGTAAATTTCATTATCAGTAAAAAATTTCAGAATGAACTCGGCAAAAAAGCTCAAATTTTCTTTATTGATTACTTGACTTTCAGCAATTTCATAATACCAATTTTAGAAATATTAATCTTTTTAATTACATATATGCTAAGCCAAAGGGACTCTAATTTCTGGGAAAATATACTGCTTAATCTCTTACCCTTTGGAATTGATTAAATAACTGAAATTACAAATTGTTTAAAATTTGTAATGAATCTTCAAATTAGCAAAACAATAATTAGATTAATAAGTAAAATTTAATGTTACCAATAAAAGAACAGAACTTAAATAATCAAATAGAGAAATGAATTTACATATTAGTGCTCAATATAAACAGAAATGTTATTTACTAAGGAATATATTAAATGTTTTGATTAAGCATTTTTATCATTTTTACAACAGTAAACTCTTAATAAAATTTAATACAGGAAATGTTTATTTACAATTTGCACTCAGTAGAAACAGATTGTCATGTTTTTAATCCTTTAACGGATTTATTTTCTCTTGCTCTACATTAGTTCCAAATAAGCTTAAATAATACAGAAAAATTTAAATTTTGAGGAATGTGAAAACATAATAAATAAAAGCTTTTCTTTTTCTGATGAGATTAAAAATTTTTTTAATTTGCTTATTTTAAATTTAATCTCATCCTCAGGTAAATAAATTTGTTATTCTCGTCTAACTGAAAAGGAAAACAAAATTTAGAATTGATAAATGAGGTACTTTTTTATCTCTTAAAATACAACTAATTTAACTTTATCAACCAAAGTAATTAAAGCACAACACAATAAAAATATTTAAAATTATAAATATAAAAAGCTAACTATTTATAAAACAAATATGAATATGAAACATTTACTGAATTTCCAATCAACATTTAATAATAAATAAATGATATTTACTGTGAAGAAGTGTGTATATATTTTTTAATAATATTAAAACTAGATCAATAAAGAAGAAATATTTAATAGAACTAAAAATCAGGTTATTGTGTGAAACGTCGATGCCATTCAGTTTATTTTTGTCTGTAAAGTCTTTGATGTCTGTAGAAAAGTGAATTACTACAAAATAACTTTAAGGGAATACAATGAAAAATAGAAGAATATTGATACTTCTGTTTAAAACTAAATCAGAACATCATTTATTAAATCAAATTAATCAACAAAAATTTGAATGGAAATACACATATAATATTCATTCCAGAAATTGTTCGTTGTTCTGCTTACGTAAGCACATTTTGTTTTTAATTTCACTGCATGCTTCTTAACTTCCTTTCAGGGTATACACATACAAGCAAATGGTTTGAATTTCAGAAATTTCAGTTAGTTACTAATTTCATTTTTTACAATGAACTAAATTTTTCTCATATAAATTTTTTTTAACTAAATTGATTTTAAAAATAACTTTAGTAGAAAAGAAATCAATGTATTAAGAATTTCATTGTTATTATAATTTATGATTTTTTCCTGAAAATGGGCATTCTTATATTAATTTAATTAGATACATAAAGTGTAATTAAAAAAATAATTTGCTTAGAAGATATTATAATGAAATGGTTTTTGTATGAGTATTAAACAAAATAATAATAATACAAAATAAGAATATGCAAAATATCCAGCATTACAAGTATTATGGAATTAGAAATTTTGCACCCAAATTAAGTGAACAAAAATCTTCTAGAAAATCCCATTCACAGATGACACACAGTCACATTCAAAACGCTAAATCACTGAAGATGTAAGCAATTCATACTAAATCATTTAACATAATCTTATGTGTAATCTTTTAATCTGTAATATAATGTAATCTTTTCTGTAAAATAATGTAATCTTTTAATAATAATACAAAATAAGAATATGCAAAATATCCAGCATTACAAGTATTATGGAATTAGAAATTTTGCACCCAAATTAAGTGAACAAAAATCTTCTAGAAAATCCCATTCACAGATCACACACAGTCACATTCAAAACGCTAAATCACTGAAGATGTAAGCAATTCATACTAAATCATTTAACATAATCTTATGTGTAATCTTTTAATCTGTAATATAATGTAATCTTTTCTGTAAAATAATGTAATCTTTTAATAATAATACAAAATAAGAATATGCAAAATATCCAGCATTACAAGTATTATGGAATTAGAAATTTTGCACCCAAATTAAGTGAACAAAAATCTTCTAGAAAATCCCATTCACAGATGACACACAGTCACATTCAAAACGCTAAATCACTGAAGATGTAAGCAATTCATACTAAATCATTTAACATAATCTTATGTGTAATCTTTTAATCTGTAATATAATGTAATCTTTTCTGTAAAATAATGTAATCTTTTAATAATAATACAAAATAAGAATATGCAAAATATCCAGCATTACAAGTATTATGGAATTAGAAATTTTGCACCCAAATTAAGTGAACAAAAATCTTCTAGAAAATCCCATTCACAGATGACACACAGTCACATTCAAAACGCTAAATCACTGAAGATGTAAGCAATTCATACTAAATCATTTAACATAATCTTATGTGTAATCTTTTAATCTGTAATATAATGTAATCTTTTCTGTAAAATAATGTAATCTTTTAATAATAATACAAAATAAGAATATGCAAAATATCCAGCATTACAAGTATTATGGAATTAGAAATTTTGCACCCAAATTAAGTGAACAAAAATCTTCTAGAAAATCCCATTCACAGATGACACACAGTCACATTCAAAACGCTAAATCACTGAAGATGTAAGCAATTCATACTAAATCATTTAACATAATCTTATGTGTAATCTTTTAATCTGTAATATAATGTAATCTTTTCTGTAAAATAATGTAATCTTTTAATAATAATACAAAATAAGAATATGCAAAATATCCAGCATTACAAGTATTATGGAATTAGAAATTTTGCACCCAAATTAAGTGAACAAAAATCTTCTAGAAAATCCCATTCACAGATGACACACAGTCACATTCAAAACGCTAAATCACTGAAGATGTAAGCAATTCATACTAAATCATTTAACATAATCTTATGTGTAATCTTTTAATCTGTAATATAATGTAATCTTTTCTGTAAAATAATGTAATCTTTTAATAATAATACAAAATAAGAATATGCAAAATATCCAGCATTACAAGTATTATGGAATTAGAAATTTTGCACCCAAATTAAGTGAACAAAAATCTTCTAGAAAATCCCATTCACAGATGACACACAGTCACATTCAAAACGCTAAATCACTGAAGATGTAAGCAATTCATACTAAATCATTTAACATAATCTTATGTGTAATCTTTTAATCTGTAATATAATGTAATCTTTTCTGTAAAATAATGTAATCTTTTAATAATAATACAAAATAAGAATATGCAAAATATCCAGCATTACAAGTATTATGGAATTAGAAATTTTGCACCCAAATTAAGTGAACAAAAATCTTCTAGAAAATCCCATTCACAGATCACACACAGTCACATTCAAAACGCTAAATCACTGAAGATGTAAGCAATTCATACTAAATCATTTAACATAATCTTATGTGTAATCTTTTAATCTGTAATATAATGTAATCTTTTCTGTAAAATAATGTAATCTTTTAATAATAATACAAAATAAGAATATGCAAAATATCCAGCATTACAAGTATTATGGAATTAGAAATTTTGCACCCAAATTAAGTGAACAAAAATCTTCTAGAAAATCCCATTCACAGATGACACACAGTCACATTCAAAACACTAAATCACTGAAGATGTAAGCAATTCATACTAAATCATTTAACATAATCTTAAACATATTTTTTCATTAAAATAAAAAATGCTTACCATGAATCAATAATTCAAATTCTAGAATCTTTAGTAGACAACAAATTAAGCATTTAAATCTTCTAGAAGATTCCCCAGGAAAATAATAATTCCAAATCTGGTATAGGAAATAAACATATCTTCCATTAAACTACAAACTATAAAAATTAATTTTCAAGTATACATTTTAATAGCTCTTTATTTTAAATATTAGTCCAGCATGCATTAAAATAATTTAATGATATAATTTTTGCTTCTTAAATAGCAAAATCTTGAATTATGGATTTATAATTTGAAATTCAATAAAAAACACTCGGATTTTTAATTCAACAGTAAAAAGTATTTTAATTAAACATTAAATCTTAGAATTAAAGCTATCCTAAAATTAAATTTTATAAATTTGTATCAAATCCTAATAATATTTATCTTGTTGAAATCAAGAGATAAATACACATTACTTTGGTTGACAAAATAATAATAAATAAAATTAACTTTGGGAAGAGAAAAATATTTTGAATTGCAGGACATAGAAATGGTTTTTATTCAAGAAAACTATTTTGTGGTATAATAAATTTTCTTCCTGAAATTTTCATCCTATTTCCAATGTTTGCATTTTTTCAGCTTAAAAATAACTGGAAAATTTAATGATCTAAAAAAATTATTACATTCTGCTATCAAGCACATTTTATAAATAAAAGCAATATATATATTTTAACGTTAATTTAAAATAGTTACAAATGTAATTTTTGAAAGTAAAAATACTCTTAAACATGATTGGTTTTCCAATCGCTGGTATCACAGACGTTTCGGAAAGAAATGTAGAGATAATAAATGCGTTAAGCCTTGTGCATGGCCGGAAAACGAATGCAGCAAAGAATAGAGGCTACATATTCTTTGCCTCGCGAATCACGTCGTCTGTTCATTCGCAACCGGACATTAAATGTTTCATTTCTGGTCCATACTGGCTCTGACGTGTCCTTAATCCCTGCTAACAATTACCAAAAGCGAAATTCTTTACAACAAACGCTTTTAGCAGAAAATTCTTCAGCAATTAATGTTCATGGACAAAAGACGCTCTCTTTAAATTTTAATTTAAGAAGAAATTTTACTTGGACATTTCTAGTAGCCAATGTTAGTACACCAATTTTATAGGAGCAGATTTTCTCCATTATTTTGAATTAGTTCCAGATCTCAGGCATAAATGTCTTAGAGACACAAAAACGAAATTACAATCCACTGGCCACTTAAAATATACAGATCTTCATTCAATTCAAGTTTTTATTTTTAAAGATACTCCTTATCATAAACTTTTGAACGAATTCATTTCTATAACAAAATTACCTAATCCAAATCAACCAGTTAAACATAATACTGTACATTACATAATTACAAAAGGTCCTCCTGTAGTTGCAAAATCTCGAAGACTTGTTCCTGATCGTTTTAGAATTGCAAAAACTGAATTTCAAAATATGATGCAGTTAGGCCATATAAGACCTTCGAGAAGTAACTATGCTTCACCTCTACATATGGTCCCTAAAAAAGGAACTTTAGATTGGAGACCAGTAGGTGATTATAGAGCTTTAAATGCTCAAACAATTAAAGACAAATACCCGATACCTTGTTTTGCGGATTTTACTGCAGAATTACATGCATCAAAAATATTTAGTCACATAGACCTAATAAAAACTTATCATCAAATCCCAAAAACCCTGACGATATACACAAAACAGCTATAAGTACCCCATTTGGTTTATTCGAAAGTAAAAGGATGCAATTTGGCCTTTGCAACGCATCTGCTACTTTTCAATGCTTTATAGATGAGGTTACACGCGATTTATCAGGTGTTTATGCTTTTGTCGATGACATATTAATTGCTTCTAAAAATCCTCCAGAGCACTATCAATATTTAAAGGCACTATTTTCAAAATCGGCAGAATAGGAGTTATGTATTAACGCTTCTAAATGTACTTCTGGTGTTTCTTCAATAGATTTTCTAGGTTTTAATCTTTCCGAAGAAGGAATTCAACCTCTACAAGATAAAGTTAAATCCATATTAGATTTTCCTAAACCATAAACAGTAAAGCAGTTGCGAAGATTTTTAGGAATGTTTAACTTTTATCGATGCTTGATTCCTAAAGCTGCTCATATACTTGTACACATTGTTCAATTTTTGGAAGGACGAAGAAATAAAAAAAAATCTCATTCTAATGCTCGTAAACTATCCGAACAACTTACATGGAATGAAAATACAGAACAAGCCTTTATTGCCGCGAAAAATGCGATTGCCAAAGCCACTCTTTTAAGACATCCTATTCCTGGAGCTCAGTTGAGCTTATCGGTCGATGCCTCAGATTTTGCTGTAGGAGGCACTATAAGTCAGTTATCGGAAAGAACATGGGAACCAATAGCTTTCTTCTCAATGAAACTTAATAAAAGTCAACAAAAATGGTCCACTTATGATAGAGAATTGTTTGCAGTTTATTCTGCAAACAATATAATTTCTGCCTTCTAATAAGTGTTTGAATTATAAAAAATTCAAACACTTATTAGTAGGCAGAAATTTTATAATATACACAGACCAACAACCGTTGACACACGCTTTTAAGCAAAACTCTAATAAATATTCTCCACGGCAATTACGCCATTTAGACTTTATTTCTCTGTATTCAACTCACATTAGGCATGTGCAAGGTTGTAAGAACGTGGTTGCTGATGCACTCAGTAGAATTGAAATCGATTCGATTACAAAATCTCCAAATTTAAGTTTTGGTGAATTTGCAAAAGCACAGAAAACTGATCCAGAGATACAAAGTTTTCTGCGATCTAATACCACCTCTCTTAAACTTGAATTAAAACCTTGTCATTTTTCTCATTGTGAATTGATGTGTGATATATCAAATGGAACACCGCGTCTTTTTGTACCCTTCTCTTACCGCAAATTGATTTTCAATCATTTGCACAATCTTTCTCTCCCAGGAATAGCAGCAACAACAAAATTAATTTGTTCCAGGTATATGTGGCCTGAGATGAAACGACAAATAAAATCATGGGTTTAATGCTGTGAACCATGCCAACGATCGAAGGTACAACAACACACTAAAACGCCTTTAGGTACTTTTTCTCTTCCAGATGCTCGTTTCTCACACATCCATGTAGATATCGTAGGCCCACTACCGCACTCTGCTCGTTGCTATTACCTTTTGACAATAATTGACTGTTTCACCAGATGGCCAGAAGCGATACCCATTTCAGATATTCCTGCAAAGACTGTTTGCCGTGAAATATTCAACAACTGGATTGCACGATTCGGATGTCCATCCGTAATTACCTCTGACCAAGGACCCCAACTGCGTTCAGCTATGTATGCTGAATTTACTCGCATGTTAGGTTCAGAAAAGATTAAAATAACTCCCTATCATCCGATTTCAAACGGAATTGTAGAGAGATTTCATCCCCATCTAAAATCAGCAATTAAAGCTAATGAAAATTATAATTGGACGGAGATAATCCCTGTCATTCATTTGGGCATCCGAACAGCAGTTAAACAAGACTTACAAATTTCTTATGCAGAGCTTTTGCATGGTACTACTTAGCGTCTTCCTAGTGATATGGTGGGCATGGCAGTTATTCCATCCTGTGACAATGATTTTATCACTAATCTTCGAAACATGATACAACAGCTAAATCCTATTGCAACATCCGCCCACTGTACTGATCGATATTATGTGCATCCATCGCTGAAATCATGGACACACGTTTTCTTGAGAATCGATCGTGTGCGTTCTCCATTGTGCCAACCCTACTCCGGTCCTCATGAAGTCTTACGACGAACTGACAAGACTATTACCATTGACACTAATGGAAAGAAATTTACTGTTTCTCTTGACTGTGTAAAACCGGCACATCTTCTTACAGAAACATCCACTGAACCAGTGTCTAACGGCAACAAACCAATACCTGATTATAAAAATTCATCAGTTGGTAAAATGTACAAAACTGTAACCAGATCAGGGAGACGTGTACATTTCCCAAAGAAACTTTCCACTTACATTACTTATTAATTATTTTATTTTAATATTTCAATTAAATCTGTCATTTGTATTTTTTTAATTTTATATATGATTATTTCTATGTTTACACAAATTTTTCAATTGTGTTTGTTCTTTTGAAGTTTTGTTGCTATTTTTTTAAAGTAATATGTATGCATATATATATATATATACATACATATATATATATATATATATATATATATATATATATATATATATATATATATATATATATATATATATATATATATATATATATATTATGTATATATATATATATATATATATATATATATATATATATATATATATATATATATATATATATATATATATATATATATATATATATATAACGTTCCATTTGGCTAAATACCCTCTGTCACTGGGGGGATACTCTGTGGTGAATCCCAGAGTTTGGCGCCATCGTGCGAAGTAAATTTTTGTAACCCTAGTAAGAGGGATCAGGAATGAAGAGTGTGTTATGTCATTAGTACACGATTGAAAATTTTAGAATGTCTGCAATAGTAAAGGAAAAGGAAATTGAATAAAATTTTTTGAAGGAGATAATATCGTGTTGGTGATGTTTATTTTAACATAACATACAAATCTCCTTACCATTTTTTGAAAAAAATTTTTTTTTTATTTTTTTTAAAATTTGCTCCAAATTTGGAACTATTTCAAACAAACATACTTGAAAGGGGAATCGAATTCAAGAACTATTGAACTGAAGGTCTGGCAGAGTGCGAATGCTTAAGAAATCAGTTTGGAACAAAATGTAATTGAAAATTTTATTCATTTAGCATTCGAGCAGCTAAATCAATAAATATGTACACACACTGAATTTAGTAATTTTTCTACAGTATTATAAAACATATGTTACACATCTTTTATCAATTAAATGTTAAAATATTTACTATTGATTGATGAGTGATTACTCTGCGAAATTTCAGTTGAAGAAATCTTATATTATCTAAATAATATTTTAAAAGTTAACTTAAGCAAATGAAAATTTATTTAACAAAATGTAAAAAACATTTGTTTTCAAGCAATCGTATACATTTTAATTACTTTAAAGTTGAAATATCAATCAGATATCCATCGAAATAATAGAGTGAAATATTTTAATACTTATTAAAAGCACTAAATAATGAATTATTAATTTTTATAATTTGATTTTCAGTAAAAAATACTGATAATATTTTATATTCTGTACTGAAGTATACCAAAATTAAATATAAAGAGATGGAATTAAAACTGCAAACAAAAATTTTTTTCAGCGTATGTATCTGAATGATAATAATTCTTGTTTGAATCGAAAACTTAACTTTGATTGAAGGTAAATAAGTACAAAGATAAATGAAATGTGTTATATAAAAAAGAATGAATACATAACAAGGCTCTGACAAAATAATTAAAAACGATTCCATATTAGATCCACTGTTTTTTAAATAAGCAGCAGGAATTCGAAATATTTTAAGTAAAAGTTCTGATCTCATTCGAATGTTAGAAGTACTAATTTAAGTTTGGAATACATAAGTACTCGCTAATATCAGGTTGATTTAAAATATTTAATGAGAATATCATCTCACGAACTTAAAGATACGGGACTGTATGTCAGGGAAATGTTGTATAATGCAGTTAAAATATATTGCCCTCAAAAAATTAAGGGATAACCGGATTTTTGTGCCTAATTTACAAATGAATAAATATAGAAATATCAAATTTAAATGACATGTGCACAAAATACATATGTATAATTGCAGCAAAACACTTTACACAGTAAAAAGAGGTACTTTTCCATTTCGCCGGCGCAGTCGATAAAGTCGCCAAAAATGATGCAACCGGCGCTAGAGGGAATATCTCCGCTGGTAACCTTTTACTGCTACGTTTCCAAATCATGTGACGGCCTTTTACTGTCAACGACTTAATTTCGACTCGTTTTTTTCCATTTCATAATTTTATGCTACGTTGCAATGTATACAAATTTAATAATTTCATAAAATCTCTCTAGAAAAAAATCGGATTTTAAAAATATATCTTAAAAAATAATAATCGTAACAAATTCACATAAAAAATATTTAAAAAAAATAAGATTTTGAAATATGCATCACCCGATGAATTGTAATCTAATATAAGTAAATAAATTGAGGCTCTGGCACCCATCATTCCATGCACAGCGTGAACACGAGCACAACAGTTAAATAAATTAATATAAAAATTTTTATGTAAAACAACATTATTTAAAAAAAACTTTATGTGTATACTGTGTGTTGCTGTCAATTGGCGACTTCATTTTCGCTTGGCGAGATTTGCGCCGGCAAAATGGAAAAGTACCTAAAAAGGCATAAATAATTTACAATAAAAAATATATTTCCCTAGAAAAGTCGATTCTTAGGAGAAAAAAGAATAATCACAGTTTTATGTGGTAAAATGTCATAGAAAACTAACAAAAAGGAGTTTTAATAAAGGATATGCTCACCCCTAGCTTGAATGCATTAGGACACACACAAGTTTTCGACTTGCATAATGAAGACGCCTTCGTACCAAATTAGAAGATATTCTTTTTCCTGATGCCACAGAGTATTCTGTAACAAATTGCGGGACAAAGATGCTTCTTCTTCTAGCTAAAAAAACTTTGAAACAGCTTTCTACAGGTGATGTAGCTTGTGGTCGGCTTGGAACATGTCTTCTGAACTTGGAAGCTTCGGTTTTTTATTGAGATTCCAGATACAGTGGACCACACTGAGAGATACATTAACGCGCCACGCAGCATCAGTATGTGACATCCTCATTTCCATTTATTGAATCAACCACCATCCTAACGAATAAGGGAAGCGGCTTCTCTCAGACACTGCGACACTCCTTTGACTTCTCTTGTAAACGAATCTGCTAATAAAAGCAGTAAAGAAAAAAAAAGTACGCACACAGCAAGGAAAGCTCATGTTTGCATATTTTTCTCTAACTCATGTATACCTTATTTTTTCTATCATAAAAATTAAGTGGTGGTAAGCATTTTTACATAAATTTAAAAAGTTCGTTTTTATCCTTAAAGTAAATTTTAAATTTTATTATTAGTGTCTATATATATATATATATATATATATATATATATATATATATATATATATATATATATATATATATATATATATATATATATATATATATATATATATATATATATATATATATATATATATATATAATATATATATATATATATATATATATATATATATATATATATATATATATATTATTATTATTATTATAGTGTCATAGTGTCTTTTTATATATTGAATACTAGAGCCATGTGGTCTTTGAAAAATGTTTTATTCCTTAACTTTTGGAGTCCAATATCATTAGTGCTTACGCTTCAATTTATGAATCTCTAATTTACGAACATCACGATTTAAGAACTATGCTCACGATTTTAAAAATTAAAGTTTTCTTCTGGACTTGCAACTAAATTATATATATGTGCTTAGTTTAAACAAAGATTTTCTTCGCTTTAAGATTTAGCACATACTTTAGCCTGCTCGATGGAAATTATTATATAGCTCGTGCTAAATAAAATAGCTCGTGCTACTGTATTCAGATGGTTTAGAGAATTTAGAAGAGGTCGCAACTTTTTTCAGGATAAAGAACACAGGAAGGCAGCCGTCGGCAGTAATCTCGGATAATGTGTCTGCCATACGAAAAATGTTAATGGATGATAATCGCTGTACCTATCAAATGATACAGAAGGAACTTAACAGTGGATCCGCAGGCATACACAAAATCATTCATGAAGAATTACATATGAAGAAAGTAGTTTGCCGTTGGGTTCCCCATAATCTAACTGAGCATCAAAAAGAGGACCGTGTCAGAATCAGTAAAGAAACTCTTAATATGCTGAATGATGGTGGCCACCACATCATTTCTAAAATTGTAACAAGTGATGAAACTTACATACCGTTTTTTGACGTTCCAACACGTCAAGAAAGCAAAGTATGGGTCTTTGAAGATGATCCCATACCGACAATGGTGAAAAAACGACGCGCACTGAAAAAAGTGATGTATGTCGTTTTCTTTAGAAGTACGAGATTGATCAAAGCCATCAAGTTGGAAGGACAGAAGACAGTAACAGCAAAATGGTATACCACTAAATGTCTTCCAGAAATTCTACAAGAACTGAATGTTAGGAGACTGATGCTTCACCATGACAATGCATCTTCACATACAGCCGGATTAACAGTTGAGTTTCTTAAACAAAAACAAATTAAAGTAATCGAACATCCGCCGTTTTCACCTGATCTAGCTATGTGCGACTTTTGGTTATTCTTTAATCTAAAAAAGAACTAACGTGGACGTCGTTTTCATTTAGAAGAAGAGGTTGATGTGGCTATAAATGCATTTTTTTCATCTATTCGAAGAAATGAATGGCTTGAGGCATTTAATCTGTGGAAAATTCGTCTACAAAAGTGCAATGATGTTGGAAGAGACTGCATTAAACACACCTAAAAATTTTTAAGTATAACTTTAAAAACCTAGTTTTATCTCAAAAATTTCAGAGTGACCCCCGTATCTAAATTTCGTCAAGGTTATTTTACTCAATTTTAATATTTAAAAAGTGATTCGTTTAAACTTTATGATTCAATTTTTAAGGAAAGCTGTTTATTATAACGACTCGTTCCCGCTGAAACTGTTGTTCTGAGTGAAGTTTTAAATGGATTTAATTGTTTACATCTTTTACTAGTTTCTCAGTTGAGCTTCGAAATGCATATCAAAAGTTTAGAACTTGACGGGTTTAAATCTTATGGCAGAAAAACTAAAATTGGTTTATTCGATCCCCAATTTAATGCAGTTACCGGTTTAAATGGAAGTGGTAAATCCAATATTTTAGATTCCATATGTTTCGTACTTGGCATCCAAAACTTACAACATGTATGTTAATCATATTAATTACAATTTCAATGTAATAAATTTTCTGTATATAAAAAATAAATTATTTCATGCAGGTTCGAGCATCCAATCTCACTGAACTTGTGTATAAAAATGGTCAATCTGGTGTAAACAGAGCAACAGTAACTATTACTTTTGATAACAGTGATTCTTCTTCAAGTCCTCTTGGATATGAAAAAATGAAAGAAATTACTGTGTCTCGTACTGTGAGTAAATCTTATTAATTTTAATTATTTAGCTGTGTTGACGAATTGAATTATTATTCAAATTTTAACTCTCTTATTGGTGCTTATTCTTGAATTAAATTAGGAAACTTTTGTTTAAATCATTTTTTAAAGTATTGGAAACTATTATTTTTACAAAGTTTTTATATATTTCTATAAATTGTTAGGTAGACTTCATATAAAAACCTGAAATAAATATGATAGGGCTTATAAGAACATTGCAGTTACAGCTCATTAAGTGCAAAATGCAGCCAAATGTGCTAAAATTTAAAGATTTTATCCATCACCCAATAAATTCACCAAAAGCAATTAATAGCTTAGACTGTTCCTTCAACATTGATAGTTGTCATGTTACAAATATCAATTGTGGATTGTTTACAATTCATATTTATTTATTTTCTTATTTGAAATTTTAGAAGTATCCAATTTAGTTTCATCCAGCAACTTTTTTTGGTTAGACTATATTTGAAGGTGCCCTTTGAATTATCGCCAAGCTGGGCGATGTTGTTCTATTTATGATTACCCTAAACATTATTCTGAAATCCATTCACGGTTCTGATTGGTTTTCTTCTCAGAATAAATTTAAACAATATCTGTAGTTTCTATAAGAGAATTCTGTGTACCTCAAAGTGAGGATATTCCAGCAAAATAAAGTGTGAACAGTTTTTTTATGTGCTTACTGCATTATTTTTGAAATTTCATTGTGTTTTGGCCGCCATTACTGGTTGCACAGCGTTCTGCGAGAACAGGATGGGCGCCAAACAAAATTCGTCAATCTTGCCAAGGGGCAACCTTAAGTATATTTTTAACCTTTTTTTATATTTTGCAGCATCTCATTTAAAAATAATTCAGTAAAACTGAGTATTACTGTCTCAGATTGACAAAATTGAAGAAATTTTTTTCCGCCTAACGAAGGAGACGGGTATTGGAAATTAGTTGGCAACATAGAATTGCGCCAAATGGCTTAGAATCTGTGTAAATGGACTGTTCGAGTTTCAACTGGTTTCAAATTGCTTAAATAAGAAAACAGAAATAACAATTGTATTAAAAACTAAGCGTTCAAGTTCTTCAATTCAAATTGCTAAATGTAACAGTAAATAAGAACAGTAATCATATTAAGAATTAAGTTTCTATTTAAAAATATTTCATAATCGAAATTGAAGGAAACATAAATAAAATAGCAAAAGGATAAAAAAGTTAATAATTGAAATATCTTATGGAATTCAAAATTTTTATATATTTAGTAAAACAACTTTGATAAATCCAGTGATTTTAAATAGAATGGCACAAATCAATTGGATGTACAAGTGAAGATTTTCAGATTTAGTTTAACAATTTTATACATTACATGGAACATTTACACTAAAAATTACATTTTAATTTATTCAAATGTTATAGTTTGCAAAAAATTAACGTTTCATACTATTCCTTAAAAATTTAACAAATTATGCAAACAAATCTGAAGTAAATAAAAAATATAATGCAGGAAATAATTAGAATTAAATCTTACCTTAATTTTCTTTTGCATTCCGTCACATCATTTTGTGGAGGATCTTTATACATAGGTTTATAAACAGTTGCAACATCATCAATGAAATCTTTAAAAATGTCGCTGGACGTGGAGTGCTTCTTTCACTACATATATTCAGCAAGGTAGGAATCAAACTGATCCACTACCTCCCGGGTTTCTTTTAAGCTTTTTATCATACTCCACATCTCTTCCATGGTGTTTGTATGAGTGCATGAATCAGGGTCCTGGAAGTGAAGACTATGTTTGACTTTTATGTGCTGAAAGCCATATGATAAACAATCGTATGCTTTCCAACAGTCAGAGATAGTTACACTATCAGGCATAACATTCTCTTTCAAAATTCGTAACAAAACTTCTTTTGATCTACATGCAACTACTTTCTTAAAACATTTTCCAGATTCTCTTTCAATGCTTCCAAACACTCACCTTCCATCAACTTTCTTTCATCTGTTAAACTTTTGTTTTCCAAACTTACTTTTGTCTATTTGGATAATCGCACTAGGTCCTCTGACCATTTCATTCGTTTTCAGACAAACTTTGACACACACCTCACAACAAAAGTTCTTACTATCAACCACTGCATGACTTGATACATTCAACTAATCACATATAGCTTTATTTGAAAACTGTCACACTCACATATACAACATTTGCAACAACACACTCACAGGCAATCGTTCCTGGGAAAACCAGGAACCTTTTCGAATGCATCTTTTCACATCATGCTTATCCTTATCTTTCACATTACATCTCCATTCACACTTATCACTAACATTCTTTCTATCAGCAAGTTTCATTTCTGTACCTCATTTACAATATAAACAAATTTTAGAAATTAAAACCAATATTCATACACCAACTGATAACTTCTTTCTCACCTGTATTATTCAAAAGAATTAAATCTTGAAATTTCATAGACTGCATCTCAACGGTCGATATTTAGGTGAGCTCAAATTAACATTTTTGTAGAAAAGAAATTGCAAATATGAACAACAACGACAAACCAAGACAATGACATGCAAATTGAAAATGGCAAAAAATTCACATTGTATGCACATTTTTCCTAGAAATGGAGATGACAAGTGACAGATGACATCCTCTGAGACATTCCAGCGATTTGGTGACAAATTTGGCAAGTAAATTTGCCAAGGGAAAAGTCACCAGATTTGGTGCTTGGGAAACAGACCTTAATACTCAGTTTAACCAATAAAATAATTAAACCACTAATTATACTGTTTTGCAAACATTTATACAAATTGTCATAAATAAATCATGTAGTCAATATGAGTTTGACCTCTTAAGAAGTGATTCACAAAAGTTCATTGTCTAGATTATAATTCTAATTTGTGCCATTTTTATTTTAAATTTAATGTTATTAAATTTTTTTATGAAATTGGAGTCTACCGAATACTATATTTTGATATAGTGTCTCTATCAAATTAAAAGATTTAAGCTGCTTGTGTGATAAAGCTAAAGTTTATTTTTAATTCATAAGGCACCAAATTGCATAATCTAAAAATGTTTTTTTTCGTTGAAGTGATTGATAGGTTAGTGCAGGGCTTCTTAAACTATGGGTCGCGACCCCATTTGGGGTCGCGTAGCAAAATTCTGGGGTCGTGAGAGATAAAAATACAATTTAACAGAAAATGTTTTTTAACTTGTAAAGTTATTTTTATAAAGATAAAATAACAATTATCGTAGATAAATACATCATAAAATCTTCTAGTTCGGAAAGATTGTTTGTACCTGCATTTCTATTAAGAGTATTATAATACTCTTAATAGAAATGCAGGTACAAACCGAAATGATCCTGAAACCGAAATGATCCTGAGAAATATTATCAACAAAATTTCTAGGTATTATTGCTGAAGAAACTATATAAACATTTCATTTTATTTGCATGTTATTTAGAATTTGTCAGTTTAAAATTTTTTTTCCATTTATACTCGTATGTTGGATCTACCATCAGCCAGTTAATTGAATTAATTTTTTATCAGTGAAAGTAGTAGTGTTAAGAAAATACAAGTTGCTAAGGCATTTAACGATTTGTTTTAAGATTTTAAGTTTATTATTGTGTTTTTAAATAGTTTTAAATATTTCACAAGTTTTTATAATAATTATCTACAACTACATAATTGTTCCTGTAGGACATAACAACCAGGTATGTATAGTATTAAATTATTGCTCCAATAAGGGTTTCATATTCTTAACTTTTTTTTGCAGGAGTTTTATTTAATTGTTGTTTGAAAAAAATAATACCATCAAGTAAATACTCATTAACATTTATTATAAAAAATATTTCCAGATTAGAATGAAAGACAACATAGCTATTTTATTTCAAATGTTTTAATTAAAGTTGAAGAAAAGATTTATTTTTATATGTATATTGTTACCTAATAAATAAATCATCAAAAAATATTAATTAATTTTTCTTTTATATTTGTATGGGGTCGTCAAGAAACTCGCAATCATAAATGGGGTCGTGAATTACAAAAGTTTAAGAAGCCCTGGGTTAGTGTATATACATTTTGTTTTTCATTTTATGATTAGTCAAATGTTTAATGAAATAAAAATGTATTTTTGCCCTCTAATAACTACCTAAAATCAATTCATAGTACTTACATATTCTGTCAACTACAACTGCAAAAAAGTCGTTTAATGATGGGATTTAGCACCATATAAATAAAAAACATAGTTTTAATTAATTTATTACAATGGAGATATAAGTAAACTGTTCTATTTTTCCTTAACATTTAGAAAAAAAATTATTAAAGTTTCTGGAATTTACTGTCATAATTTTAGGATGAAAAAATTCAGTGGTGCAGTTTGTAAGTACCTAATTGATTTATCAAAATGATTTTATTATGCAGATATCAATAAAATCCTACAAATCTGCAAGTTTGTTGCAATTTCCAATTTTCCCACCAAAAGCTGCATAGTTGTCTTGCTAATCTAAATTAAATCCTTATATGCTGTATCCATTTTCCAAATCTTGATCACTCTCAAGCTTGAACTTTGCTATTGTATGCTATTTTAAATTTCTAATATTAAAATTTTGAATATTTTATATTGAATTGAGCATTAAAATGCTAATTACTAGAGACTAATTTCACTAAGTTTATTTTATAAACATAAACTAAGTATCATGCAGCCCACAACAGGTGACAGCCAGGCAATATAACGTAATTAGTAAATTAAACACATTTTTATGAAAGTGGCGCCCACCTTAAAAAAACTTCAGTGTAGTGCAATCCATTTCCAGAATAAATTGGGCAATAAAACTAAATCTATAATGTAAATGAAATGTATTTTTATGTAAACCTGGATTTTAATTAATTGGGGAGTGGTGCCTACCTTAAAAAAAACTTCATTTTCGCATAATCTATCCGTGGAGTAAACTATAACATAAAGTTAATTACTAATTAATAACTAAATCTATAACATAAATTTTTATGAAAAAACAAAAGTTTTTAACTGTATTAATGTTTTTAACCAATTTATCAATAAAATTTAATAAATTACATAAATTATTACAACAGCAATTTTAATCGAATAACATATAAAGTGAAAAAATAATCTCCTTATTTTTACTTGCAGAATTAAAAAAAAACACATGTATTTATTACTAACCACATTTACTTTCTGCACACTAATAACAACTCAATTTTATAATCACTTTTAAAGCAAAATATAATACTTAGATTAAATTTCATTTTAACACTTCTTTTAATATAAAACAGCTTCAAATACTTAAAGTTCATAAATGAAAAATGCTTCAAGAGTTTTTAAAAATCCAAACAAGTTTTTTGCCTGCTAACATCGGGTTACATATTACAAATGAAAGAAAAACACTTGAATGCTGTAAGCCAGTTTGAAAAATTTTATCACTGCATTGGTTTCTAGGGTTTTGTCCAGATATTTAATTATCAACACCTGCCTAGATTACCTTTGATATTTTTACTAATCACCATCAGAAAGTGCTATTGGAATTTGTCTTCATTTTTTTTGTTTTGAATTTGTTTTTTGTTGATTTTTTATTGAATTTGTCTTGGAATCAGTGGTATCTTTGAAATCGTCTGTTTATTTTGTTTATGGCCAGAAAGAATCAAGGGAAATAAATGAAAATAATTCATGGTGGTTTTTGTTGTATGATTTTTTATAATTTTAAGGAAGACCTCACTCAACAAAAATGCTTGGTAAATTTTTAGTACACATAATGCATTTGGCATGACTTTCAAAAGTGTCACAAGTCAAATGCAAAATGTCTAAAAAGCAATAACTCACTGAATCTCACCTAATCAGCAACGACAAGTTGTGGTAAAATTGCAGTTTTCAAAATCCCAATCGTCCACTTTCTCCAACTTTGAGTATTGCAATCTCGTGCTTTTGATTTCAAATATCGAATATTTCATTATATTTACTTAATAAAGAACTGAAAACTAAAGACTACAAACTTAACAGCACATACTATATAAAAATTACATATTACAAAAACATATTAAATAACAAATATAAATCTTTAAAAGTCAATACCATTTTTTGTAATGAGACAATATAATTTTATCAATTTAGTTTTCTTTTAACTAATCAAAAGAATAGAAGCACTTTAGAAATACACTGTATGTAACAAAACCAAGCACGTATTAACAGCTGTGCTATATATCTAAATAAATCAAATAACAGATACATTTTTATGAAAACTTGAGTTTCTAATGAACCAAGCTCTGACACCCATTTTAAAATAATGCATTTTTCTAATTTTAATTATTGAAGTAATACAATTAAACAAGAAAAAATCTCAAATATTTTTGCACTATGCTTAATAAATTATGAATATTTTACTACATAAAATAGCAAATTAAATAGAATGACACAAAGTAAAAATACTTTCCTAATGAGCTTCCCTCGTGCTCCAAGTTAAAAAAAACTTTCAAAAATAACTTTTAAAACTATAAATTACAATTTAAGCAACTTTACAAAGTTACAACATAACATCTAATTAACTTTTAAATTGTTTGAAAATGAAATAAATTTCTCACACACAACCATTTAAAATCAAATTTATAAAAATTAAAGTATCATAAGCTCAAGGGCTACTAAAACTGCATATGATTCAGGCATATTGAAACATGTTATGGAATCATCGTGACTCCTCTCTGGTGTAGTTATTTATTGGTTTGGCACATTGAATTCATATCGACTATTGGTATGAAGCTCAGATTGCCCACTGATTGCCTTCCTGAATATTGCCAATCTCGTCTAATCCACTGCATTACAAATATTAGAACAAAGCCAGAATGCTTTGTATTGCTTCATGAAACTTTTGGTAATGAAGCATTATCAAGGAATTGGTTTGTAGAATTTCACTGTGGTTTTGCACCTTTGAGTGATAAATCTCTTGAAGGATGATCGAAATCGATTGTGATTACAAACATCAATGCTGTATTCAAGATGGTTAAAGAAATTTGGCATGTCACAAGCTGCAATCCACTTGATTTTACATGAATGTTTAGTTGTTAGAAAGAATGGTTCCAAATAGATTCTGCACAGTATGACAGAAGCTCAAAAAGAGACTTGTGCAGTTTGGTATAAGGAAATGTTAAAAAAATTTCAAATTGGAAACTGCAAAATCCAGGCACAACATCCTTACAGTTGATGAAACTTTGTATGAGCTGGACAATCCCCAAAACTATCCGTCATTTGATGCTTCTAGATCTTAAAAAAGTATTTTGTTCATGAAGAAATTGATTGCTTATTTTTTTGGCCTTACAGGACATATTGTAACCATTCTTTTAGAGGATTGAAAAACTGTTAACATTAAAGGGTATACAGAACTTTTTTTGCCAAAAGTCATTTATAAAATTGGGGTAGGGAAATGGCCACATCTTTCTTTATCATGATAATGCCATCTCCCACAACACGTAACAGAGTTGGTTATTTTAAAGATAAAAATATCAAATTAATATCTCATTGCTTATGTTCTGATTTATCACTTGACGACTATATTTTATTACCTTTTCTTTTCATCACCTCTTGTGTTGAAGTTGTTGATTCCTTTGAAAACTATGTTTCCAAGATATTGAATTTAGAGTGGAAAAACTATTTCAAGAATTGGCTTGAACAGATAGAAAAGTGTATAAAAGCACAAAAATTTTGAAAAACAATAAAACCCAAAAAATTCTTTTTCTTCCCACTTTTATGTAGAAATCTAGAAGGTATAATTCTTGTATTTACCCATTCTCAAATTCCTTTATTTACCTTTAAGTAGAAGTTAAATATAGTTTTAATTAAAGTAATATTAAATTTGAATTTTTATAACTATGCTACATAACTTTTGCCATTTCATTTCTTTTAAGTTTTGTTTAAAAAATATTTTTAAAAGAAAAAAAAAAGACTTAACAATTCTTAATATGACTATTTTATTCTTGTATGTTGTTAGGGTTAATGGTTTCAAATAGCGATATCTTATTTGTAATTTCCCATATGGTTGTTATTGTGTAGAAAAAAACCAATTGGCTGCCCATTAGGGTTGTTAACCAAATTCTAATACCTATGTCATCTTTAACTTAGTGGGAAAATAATAGTCAAATGTTAGTATTTTGATCGTAATTATTACTTTTACCTATGGCAGAATAAAAATACCAAAAATCTATCATTCATTTTTTGCTTCATTTTATGTATTTATTGATATTTCTCCTTATTTTTGTAATTATTTATGGGTTGAATATAATATTAAACATGTTTTTACTCTATTTCACTTTTTTAAGTTAATTAACATTTTATTTTCCATTAATTATATTTGATTTTTAAAATAATTTTTGCAATGTAAATACTTTTTTCATGCAATAATTTCTATTTAGGTTATAACTGGAGGAAAATCCAAATATTTAATCAATGGAGTAACTGCTAATAACAATCGTATCCATGATTTATTCCAGTCAATCCAATTAAATGTAAATAATCCTCATTTTCTAATCATGCAAGGACGCATCACAAAAGTTATGAATATGAAACCTCTTGAAGTAAGTAAATACTTCTTTTATAAACATAAATTTCTCTATGATAAATGAACAGCATGAACAACTTAATTTTTTTTGGAGAAATAAGAATCCTTATGTTAATCAATTTAATGGAATTTTTTTAAACTGTCTTAAAATTTTTTACAGATTTTATCCATGGTTGAAGAAGCAGCAGGGACAAGAATGTATGAAGACAAAAAGGAAAATGCATTAAAAAACTTGGAGAAAAAGGATTCTAGGTTAAATGAAATAAATTGTGTAAGTATGACATCCCCCCCCCCAAGTTATTTTTAACCAAATCTGGCACCCTTTTTTTGATTATAGTATTTTCAATTTGAGTTTTTGTTTTTCATATTTTTTTTTTCTTGTGTTTTACATCATATGTATGGTTCCTTTTAGTGGCAACCGCATTTGAAGTTTTTGTCTTACTTTCAATTCAACTTTTTGTTCTAAGTTTTAATTTGAAACCATTTGACCTTCTGTTTGCTGTTGTATATTTTTGTCGCTAGCGTCCAAACATCGCAAACTGTTCCTTTTTCCAATTTCTTTTTGTTTATTTATTAATTATATCTTTTTATTTTGTTTATTCATTATATATTTTTTAAAATTTATATTTTTCTTTTATATTTTTAAAATTGTAAACTGTTCTTTTTTCCAATTTCTTTTTGTTTATTTATTATCTTCTATATTTTTGTTAATTTATGTTAGTTCATGAGAGCTTGACGTCATATCAAGCAAGTCCATTATTGTTATATATTTATCTGTTTTACCGGTTATATTAAAGCGAGAGTAAACCCAATGAAAAAAAATTTTTTATTCATTTTCCAGTAATACTTTTTTTAGATTTTTTATATTATGTGGTTTAAAATTTTCTAAAATATGTGTGCTTAATTTGGCGACAAAAATAGTCGCCAATGGGGGGATATCCTTCTAGTTCCAAATAAATTCATTAATTTATAAAATGACTCTTTTAATTGTTTTTTTTCCAAATTAATGCAAGTTTCTTTTAATTTTGTTGCAGTTCATCTGTAGAAGCTTTAATTATGCTCATACTATTGTTTAGAAAAAATGAATTGTAAAGTGCGTTCTTTGAGTTTAAGAGAGCCATTCTTCATAAATTTAAAATCAAGATCATCAAAAGAACTCCAGTGATTATAATACTGCTATAGTTTCCATTGAATTTTTATACTTAAATGTTTTCTATTCTTGTTAAATGTTCAATTTTTTTTTTATCTTAAGTAATGGTAAACCCTGGTGTTATGCGACCCGTGCCTAGGGTTATTTGCCACCGCGGTAATGGTGTCTTAACGGAGCCTCTAGTTGCCTGGCGAATTTCTTGAGTAATTTGCCTTGCCCAGTAACTCAGGCAATGCTGGGTGAACTATCATATTACCTGAGCTTATTAATTGTTATCTTGTGGCTGAAAAGACACAAGAAATAACAAACCTCTCTGCATTTGCAGGTGAAGCCTCTGAAGTAGACCTTGCTGAAAAAGACAAGGGAACTCAGAGGCAATCTAGTGAAAGGGCAGCAATGATTCCTTCACAAGAGATAGAAGTGACCTCCAAACCATATTCTTCTGGTGAAAGTCAGGAAGCTATCGCTAGCATGACTGACTCTCTGACCAGAATCATTTGTGTATCATCATTGAGGATTGCCTCTGAAATTCTAAGATGCTCTTGGCAGAAGATACGTTTAATCATAGGCTTCATAACTGGGCACTAATATTTCAGAAAACACCTCCATAAAATGGGACTGTTTCAGCAAGAACCTATCTGCAGGAAATGTTATACGCAAGAGGAAACGGCCAAGCATATCATTTACAAATGCGAGGCTCTTGCCCTCCCTAGATTAACTTCTTTAGTGCTAATGACATACAATCCATACTAGAGAGTTACACATAGACCCCATTAAAGGGTTATCGTACTTTATTAATAAAGTAGGTGACCCGACTGGAACTAGGAAACATTAGGTTTGGAGTTAACAGTACAAAATGCTGATTAAAGCAGAGGTGCTAATGACATACAAACCCAACCTTAAGAAGAAGAAGAAGAATGGTAAAATCCTTTTACTTTAGAAATGTTATCTCTATATAATGTAATTTTTTATGATATTCAGTTTCCCAAATTATATCAACAGTTTTTATCTTGATATAATTGTTGGTTTAAGATTGAAAATTCATGTATAGTTTTATAAAATTTTAATGGAAAACAATTAAAAAGTGATTGTTAATGACATTTTGACATTAATTCTATTTTTTTGATGAACTTTACATGATAACATACATCAGAGGTGTCAAACTCAATTTTGCAGAAGGATATATATTAAATTTAGAATGTGTAGTGTGGGTCCAGATTCAAATAAAAAAATTACTGAATTATTATAGTATTTTATTTATTTAATTATATGATATATGGTTGCTAGAAATCATATCTAAGTTATAAAAGTGTGTAATTATTTTGAGCTTGAGGATCCAGGTATCTGACTTCTCTTGTTTTTGACAAGCTCATTGATGTCAGGTATCATATTTGTTGTAGTTATTTTAAGAATTGATTCGAGATGTTCATTCATAAGTCTTGTGAAATGTTTGTTCTTATTTATTTTTATGATCGAAAATATCTGCTAACATAAATTGGTGCTACCAAACATGCACAGAATGCATGCTTTTTTAATTCCGGGTATTTATCCAAGCTCTTGAAATATTGTTTATAAAATGTAAAGTTTATCTCTAAATTTTTCTTTCAAAATATTGTCCGATTGAAGATCTATCAACTCCATTTGCAAATGAACTGTTGCCTGTAAAGCTTCAAAATTGAATGGATTGTTGAAAATTGGGAATTCCATTTCATTTATTTTGTGTAAGTTTTCAAAACGATTGTTGAATTCGGTGATCAAATTTTGTAGAAGTTGAGAATATTGATTCTATTTTTTATTTTGGTTCATTATGCCACATGATTTTAAATGAGGAAAATGATCCAAAGTTTGATTTTTTCCTGATTTCCCACAGACTCAACTTTATTTCAAAGGCTTGAATACATGAATACATTTGTGTGACAAACAGATTTTTACCCAGTGACTTTACATTCAGATCAGTCAAGTGCTTATTCATATCTACCAAAAAGGCACAATCAACTAACCAATCATTGTTGTAATCAATTGGGTTGCCTTTTTCTAACATGAAAGCTTGAATAGAGTCACATAATGTAAAAAATCTTTCTAAAATTACTACTTGACTGAGCCAACAAACTTTGGTGAAATAAGGGACATCAGAAAACTTTTCCTCCAAATCTTGTGAAAACTGCTTGAACTGTTTGTGATTTAGTCTTCTGCGCCTTATAAAATTTACTATTTTAATTATAGGTTGCATGACATGGACCATTTTTAAATGTTTGGATGCCAACGATTCCTGATGAAATATACAGGGAAATCCCACAAAATTCTCTGATGTTTTCTGTTTTAATTTAGTTACAATATCCAAATGTTTGCCAGCCATGGCGGGAGGGCCATCTGTAGTTGTGCTGCTAAATATATTCCAGTTGAGTTCTGCTATCAAATAATCAATTGCAGAACAAATATTTTTTTGCTGTTGTAGTACCTGTCAATGGAACACGCTTTAATAGTTCTTCAGTTATTTCAAAGTTACTGTTAATACCTCTTATAAAAACAGCAAGTTGAGATGTGTCAACAGTATCAGTACTCTCTTCAACAGCCAATGAGAAGTATGTAAATTGCTTAATTTCTCATTCAGTTGAAGAATTAAATTTTGAGATAAATCATTTATTCTTGAAGTAATATTTCTTGACAACAAAATATTTTGAATTATTGACTTTTGAAATGGAAATGAAACATTGGCAACATTTTAACATACTTTTTAATAAAATCACCATGTTCGCTCTCAGTACGGTATTAGCTTTAGTAAACAATGATTGTTGACCTTAAGGTTTAGATATTAAAGAGAGACAATGTGTCCATTCTTATTTCTCCATGTAACAATTGAATTTTGATTTATGATTCGTATCATTGTGTCTCTTCAAGTTAAAACTCCTTACAAACAGCAATTGTTTGATTCTAAATCAAACACAGTGGTTTACCTTTCCATTCTGTGAAAATTATGCAATTTCCCATTTAGACTGAAAAACTCCGCATTCACTATCAATTTTATGTTTTTGTAACATTATGCCCAAATTGTTACAATTATGGATATCACACACGCACGATAAAAACTAATGCACAATACTTTCACAATCACTACTCTGCAGTGCAACTAAAATCCTGCTCCAACCGTATCGCTTCGATTACTCAATTCAACTGATTCATGTCGCGACTACACATTCCTTTGATATCGATAAAGAAGGTTCTAGTCTAGACTCACCAAGTGTGTGTAAGATTCTATTATTCTTAACAAAAATAATAAGGTATTTCTGCTTGTTGCTAAGAGATTGCATTACTGTGTATCTCTTGCTTGTCTAGGCATATGCTGCCCTTAAAATTACTTATAAATGTAGTGTGCGCATTTTAAAACTTCTGTCGAGGAATTAAGTCTAAATGCTCTAAAAACATGATTCTTCGACACATTGTGATTGCAAGCCGTATCTTTGACATGACTGACATACATGATAAATTGTTGATTTGGTAGTATACTTGATAAGTTGCACTTGCTCAAAAACTAGAGTAGTACTTGTTATTTGAATCTTTATGCAGTGATGCTTGTTCTAACAAGTTGTTTATTTTATTTCTTTTGCTCCCTAAATTCAAGAAAGAAATGTCAAATACAAGAAAGTGATTGGAAAAGCTAAGGAGCGTGAGTGAATAATATGCAAAAAATTCTGAACAATCATCTGAAGATGAAGCTGTTTAAATTCAAAATGAAACATCTGACATTACAGATAGTTTTGAAAAATCAATCACTAACAATGAAGGTAAAAGTGTCATCAATATGCCCGGGAAAAGATGTAAGGTGCTTAGTAGTCTATATTCTGATGAGGGGACTGAAACAGCTGCTGATAATACATTTTTTTTTATCCTACGCCCGACCTTGGTTTTTCAACCATCAGTCTCTGTCGGGCAGCCCAATACAATCTTGAGGTGAATGAAAAGTCATCTTCCGCAGAATGTCTATCTGTGATGTTCGAAAGTCCAGGGCAAGTGAAAAGATGGTCATCCCAATACTACAGTGTGGTTAATAACATACATGGCCAATAATACAATGTGGTTAAAATTTGACAAGGGTGGTATTCCTAGAAGGTTATCATATACTTCTGCATTCTCTTTGATAATAGGTAACTATATTATCAAACATATAAAAAGTGCATAGAAGGAGAAGGCTGCTGAATTTTGTGGTGCGATTGGACAACAACATTACATGAATTATGTGCATTTATTGGAATTTTATATCAGGTTTCGCACAACTCCTGGAATTTTGATTTGACTCCTTGAAAATCGTGAATTACTCCTGGAATTTTTTATCTTGATGCATTTTTTTTTTCAAAATATTATAATTTTTTGAATTTTTTCATTTTAATATTTTAAAATTTTCAATAAAATTGTCAAAAGTTTTAATTCAGTATTCTTTATATTGCCACTAGATGGTGCTGAATGGTTAGCGCTCGGTTCAACAGTTCGTGGGTTCGAATCCCACCTTGGGCATAGATGTTTGTAGTGGCTCGGAATCCACTTTAAACCGTAGGTCCCAGTCTAATTAGCCCTCGTGTGCAAAAAATGACGGTTGAGCGACAAACAAACCACTAGATGGCGGCACAATTGATATTACATTTTTTTGTATTAACTGTTGACTTGTATAAAGGGTTTCATGAT
Source organism: Latrodectus hesperus (assembly GCA_037975125.1). Classification (NCBI taxonomy): domain Eukaryota; kingdom Metazoa; phylum Arthropoda; class Arachnida; order Araneae; family Theridiidae; genus Latrodectus; species Latrodectus hesperus. Next base: position 69,293,033 of record CM075852.1, read on the forward strand.
CTAGTTCAGCTACAATAAATTCATGATAATTCGGTTTATTAGTATTTAGATTTAAATAAAATGAAGAAGTGATCACCAAACAAAATAAATGTGTTGCGCAAATAAGACGGGCGGTTTTAATTGATTCTATTTCTATTTGTAGCTGTTTTCCTTATAGTGTATAAAATTCTTTGAATATTAATATTTAAATATAAAATTTTTGAGTTAAAACATACTTTCCATGTCTCCCTTGGTGAAAATTACGTATAATTTTATTGAATAGGATAAATTGGTTTATTAATGAAATAAAGACTGAAATAAATTATTTAATATGCCTGGTGGAAAATGTTTTTTCAAGTACCAGTGGAATGTGGAAAAGCCATGCAAAGATTGTTTTTTGTGTGGTTCATGAAAATCACATGCCCATTGTCTGGTTTGCAAGAAAGACTTCTGTATTTAAAAATCTATGCGAATTGGCAAATAAATCCTATATGAAAGGAAAAAAAAAATTATAATTATTAGAACAAGCTATGTCTGCTAAAAAACCTACTCCTTTAAAAGATTGTTTCACTTCTGCTGATCCTATTAAAGAATGTAAACCCAAAGCATGCTCTGAAATTTTGGATTCATTTGTTTCTTCAAAAGAAGATTTAAAGGCTGAAATTCTATGGGCCCTTAAAGTTTTAAACAGGGAATTCAGCTACAGTTCTTGTAACAATATAAATTACCTCTTTCAAGCAATGTTTCCAGACAGTGCTATTGCAAAGCATTTCAGTTGTGCTGAAAAAAAGTGTGCTTATTTAACAGTTTTTGGAATTGCACCTTATTTTTCCAATTTATTGAAAGAAAAAGTTGAGTATGTTTCTAATTATGTGCTTCTCTTTGATGAAAGCTTAATCATCTGTAGACAAAACAATTGAACTGTCATGTAAGATTTTGGGATAATGATACAGTTAAAACATGGAAATAGTAAAACATCCAATTTTTTAGGTCATTCAACTGGAGATAATTTTGTTTGAAAAAGTGAATGAGAAGTGTTTAGAATTAGCAACAAATGAAAACTTTAAACTTATTAGTATTGATATGACAGATAAAGACAACCAAAAAGATACTAGTCAGTTAGATGTTGGATTTGTTACCAAAAAAATCAGGGAATTGTGTATTAGCAAAACTTTGATGGGGAAAACAGAAGATGGAATTTTTTATAAATTGTAGATCATTTTTAAAATCAATGACAAAAAAGAAGTTAATAGAAAAATGTCCTTTGCAATATTCTGTAGTATGAAACATTATGTTTAGATCATCAAACTCTGATATGTAATGAATCCAATAATTTAAATAAAATACAGAAACTTCTTATGTACTTGTCTAATGTATCTAAAATAAATGTGTCAGAATGTGATTTTGTTTTAAAAAGAATTTCGTAATTTTGTAGAAGAGTTAAATTCATTATAACTGACTGTAAGATTTCAAAATTGTGTTGAGAAATTTGATCCTATAAAAGATAGAATAGACATTTTTTTACATTTACTCTCACTTATGGAAAGAAGTTAATTTGTTTTTATGATTCTCTCATGGTCAAGCATCTGTTGAATGTGGGTTTTCTGTGAATAATCACATCTGAAATATAGGCGGTGTCAGCAATATAATAATTAGCAAAGATCTACTTAGTTTTGCTGCTGGTGCCAGGCAAAAGTATAAATTATAATTAGATGAATTGAAACAGCAAAAAAAGCAGCTGATAACAGGGGCAAAGCGAAAAGCACTTCTTAAAAAAATTGATGAACTAAAAATCAAAAAGAAGCGTTTGTAAGATGACATAAATGAACTTTAAAAATCTACAATAGAGTATGCTAAGGAAGCTGAAAGAACTGGTAAATTAACGTTAATTGCAAAATCAAACATGTGTCATGGTGCTTCAGAGAAGCAACAGTTTTTACTCAGTCTTAATATGGATGTGAAATTTTATAGTGTTAAAAGAATTTGAAAGTAAATAGAAGAAAAATTTAGAATTGCTTATATTAAATAAAAATTGGCAAAACAAGTGAACCTTGAAATTATATTTAATAGCTGTATTTGTTTTGAGTAAGTGTATTTATATTTGAAAAGAAATTGTCATTCACATCTTGAAATATTCAATAAATTAATAGACAGAACTCTATTGGAAATGTCTAAAAACTTTAAAATTACTCATTATTTTATACAATGTATAATCCAGCATTATATTGAATGTAGATTATTTAAATAAAAAATTAGCTTTGATGACAGAACTCTATTGGAAATGTCTAAAAACTTTAAAATTACTCATTATTTTATACAATGTATAATCCAGCATTATATTGAATGTAGATTATTTAAATAAAAAATTAGCTGTTATAGCTGTAAATTCATTGAAGGCTTTTGAAATAATCATTATTAATTTTAACTTAAATAAAATAAATAGTCTCATGAATGTTTGGAGTTATTTATTTTTATTACTTACAGAGAGAAAAATAAACGAAAAGTATTGCATGTACATAATTATATGTATATATTTGGTTAAGAGCAAAGTAAAATAAAAAGTTATTTAATGTGAATGTCGATACCTCCTGGGAATTTTTGATTTAACTCCTGGAAAACTCCTGGAATTTGATTCTTGGAAATCTGTACGAACCCTGTTGCTTGCAAATGAAATACTTTGATGACATTGTATTTCCTTCAGAACCCACTTACGTTCTATTGCTTTGTAAAAAAAAGTCCATTCGATTAATCAACGTATTTGTCTCAGAAACTTAATTAAAATCGGAAAAAGGAATGCCATCAGAATACTAAGAAGGAAATGTAAATTACTTCATATAATTGTAAACAACTATGTAAAAAAGATTCAAAATAACCTTTTTACAAATGTGAGTAGAACATTATAAATGTCTGTAATTCAAATACTTAATAGGTAATTTATTTGCTTAAATGGAATGTGCTAACATTTATATGGCAGCATTCATATCTGTCATGTATTCACCTTCAAATTATCAGCTCAAAAATATCACTTTCTTGCTCGTATCACAGTCTTAGAAGTTTAAACATTATTCAGAATTAAAATATGAAGTAGAAGTTATTAGTAAAAATTTGTGTTTTATATATATTTCACTTATTAAATTGATTGATTGTGAAAGTTATAGATAAACATAATTAAATCGATCTGAACCATCAAGCTTTTTTCATTGGGTTATAAAAAATCGATTATATTTCATCCAGCCAATAATGAGGACAAAATTAAACATGCATGTAATTGTCAGTTATTCCCACATTTAGGAAAAATCATTTGTTTAGTATATTATAATTTTAAATGTAACTACTTATTTGGTCAACCTTGAAATAAATTACGTTCTTTTTCATAATAAAGAGAATATAAGATTGTTCCTGCTCACAAGAAATCGTCGATCTATAAGTCGCGATCTGTATTTTATTTTGTATCATTTGATATCCACTGTCGAAAACTATGATCCACTGAAGTATGCAGAATCAAAAAACATCTTTATTTATTATGTTGCTCTTTTCAAGAAGGAAAATTAATTTTGTTCAACTATATTCCAGAATTCCTTCGAATAGTTTTGAGGATAAGGTCATTCTGAAGATCCAAAATTTCTATCTCCACTTCTCGCCTTACTTGAAGAAATTCTGAAACGTATGTTATTTCGGTTACATTTATTTGGATGGTGGTTGATAAAAAGATTTTTTTTTAAAAAAAAGGTGCCCTTGGCCTCAATAATATCAAACTCTTGAAAACGCTTTCCAAAATGATCTTGAAGCAATTGGAGGTTGATGACAAATGCTGATGAATCGATTTCATTGTCTCCTGTCATTTTTTCCATGTTTGGAAAATGCACAAGAGATTTCATTTCCAGATGTGATGTCCATAAAACTAGCTTAGCTCTGAACGAGTTTAAGAGTCCCTATCATTCTTCCTATGTTTGTCCTTTCCTTCCAGCTCCAAGTTTAAATTATTTTCTTTCTCCATTATGTCTGTCATGAGAGACAAATCTGTTAGCCATAAAACATCTGTTAGTGTCTAAAAATATTTAGCTGCTTTATCGGCCTCCTCATTTCCTACAATTCCAGTATGCGCTGGTACCCAGTATAGTTTAACTTCGTGTTGTTTAACTAACTCAATGAGTAATGTTTGCGTTTTTTGAATGTATTTATTCCTCTGTTTGTGTTTAGCTAACGCGTACAGACTTGACAGACTGTCCGTGTGTATGTGTGTGCTAACTGGGCTTTGTTCCTTTATCCATGTAAGTGCTGTGTTTATTGCATTCTCGCCTTACTTGAAGAAATTCTGAAATGTATGTTATTTCGGTTACGTTTATTTGGATGGTAGCTAGTAAAAAAATTTTCAAAAAAAAAAAAAAGGCGCCCATGGCCTCAATGATATTAAACTATTAAAAACGCTTTCCAAAATGATCTTGAAGCAATTGGAGGTTGATGATTAATGCTGATGAATCGATTTCATTGTCTCCTGTCATTTTTTCCATGTTTGGAAAATGCACAAGAGATTTCATTTCCAGATGTGATGTCCATAAATCTAGCTTAGCTCTGAACGAGTTTAAGAGTCCCTATCATTCTTGCTATGTTTGTCCTTTCCTTCCAGCTCCAAGTTTAAATTATTTTCTTTCTCCATTATGTCTGTCATGAGAGAAAAATCTGTTAGTCTCTAAAAGTATTTGGTTGCGATATTGTTTTATTTCTTCAATTAAATGTATAAATTTATCAAATACTTTGCTTTTACTGAGCCAGGGTACTTCGGTATGAAAATGAGTCAGCATCATCAAGATTTTGCAACAGGGCCTTGAAAAGTCGATGTTGCAAAGGATCTGCTCGAATTTAGTTGACAATTTTGGTAATAATTTTCATTACGTCCAAATAGTAGCAATTTACCGCACAAAACTTCCTGGTGGGATATTTCTGTGATACGACATAATAACTGGAAATGACCCATTTTTTATATAAAGAGTAATAAAACAAATCACGCTTCTCACCATTGCTTATCGCAGAGGGTTTCTGGAGAGGGATATTCATCAAAACTGCATATGTTATAAATGTTTTATAAATATCCTCACCTGTTGTCCAACCTTTCATGGGCAATATATTAAGTAGCTCTTTTATTGCAAGATCAATAAATACTATTTTTACCATAACTATTAACTGTGCTATGTCTGTAGACTCATCAAATTGTGAGAACCACCAACATACTTTTATACGTGTACGTGACCATTCAAGAGGGCTAAATGAACGACGTTCGGCAAGCCGATTCCGACAAGCTGAGAATCCGGAGCTCTGCTTGTACCTCGGGAATTCCAACAACGAGCAACTAAGTGTCGTCCTCCCTGCGCTTTCCAGGTAGAAAGCTGCGTAGTGATGATTCAGCGTATATATTTAAATGAGAGATAAATCATTGTGGGTTCTGTTTTTCATTATCAGGAAATAATGACCGATAAATGTTAAATTATTTAATTATATTTTGAAGGAACAAGATAAAGCTATTTACAAATGAATTTCAAATCTAACATCTTGGATATAATTCGAAATTAGTCCAAAATCGCAAGATCAAATTAAACGTCTCTCGATACTGGAGCTGATATACCTGTTGTTCCGCTTTCCATCAATAAGCCGAGTAACCAAGCTGCAAACGGAACACCAACTCCTATTTTCGGTCACCCAAGTTAGATCTTGGACTATGAAAAGAATTTGACTGCCCTTTCATTATCGCTGCTGCGTCACTACATATTATCAGTGCCTGTTTCTTACGCCATTTTAGATTTTTATTGGATATTAAAATTACGTTTTCATTGATTCATCGATCACGTTACAAACAAAAGGAATTTTATTTACTGTAAATTCTTTGGTACAAGAAATTGTTTGGAACTTTAAATTTCACCAATTGCTTGCGGAATTTCCAACAATTATAAAGAACAACAATTATTAGAAGAATTTTAGCTACTTTGCTTTTAAACTTTTAGAACAAACAAAATTTATTATTGCCAATCAGAAAGTTAAAGTTCAGAAAATAAGTAAATATAAGTTACAACATACTCTCACCTTTGTATTGTAAAGGATCTTGCTTAACAATACAAACAAAATTACACTTAACTACTTAAGAAAAATAAAGTTAAAGTTTTTTTTTGTGTTATTGCTGCAAATTCATTGAAGGCTTTTGAAATAATCATTAATAATATTAACTTAAATTGCATGTTCATTGCATTAATAATATTGCATGTTCATAATTATATGCATATTTGGTTAAGAACAAATTTTAAAATTAAATAAGGAAAGTTATTAAATGTTTATACAACTTGGAAATTTTTGATTTGACTCCTGGAATTTGATTCTTGGAAATCTGTACGGACCCTGTTATATGTTCATGGAGCTTACAAGACAAAAAAATAAAACTTAGTTATTTATGGTTAGCAAAGTGGGGTCCTCAATTTGTTATATTATTGTAAGTAATATCGTAAAATTTTAATATAATAAAGTTTTACTGCAACGTTTTTTTTAAATGCCAAATAGTAAACTATTCAAATCACAATTGCCATTGTATAAATTGCTGCTATTCAAGCTTTATAAATGCATATTATTTTATACTTTATTAAATGCATACTGTTACTTTTTTTAATGCTTGACCAATCAATGTAATACTATATTGATTGGTCAAGTGGAGAATTTAGGAGGCTGAAAGTTTTATCTGATAAAATGAATGATTTACTTGGATAATATTGATACAATATGAATTTTCGATAGTTAATTTGTTACAATTGTAATACCTTACAAGTTACTTCAACAATGGGCTCAGTTTTAAGGTAAAATAAGCTTACAACAACTTAAAATAACAAATTATTAGTATAACTATGTAAAAGTATATCATTGGTCGAGGTGGTAAAAGTGGCAAACTCTGCTTATCAGCAATATTAAAACTCTTATTCATAATTTTGTTAAATAAAATCATTTTGCTTTATTTATGTCTTATTTATGAGTTTCATTAGGAAAGAAATATGTTTGAAAAATTAAACCTTTGAGTTATATATAGTTTATATATTGATTTATAATAAGCAAATGTCGTACTTTCATCTTAGTGGTGCTCTCTTAAGCGAAGGACCCACCTTCTGACTTTATTTAGTAGCCGCTGCCTAACGAGCTTGTCTTATCTGAATGCCATAAGTAACAGCTACAGATAGAACTGAACAGCAATCCATCGATTTCCATCGGTGTACTATAGATGCAATGTATCAGTCAAATCTATGTTTGATATGTTTATCATATGCAATTGATTTCTAGTGTGAGTTAACCACACATGTTAACCATAGTATAATGTTTTAACTCATACAGGGCCACTTAGAGATTTATTTCTGTACTTTGATACATATTTACATTTTTTTTCAAATTTTAATAAAAGTTTAAAAATTTAACTAGAAAAACACTATGGTGTTATAATTAGTGATGTTTTATATAAAAAACCTTACTTAAAATTTAAAATATTAATAATTAGTAATATTAAATGTTAAGATGGAAATTTAGCATAAATATTTTGTCATAATTTTTAATAAGACTTTGTAATAATTTTTATTTTATAATTAAAGTTTTATTTTTTGTGATTATGTTTAGAAGAATATTTCAAATTTTGCCAATATATATTTGTTTGCATGATAATAGAAGATAATTTTATAAATTGTTTTTAAGGTTACATTTTAAACGTATAAGCACTTTTATAAAAAATTAAAGCATGGTAAAAGAAGATTAAATGGGTTTTTTGATGAAATATATTAAAAAACAAATTGAAAACTTTTTTACTGTTTATTTATTCATTTTTCAATTATGTTTTACTTAGATGCTAGATGAACATATATATCCTACGATGGAAAAATTGAAGTCTGAAAGAAAGATGTATACAGAATACACTCGAGTTACCCGAGAGCTGGAACATATGTCAAGGATTTATATAGCATGGGATTTTACTAGAACTGAAGTATAAAATTTCATTAATATTTTTTGAAGATATAATTAATAATATCATTTGAAATATAAATTATTCAAATGTATAAATTGCTTTTGCAACCAGAATTAGATTCATAAATTTTCTTTTGCTAGACTAATTTTTTTTTAAATATTTTTATAAAATATTTAAAATAGTTTCAAATTTATTCAGAATTTTTTATTAGGTATTATAAATTATAATAAAATATAATTTTATGCATAAATTCATCAAACTTTTTATGATGAAGATTATCAAAGTCATAAATGAATTTCACTGACAATTGTTTTTTTCGTCATATTTGTTTAATCTTAAGACATTAGAAATTAAATTTTATGAAAGTGTACAGTTTTAATGGTTATGTTTTGAATTTAAAGAATATATTGAAGTTTTATTGTACTATCGTTGTTTATATCTATGTTTAATCTCTGCTTTTAACAATAACCATTTAACTTGTTAACTTAAGTATTCTTATATTACTTATTTCTTTCTGTTTCTAGAAAAGTGTTGCTTTTTAATATTCTTATTTGTGTGTGCTCTTGTTTTAATTTTTTTTTTCAATTTCCAGGAAATGGTTGCAAAATCTGGAGATGAAGAAGAAAAATTGAAGAAAAAGTTTGAAGATCATAAAGTAATGGTCGCTGATTTGAAAAAGCAACTCCAACTTGCTGATCTCAAAATTAGTGAAATAGAAAAAAAGATGGATTCAGTAATTAATCTTTATTTTTCAAATTATTAAACAGTTATCTGCAAAAAAAAAAAAAAAAAAAAAATTATTAAAAACATAAAAAAACATTTTAATGGGAAAGTAGACAATTTTTTTTATTTATGTTAAAAGTATTTGCATATAAAAATAGTATATTATTTAATATTCTATTTCACGGGTAGTACTAATAAACTTTTTGAAACTGAAATATTTATTCTTCTCAATCTGGACATTAACTCTCCTTAATATTAATAACAATGAATATTGTTATATATTTTCTTTTTTCTATGCACATGGAAAAGAAAATTATTCAGAATTTATTTGCAATTTATTGGAAAAAACTCATTATATAGTAACCACATTGTTTATTTGTACAAAGGTTTATTTAAAATATTCATCCTTTTCAATTTTAATTTTTGATTTATAATCAATTAAGTACTTTTAATAAATTGTCAAGAAATAATTAAAATGCTGAAATTCGCTGTGATTCAGTTTGTGATGACTGTATGTTAGGAAGTGAAAATGACCATTTTGTAATAAGTTTCACCTTAAAAATATTGAATCGTTGTATTGACTTAAGATTATTGTATTGAAATGATTTTTTTTTATTAATGGATTCACTCACATTTATAGTGCTTTCAATAATAAAAATGCCATTATATATGAATATGAAATGCTTGGGAAGCTATAAATGCTATTAATAAAAGCAAAACACTAATTCTTTATATGTTTTCAATTTTTTTTAAAGAAATGCTTAAATACTGTTTTGAAGTATTTCATTAGGATTTTCATGAAATAAATCATCAAATCGTTCTTTAAACTAAATATGTTATATTTAGAGGAGAAATAATTAAGGAATTAAATTGACAGAATGATACGTACAAGAAAATCCTTAAATTTTTTCTTATCTTGTTGCCAAAGGGTCACAAGTTGATAGAGATGATTTTTAGGTATGATCATCTCAAAATTATTACAGTGTATGTTAAGGGTATTACAGACTAGCCCAACACTTCTCTAACACACAAAAGACGCTTAAACGAATCAAATCTCAGCAGTTTGTCTCTTTTTCTAGACTATGAGCATGTCATTTGGTTTGGTGATCGACTTGGGAACTCTCACGCTTTGATGCAAACCATCTTGTCCTGTTGCCAATGGATCACAAGCTGACACAAATGATATTTAGGCACTATCATCTAAAAAATTTTATGGGTGGGCTCCAAACATTATTACATAGTGTACATAATGACAGGTATTGGACCTTAAGCAGCCAGGATATGGTTATGTGTAGTATGTATAATTGTGTTACATGTTTTAAGGTGAAGTCAAGAGAAAGTAAATAAATTATGGCACACCAGCCTAATCATAAAATAATGAAGAGCCAGCCATTTTCTAAAACTGGATTAGATTTGTGTGGTCATTTTTTTGATAAAATATAAAAATCAGAGAAAGGGTATATATTCTAAAATGTTTTTGTTTGTATATTTGGATGTTTAGTTTCTAAAGCAGTACATCTCTAGGTATTAAGTGACTTAACAGCTGAGACATTTGTGCTTGTTTGAAAATGTTCATAAGTCGAAGAAGTTTACTTTTGCAACTATTGTCACATATTGAAAAGAACTTCTGTGGGGGCTGCATCAAAAATAAAATAGGTCCTTGCCTTATTTAAACAGGAAAAACTGAGTGATAATTTGTCTTCTCGGGCAGTATTTTGGGATTTTATTCCACCTCAATCTCCTAATTTTGGAGGATTGTGGGAAGCTAGTGTTAAGAGTTTTAAGCACCATTTGATATGTTGTGCAGGAGAATATAAACCTACTTTTGAGATCTTTCTTACAAAAACTACTCAGATAAAGGCTATGTTGAATAGCCCTTAACTCCAGTGTCCTTTAATCCGAATAATTTTTCGATTTTGACTGCTGGCCAATTTTTAATTGGTAGACCATTAAATGCCTTACCTCAGTTGGATGTGTCGGAGATTCCTAACAACCGTTTGACCCACTGACGGTTTACTAGCAAATTGTTGCAGACTGTATGAAATAAGTGGTCACATGATTACCTTGCCAATTTGCTACGGAGATCTAAATAGAAATTTGATGGTGGTAATGCTGTTCCTGGTATGGTTGTCTTATTATAGGAAATTGATTGTCCATGTGCAACTTGAAATTGGTAGAATTAGTAGTGTTACTCATGAAAGAGATAGCAAGGTGAAAGCTCTCTAAGTAAAGAAAACAACAGGCAATTATAATAGAAGTATCTCAAATATTTGTATTTTTTCAATTTGTGATAACCATGTGTAAAATTTTTTTCTTTCCAGTGAATTTATATGTATATATAGTCATTTTATTAATTTCATTATCTAGTTTATATTTATTTTAATATACTTGAAACCTTGATTTGTTTCAAAGGGGGAGTGTAAACATAAATCAACAGAATGAAGTGAATGTTTGAAAACAAGAGTTTTTATGAGTTATTTTTAATTGGAATAAAAGCGCCTCTTTAAACATAACTCAAATATAACCAATTATAAGATATGTATAGTGTGTATTATATTTTGTGTTGTGTGATCTACTATGTTTAGTGTTTATTATGAATAGATCAAGATATTTATTTAAAATTTGTTTAGAAATATTTTGTGTAAAGAAATATTTTGTATAATTATGATGTACCTTGTTCTTGTAAGAAAAAGAAACTTAAAACAAAGTTTTCTATCAAGATTATTATTGGATCACCTGGAATTAATAAGAATTTTTCAAATTATATTTTAGGAAGAATTGTTATTTTTTGTAATACATTTTATGTGCTTTATTTCATGTAGGAAGAATTTAAATTCCAAAGTCTCAAGACATTTTAAAAAGCAACTATAACAATTAAATATTGAATAAAGCATATGTTGTGTGTTTTAAACATATGTCCTTAAAAACTGAGGCATAAGATCAATTGTGTTTGTTTGATATGTTTGTCAAGAAAATATACTTAACATTACTAAAATTGTGACATATTTATTTGTAGAAAATAATTCCATTGCATATAGTTATTTTACAACGATCATGTGTATACTGTAAGAAATCCTAATTTAATCAAATGCATAGTTTATTGAGTTTTATCAAATTATACTTGGTAAGTTCTTTAATCCCAGCTTTGTGGAGTTTTGAGCATTTTGAAATATAGTTTCATGGAATTTTTGTATCTAAAATATTTGCTTTTCAGCAATAAGGCTCTTTCCTTAAAAATTATAGAAAATTTTAAACTCCAATTTTAAGTAATTTTTTCCATGTAAATTAAAACATAGAAACTAAATTTTACTCAATATTTAAGCTATAAATTAATTTCACTTTAAACAAAAAATATTTTTCTAGCTTATATTGTAAAAGAGCATTAGTAACATCTTATTTTTGTTCACACAAACCACTTAGGATTATTTTTATATACATTGAATTTGTGTTGAATTTATAAAATAAGTTCAAATTCACCATTTGGAGAAATGCTCTTTTACAGTGGTCTGACAAATAAATAGTAATTATATTAGACTCGTTATCATTTTTATTTTGCAGCAACCAACAGTATTTGTGTCTGAAGAAGAATATTTACCAATTGTTGAGGTGTGTTATGACTGTTTTAGAAATATACTGGATCTGAATGTCTGCCATAACTTTTAACTGAAAATTCAAATTATTTTAAGAATAGAGATGCTATGATTGAAAATTTCAAGCTGACTGTTGAAACCATGAAATGAGTATCTCAATATAAGATTAAATATTTTAAGCTTAAGAAACTTCTCTTGCATAAAAGTAAATATTTCTAAGAGGTAAAAGTGTCGAAATGAAAATAAATATTATTTCTGTTAAAAATGTTCTAATCATTAAATATTTGCATACGTTGAACTTAATTTTCTTTATAATAGTAAGGGAAATGTATAATTGGACAGATTGTTTTCATTGTAATGAATTACTTTAAATTTCTTTTAAAACTGTATTAGTTTGTAATTCTACAAATTTTATAATACTTTAAAAAATTTTAGAATTTCAATTTCATTTTATCGAAATCTAGAAAAGCCTTTATTATGGTTTTCTTTGATAATTTTAGATGTTTCACTTAACAAGAATCTTAGAGAAAAAAGAATTTAAATGTATTTTAGATTTGTTATGAAATTAAACAAACATTTTAACTTTGTTTTTATTTTACTGTTAATTTTTTTATATCAAATTAGTGAGCTAACCCAGTCAGCTTTTGTGAAATATGAATACTGAAGTCAGTGTAAAGTATGTACATGATTTTTAGGTAAAATTGCAATCCGTAAGATAATATTTATGTATCGTAGTTTAAAACGATATTTATTGTTTAGTTTTGTTCAAAATGCTGTTTTCCACCACCAAATGAAGTCTCGTGTATTGACGAATTTACGGATTGGATGTGGAGAGGAACACTTGCAAATTCATTTTTGATAAAGTTATTAAATATTTAAGTCAGGACTCCTTTCATCAGTGTTCCATTTTTTTTTATTAGTGCTGTATTGGGAAAATACTAAATATCATTAGTTTGTTTGGAATTGTTGGCTCTGTTTAAAACAATTAAAGGATGTTGAGGTTATGGTTTGATCTTGTAGATTCATTTAATTGAAGAATATATTCAGAGATATAGAGTAGGCTATATGTTTGGCATTTGTTTGACCGAAAAATTTTTGACAGCATTTCTTTGACTAAAGAAAGGACATTTGTTTGGCAGAAAAAATGTGCTTTATTGAACATATGGTTACAAAAAAAGAAAAACACAATTTGAGCATTAGAAAATAAGGGAAAGTTGTTTCCTTGAAAGAAAAAATTTCTTAATAGTGGGTATAGTTTTCCAGGATAGCCAGCAATGTTGAATATCTTTGAGGCATTCAATCAATGTTTCTATTAATGAGAGGCTGGGATATTCTGTTCCACTCCTTTAGAAGAGCTGTTTCCAGCTCTTGGAGAGTTTGTTAGTGTGGCTGGCACCATGCAACTCATGTGTCTAGAAAGTCTTAAATATGCTCCATTGAATTTATGTCCAGAAAACATGCTGTCCATTCCATTTGTGCGATTCCTTCCTCTGAAAGAAAATTGTTCGCCAAAGTTATCGCCAATTGCTGCAGTGTAAGGAACTGCAATAGGTTTGAGGGTTTTCATCCCTATATTGGTAATCAATCAGAAGTCTGGTTTGAATGATATAGCAATTGGTGCACTCATCAATTAATGTGACATCATATACCATCACTTCCTCACTGCCAAATCTAACACTTTTGTGCATGAACGCTAGATTGTTTCTTGTGTCAAGTTCCCTTCAGGTGAAAATATGCCTATTATCAGAATGAAGAGAAAGTACTAGTCAGAAAAATATATTGCACATTTATTTCTCTTCTGGTTCACATGCTCTGTTGCCCAATCCTCGGGAACACAACAGTGCCTTCCTGTTAACATTGTTTCTTATTCTATCTGTTTAGTTATTCAGCTAAATCAGATTTGTGAAACTATGAACGTCCAAAACAAGTAGATGATTTTGAAACGAGTGATTTTTTTTTCAAGTCCTAAACAGGAAAATAGATTAAGAGTAAAAATGTGTTACATTGCATTTCCTACATATGAGAAAGATCTTATCGCCTTCGTCAATTCTAAGATATTTTATGTGTGTTCACTTATTAATCTTGATAAAGTTGTCTGCTTTACATGACTACCCTTAAAAGTCACAACACTTCCTGGTTGCTTGTCACCATAGCAATCATGAGTCAGGAGTGAACTCCCAAGATGAAGCAATGGTAGATTTGATGTTTTGACAGATCTCCAAAAATGTTAGCATTCTAGGTGTTAAGACCAATAAAGTTCCCTCTTTGCCAAAATATCAGCAATTTCATTTCCACTAAGGCCAACATGTGAAGGTATCTATTGTAGCTGTTAACCATTCACACCATTGATTGGCAAGCATGCATTTCTACAGCATAAAAGTAGTTTCAGGCAGTTTTTATCGAAACTGGTATCAGTAGCCAAACAAAGGTGATGAAGAAGAATGCGTTCGTATTTTGGTGTCCCTAAACTATTAGGTTAAATAAGACTTCATTGGGCATTGTTGCACAGCTATGATTTTGTCCTGATCTTTTGCCTGAATTTCCAGTTTAAAAAAAAATACCGATTCTGGAATTCACAGTTTGTGAAACTCTAATGTCTTCTGCTACTTCAGATTGTGTTTGCTCCCCCTCTAACCTGCCAATAACTTTACAACTGAGTTGAGACATTGCACTCATCAAAACAATATGTGTAGTGAATGTTGATAGTTCTTTTTTGCTTTGTCTTGCATAAAATTGAAAGCCAAATTTCATTTGCTGCTGTTAATGCAGTATCTTTGATATCACACTGAAAGTTTACATTCTGTGAAGTTTCAAAATGAGAAATTTTCATTTTATGAAAAAAAAAGAAGCTTATACTATTACTCCATGAAAAACTACTTACATTATCCTTTAATAGTTTTGAACAGTGTGTTACACTGAGAATATTGAAAGATGGAAGATCTGATACCAGAAACAATTTTTATTCCCACCAGTTATGCATAGTATTTTTTAAGAAAAGAATTTTTGTATCATCTCAAAACACCTGTGTGCCCACTCCAAAATGTATCTATTTTTTGAAGTGATCACAATTCCAGAATAACATACATCATTTCATAAGTAATTTTTGATGAGTTCAAACTTGTGTTTATTATGATTTAAATTACCATATTTTTTGTATATAATCTGTGGATTATGTGTTAAAAAGTTTTGAATTTCGTTGTACTTATTATATGCAGCCGCGGATAATCTGATAAAAAAAATTTCCCCATCTGAAATGCTTACCATAAAGTTTTGAAAGAAATGTGGTTTATGTTTTATAAAATAAATAATAGATGGCGCCACAACCCAGCTTATTTATTTTAACTATAATATGCATTGTACAATTTATGTTCAAGAACAAATTTGGTTCCTTGGAACAATATTACAGTTGCTATGGGCCAGCGTCATTTCGCCTTCTGTGTTGATTTGAGATGTTTCGCTCTGAAAACATTCAAATTCGTATATCGTCAAGTGAAACCCAAAACGTAACAAAATTTAAACTAAAGCTATAGGAAAGGCAAGTAAAAAAATTGGCGATAAGCACATTAGTGTAAGGTGACCATCAAGACATGCGCGATACAAAAGAAATAATGTATCCAATGCGCAATTCAAAAATATCCATTTCTTTCCTTCAATTATTAATGAAACAAATATATCTTATTTTTAAAATATGTTTAACCTCGTGTTAAAAGTTATTAAGAACTAACAATTGATAAGTTTTACTAGAATATTCTCGGATCTTGATCGATATCACGCTTTCATTTCAGGTAATCGCACTTTGCATTGAGGTGGATCCAAACAGATCTTTTTCATAATATTTTTTCTGTACAATTTATTATATTTTTTATCACACTGTATATTTTTTATTTATTTTGTACCACATTATCGGCAGTATTTGAATATTCGCTGAAAAAATTGCCGCAGATAATACGCCAATGCGTATAGTACAATGCTTTTTTCTTTTACTCGGAAAAAGGTCTTACATATAATACGCCGCTGCGAATTATATACAGGAAAATATGGTAATTACAAATACTGTTATCAGATTTATGAAAGGAAACAACTTATGCAGAGATGGATGTCCTGAAAATTATATAAGGACAGATATCTCTGGCTTTCCATGAAGCACTTCTCAACTAAATTCTAGAAAAAAATAAATAGAAATGTAAAATAAGGATTTTATATATACTTGAAAACAGTGTGTTTAAGAAAATTAATTTTAAAAAAAGCTTCTCAGACTAATATTTTCAAATTATTTAAATGAGGTAAGCATATTTTTTTAGAGAAATATTTCTATGTAAAATAAATAAATATATATTTATTCCTAGATTGAAACAAAATTGCTATATTTGTCACATTATTAACTAAATAAAATTTTCTATCAGTAGTTGTCAAGCTCTATATAATATTTTATTTATAGAAGTTTATTTTTTTAAAAGAATGAAAACTTACTAGGGTTATTTTTAAAAAAATATACTGTTGAGCAGTTTTATAGAAAAGTAATATATACACAATCAATCATTTTTAGAAGGTATAAATCAAACAATTTTCAAAGGTGTAAGAATAGAATGGGTTACTTCACATTATTTCTACCTCCCAAACCAGTGTTTTATTTTCGAAACTTTCAACATTAGAAATGTTATAGAATTCCACTAACAAATGAATAAAAGTGTTTGCTCTGAAATTACTTATTTTAAAATTGATAATTTTTTATTCTAGTTTTATTTAATAATATCATATTTTAGGTAACACTTTAAAATTAAGTTTACTATTTTTTATGTTATAAATACTTATTCATATTTGTATATTGAATAATGAAAATCAAGAATATCTGGCTTGGCAGCATTGTATGAATTAAATGGGATTGCATAAAAAAAATTGCCTTTGAAAAAAAAAAACTTATTTTAAAGCCAGTGTTTAGATTATTGTTTTGATTTATTTATTAGAAAAAATAAAATCAAAGTTGAATATATTAAAATTTTTTTAAAGAGAGTATAACTTATATTTATTTAAACTGAATATTGAGTAACATAATTTATCTGATTTTCAATTAATTGAACACAAATGCAAGAATAACTGATTATATTTTTCCTTAGAATATAAATTCAAATACTGTCCTATTTTCTTTAAAACAACAAAAAATTTTTTTAATATTGATTGAATTTTTTTGAAAGCAATTTTTTAATGCAATTTTTTTCCGAACATCTTTTATTTTTACTATGGTCATTAATAAAGGATCATTAAAGTTTTTAATTTCAGTTTTTTTCTTAGATATTATAATAATGTGAAAAATAAATTAAATACCATGTTTTACTGTCCTATAAAATTTGCGTAGCAGTTTATTAGATGAGGTAGAAAAGCACTGGCTCTTATTGCAAACAAATTTTAAAAAATATTTTTGAGTCATATGAAATCTATAATATTTCATCTTTTTATTTATAAAATAATTTTAATTTCTAATTTTTTAAATTCAATTATAAAAGTATTTCCAATCTATAAATACTGTCATTTATCATCAGATAAGTAAAATGTTTCAAAATTTAATTGTATTTCATCTTAAATTTGTTATCATCAAAGTTCTGTCTTTGTAGTTGTAACAGTAATTTTCAAATACTTATAGTTGAATGAGATTCATTTTTTGTTAAAGTAATGTATCTCAGGTATAAATTAATATATATTTGCTATAAGAAAATACATGTTTTCTGAATTTGCTTTAAATTCTTTTTGAATAATAAAAAGGATTGCAAGATATGTAGAAATTTTAGAATTATGTAAAATTTTTACTTTTCAGATAATTTTTATATTTTAATGTAATTTATTGTATTATAAATGGAATTTGAGTTTTTAATTTTATTTGAAGTATTGTTGCACTGTTACATTTTAAAAATAGTATTGATAAACTTATATGCAATATAATTTACTGTAAAAAGTATATTAATTTTCTTAATAAATTTAGGAATGTGGAAGTCAACTCCAAGATTTAGAAGCAGAATTAAAAAATAAGCAAGTAACAGAGACTAAAGCTGATACTCAACTGAAGAATTTAAAAGAGACATTAAATGAAGAGAAAAAAAGAAAAGCAGGTCTTATAAAAACTTTTCAAGATGTATGTATATATATTTTAGTTTTAATTAATGTATTGCCTATACTTGTGATTGCTTTTATTAATGGGGACACTTTTAGAATTGCAAAACATGACAATATGATTTGTGGATTTTTGTTACTTATTCTTCATTTTTGAATTTATTATGTTATGCATAAAGTAATTATAGTTTAATCACACATTTTTGATTTGTATATTAATATGACTAAAAAATTTATATTAATATAAAAAATTAACAAGTTGTCAGTAAAAATAATTCAACAGTTTGCTATGAAGAAAATTTCTTGTGACCCTACTTTAAACCAGTGTTTGATTTTTAACTTCAAACATTTTTAATAAAGTATTCACTTTTCTTAATAAGTAAATTAAATCTCTAGAGATTTACAATAATAAAACTTCTGTAACAGTAATTCTTCATGATAAGTCAAGTTTTACTAACCTTTATATCTTCATCATAAAAATGATGAAAATATTCTCTCTATAATATAATGATCCTTTCCTTAGACATTTGCTTAAAAAGCTGTAATTCTTCTCTGGTATTCTTTCAAAACTTTCATGTTTTTAGTTAAAATATGTCATTTCACTTTTTTTGATAATTCTAAAAAAGGAAATATATTTTCCTATATTTTTTTGGTAAGAACAGTCCCTTTTAGTTATTAAAGATGAGATATTCCTAAATCATAGAAATGTATGTGCAATCATTTGAAAAATCTTTTAATTATAGGAAAAAGCAACTTTAGCTCAGAAGCAGAAAGAATTGGACAGTTCAATTAAGAAACTAGAAATTCTGAAAGATACTTCAGATAAGGACAATGAAGCAATAATAGCAGCAGAAAACCATTTTCATGCAGTTACAGCTGGTCTCAGTGATACAAGTGGGGAGGAAGCAAGTCTTGCTGCTCAAATGATTGGTAAAAGCCTTATAATTACCCTACTAATCTGAAACTTTTATGACAAAGACACTTTAAAAATCATTTCTACATTTTACAATTTTTAAATTATGCAAATTCATAATCTAACTTTTCTCCTCTTTTGAGTTGCTTGCCAAAGGCAGTAAATCTTGATCATTAATACATGATTTTAACTATACTCAATTTAGTAGAATTTGATATTATACCTATGTTAATTATTGGAAAACTTATTTGATTTCTTGGATTGTTTCTTTATGATTACTTTTGTAATGAACATTATAATAAATTTGGCTCATTCTCAAAATATAAAAATACAAAAAATAACAGTTAAATAAATTATGAATTAAAACAATTGGATTCAGTTTAGTTTTATGTGTAGTTAAAATCTTTTTTGTGTTTAATTTTATTTTTTCCAAAATATAAGTTTATTTTTGCTTTGGTTTAAGGTTGATAATTAAATGATTGAATTTATTTGAGATGAATGACTAAATGATTTATTAAATGTTTTTTACTTTTAAAAGTATTTAAAAAATTTTAAATAAGAAACATACAATTTATCTAATATTTAGATTTTATTGAAATGTAAAATTAACTGAGTTTATTAACCAGCTTTCAATTATGATTGAAACATCATTTAATAATTATTTTTGGTATTCTAGCTGCTGTGAAAGAGAAAAAAGATGCTGAAACAGAAGCAAAATCTCTTGAAATGTCTATAAAGCATAACAAGGCTGAATTGACTAAAAAGGAAGCAGAAAATAGAAAAGTTGATAAAAATTATTCTCAAGATCAATTAAAATATCAAAAGCTTTCAGGAGAATTACAAAAATTGAGGGTGAGTCACTATTATTCATTTGAATCAATATTATGGATATTTAGATATGGTAGTTTTATAAAAAAATAATTTTTGCTGACAAAAATTGTAATTTCAATAATTTTAAAATTTCTAAATAAATTTTTTAATGACATAGATGCCTGGTATCAGAAATAGTGTATTATGTCATTATCTGTCATAACTGCTTGAAATAATTTCTTGACTTTAGTAAATTATTATTAACTATTTAATTAAAGAACAAATCCTCAATCTCGCTATGATTTTGAACCACATCTCACCACAAATTTCAAATATTTATCATCAGTATTGAACCAGAAACTAATATTTTCAATTGATTTTTCACAAGAATTTATATGGTTTGTCTAATAAGTGTTTCAGCTTCCAGCATTTATAACTTCATTTTCTTAGTGCATTTTTATTTATTTTATCGAATGTATAACACTTTTTACTGTATAAAGTATATCATTTTAAATTGTCAGTGTCATTTCATCTTATGTAATTTCATGCCATTGATGTCATCTTTTGTGCCACTGATTTCGGCCAATGATGTTTAATATTCCACAATTATCTAAAAATATCAAAATCTTTTTTTTTCTTCCCTATTCTTTTGATAAAATATATTAGAAAAAGTGATCTGTTTCTTATGTCTTAAAATAAAAATCTTTATTCAATAAAGATTAGAAAATTCATTTTTATTTAAACTATCAACAATTATTGCTTATAGCAGTCTTTCCCAAAGTGGGCGATAACGCCCCCTTGTGGGCGTTTGAGACCTAGAGGGGGGCGTTAAGGGGCCCAGAAAAAAATTGGGGGCATTGACGTGGGTTAGGGGGGCGATGGTAGATTTGTAATTTAATTTACTTTATATTTTAAATTTCACTATAATTAAAGCCTACTTACTACACAATAACGAATACTTAGTTCATATTTCTACCCTGTATGCGGGTATAAAAACTTAAAATACTTAACATAGATTTGGTAGGATAGCCTGCACACCGTATGCGCGTACGTTGTAAAATGACGAAAAGCATACAGTTGTGTAAAGTGCAAGAATCGCCAAATGTGGCAAACATTCCGGGGGACGGTGCACTTATGATGTTGTGCTCCGTAGACGTACTGTCCGTTTTCGTTTGGAGAAACTTTCAACGCTTTTACGCATGCGTCAGGTCTGCTTCGAGTTCATCAAAATAGGGTTGAGACAAAAGAGAAATGTTTACTTAAGGCAGTCCGCAAATTCACAGATGATCGCATGAGACTTGTCTCGCGAGATGCACAGAACGTCTCGCAAGAATCGCATCAGAACAAATGACGCCATTGAGGTCTTAGTTACGTCAAAAAAGGGGTGGAGCGCGAGATGTTTCTAGATTTCGAGCAGGTTCGAGATATCTGGAAACTTTACGCGAGACAGCGCTCTCATTGGTTTAAAATTCCATGACGTCAGATACAACGTTTTAGCTACGTCACACTAAGACATCGAGAAGATCACATTTGTCTACTATAAGACGGCGTCTCAATCGGATTCTCTACCGAGTTTGCGGCCTGCCTAACATGCGTGCTTCCGTGGTTCTGAAAAACCGGTCTGAGGAAAAAGTCCATCTCAGCGTATCGCCCCTTTTCAGAATAGAATCGTAGACAGGTGGTGGTTTTGCAATACGAAAACAGACTGTACGAGGTACAACAACATGTACGCGTTATTCGAGTGCCAGCCAGTCTAGTGGCTTCTACTCTGTATGCAGTGAATTGAGAAGTGGAACCGAGTTCCTAATGAGATTTTTGCAGCAAGCAGTCTGGAACATTGGGAAGACAGGGAAAACACAAACACACACACAGGATATCCAAGCTGGGACATATCTGGGCTAAATAGAGTATGAATATTTACAGTATATACGTGGTAGGAACAAAATTTCCATTAATGTGCTGGGTAAGGTGGCTGTACGTGGTAGCAATCGGCTGGTTCATCAATGTGTCTTAACTTGCTCAGTACGATTGAGCGTCAAAAGAGATAAACGAGTTTGTGCGTGTTTGTCTGATTCCTGTCGGTGCTTGCTGTATTTAAATCCTATATAAAAGCTCACAATTTTTCTTATATTTTCATTAGTGGTTTCACGCGCTATCTTTAAACGAGTATTTAAGTTCAACACTTTATTTACATATTTTTGAAAAAAGCAGTCAATAAAGTCCGAAACAACTCTTTTAATGACATTATTTAATCAGCTTTATGTTGCTAATGATGAAGATTTCAACATATTGATCTTTCACACAGAAGTGCGTTGGCTATCAAAAGGAAACTGTCTTATTCGTTTTTACAATCTGTTTGACTCTGTCATAGTTCTTGGAAAACAAAGACACTATATTGCGCGAAAACCTCATCACATCAAAGAATGATATCGCATACCTGACAGACCTTTATACATTGTTTAATGATATGTATCTCAAACTTCAAGGCGATGACTTGAACTTAATAAAAACAAAAAATATCGTCGCTGCTTTATTAGACAAGCTGCTCTTACAAAAGAAGAATATCTGCAGACGTAAATTCCATAATTTTCCCAATTTATCAGTATCCTCCAACAACGACGACTTGCTCGTCTACTGCTAACATTTGGAAAAACTTCACAGTGATTTCATTGAAAGATTCCTGGACATTTTGAAATTTGAAATACCACACTGGGTGTTAGATCCTTTTTCAAATGTCAACATAGCAATATCACCCCAGCTGGAAGAAGAACTTATGGAACTGACAACGAACGAGGAAATAAAAATCAAATTTAAAAATGGTTACCAACAATTTTGGCTACAAAAGTCAATTCCGCAGTTGTACCCTGGATTGTGGTCGATCGTTCAACAATTTTTGATATCATTCCCATCGTCTTATTTGTGCGAACGTGGATTTAGCGCTGTGTAACCCTGCTTACTAAAAAGAGCAATCATTTGCAAGTTAACAAACGCGGTGACTTACGATTGTTTTTCAGTAAAATCGAACCTAATATCAACAAACTTGTTAAAAATCAACAAATTCATCCATCCCATTAGATTAGTTAAAAACTAAAATTGATTACCTATCTATATTGCTTCTATTAATTTGATTAAAATATATTATTAATATTATAAAGTTGAGTTTTATTTGCTCTCACTGACAAAAATTTCTAGTTTAGAATGTAAGTTTAAACACCAGAACTGACTAATATAGCACACTATAACTAAATTAATTAAAGTAATGAAATCGTGGTTTTTAAGTTTTAGGAATGTATAAAATATGGGGAGGGGCGATGAAAAATAAATTATTTTCAAAGGGGGCGGTAGAAGAAATAAGTTTGAGAAACACTGGCTTATAGGAAGAAAAGGATGTTTTGAATATATTACATATATAATGTGTGTATATCTGCTATTTTATTAATATATTTTTTAATTTTTAAATATTTCTTTGTGAAGAAATAAATATGTACTCTTCCTTTTGGAGCGTTTTATTTGAAAAAATTTTACAAACTTTCAAACAATGTTATACAGTTTTGAAAAATAGTAAGTAAACTTTAATTTTATCCACAGCATTGCTCTCAGTCATATATAATTTTTATTACTGTTATTTTTATTTCAGATATATTTTCCAAAAGTTGAAACATCAGGAATTTCTGTTTTTTTACTAATTTTGAAAATTTGTGGAGCTATAACAATATATATTGTTTGACTTGTGATTGGTGATATTAATTAATCAGTGTTAAAGAGTTATTAAAATAAAATGCTAGTTTAAAATCACACACACATATATATGTATGTATGTATGATTTGTTTTTAGAACAGGAATGTGTTGAGCAACTGATTTTGATCAGTTCATAAAGTTTAGGCTTTGTATTGTCTTCTGTTAACATTTACCAATGTCTGCTTAATCTGTAATAACACATGTAAAATTCCAATTGTAAAAACGATTAAATTAAATTTTATTAAAAATTGCTTAAATTGAGGTATGTGTTTCTGAAAAATAATGACAGTATAATGTAAATTTTTATGATTCCCCAGTGTTGTTAATGAAAGTTTGATGTATTATGTGAAGAAAAGAAAAATCATGTATATAAAATTTTCTAAATTAAAAGATTTTTTATTTAAATCTGTAAGAGATCATATTAAAATTAGAAGGCAACATTTATTCCTATCTTTTTAAAAGAATTCCTTTTATAAACTTATATTTCTAGTATTTTCCTTCTACTTATAAATATAATTCTCTTAAATTAATATATGTTGGAAAACTTTGTAATCAAAGTATTCTGTATATAATTATTTCACTGTAAAAACAAAGCATTTCAATTATAAACATGTAAAACTCATTGCATTTCAATTGTAAATCAGGGATTTTTTTGAAAATATTCTGGATAGTATACAATAAATATATTAAGAATGATATCAAAGGAATTTATGAAATTGCATTTCATTGTTTTTATTGAGATGCATTTATTGATCTTAACAAATTTTAAGATATTATATTACCATATTTTAAACATTTGCTGTTTGAATTATTTTTCTATGACTTATGAAATCAGCCATTGCTAATACTAAATATCAGATATTCACATTATACATATCAATGATGAATTAAACATATAAAAAATATTTTGTGAAATAATTTTACACAACAACGTGTAGCCAGGTTGATATTGTGTTTTATACAAAAAAGTTATTAGAAGTGTTTTTTATCCATTTTTTTAAAATTTGTGTTCATACCATATTATTCTTCCTTGTGTGATTATTATAATTTTTTTGCTCCTTATTTTTCTTGAACTAAATGAATGTTTAATTGTGGAAACAAACTTTTAATGTATGTATTTTTAGGCTGAAATTTCAAAGTTGAACTATGAAGAAGGTAAATATGAAAATCTTGTTGCTCAGTCAAAAAATTTGAATTTAGAAGTTGATAGACTGAAGGATGAATTGGACTTATTCTTTTCTAAGTAAGTGACTTTCAAATCTTTATTTATTATATTATGATTTGTAATTTTTTATTGTAATTTATGAAACTTGTTTTTATTGAATTTAAATGTATAATTGGGGGACTGGGCATCTAGGGTAAATAATTGTGATATGTTTTAGGAATTTTCACTTGGGTGAAATTTTTAATGTACACATAAACTATAATTATAATATTACAACTGAAATATTTATGTTATGTAAATTGGTGCATATGATTTATTAATACATGTTAAAAATATCTTGCTATATTCCATTAATTGTTAGAAATTTACTTAAAAGTTTATTTTATTAAAGTGATAAAATTAACTGTCAGTTAATTTTAAAATCTTAAATGTATAACCAAGGAATTAAGTAGTGGTAATGATAATTTATACAGACAATCAAACTACCTATTGCCCTGATTTATTTTATCTGTATTTTTATTAGTAAAATGTGATTTCTTTGCTGGAAAACAGTTTTATTCAATGTAAAAACATCATTAAAATATTGGATAGTGTAAATGAATCCTGTAAATTTTAAGCAAAATTACTTGATTAAAATTCTTTCTTTTTTTTAAATGTTATTTTTATCACTATCTGAATTTTTTTTATTCTTATTTATTTTCTTCCAGTTGATATGTTTGAAAAATGCAAAAAATTTGAAAAATCCTTAAAGTTTGAGGTATTTTTCATATTCTGCATTATACATTTTTGTATATTTTATCCAAGAATTCCTTAAATTGGAATAAAAATAAATATTGTGATTGTTATGTTCACATTGTTAATAGTATTCCCTCTTTGTATTTTCCAATTTTTAACATCAAAGTTTTCAGAAATGCACTAGCCTATACATGCGTTTATGATCAAGCAAAAATAGTATTTTCTTACAATTCTCTGTATTTTATTCTACTGATTGAATGTTTCCATTTTTTTTTTTTTTGGTATATCCTCAAAATTGTTTTTCTTATTATATTTTTGCTACTTTTGTGCTCTAATTCTTAACTTTTTAAGAATTAGATAACAAGAAATTAGATTTTGAATTTCTATTCTTTTGAAATGCAAATTATAGAAATACTTTATATTCACAATTTTTCATCCAATTTAGATTGAGTCTGTGTAAAATGATAAATGCAGTTGCCTAATAAAGAAATTTCAAAAAATGCTTTAAGATATTATGCGGGTGTTTTTAATTATTACTGTATTTGGTATATTAATCTGCATTAAGTTAGGTTGTGAAAATATTTGGTTTACGATTAAGTACAGTAATTTCTGTGGTTCAAGAAGCTAATTTATTCAATTTGAATTATTTATCTGAATATGTATATTTAAAATTAATTTTTTATGAGAAATTATGATACAATGTTAAAAAAAATATGGAATCAAAATAAATATTCATTTAAAATTGTATTGCTTTTGCAATACTTATGAGTTTATGAGAAAATTAAATTCGCATTTTAGCATCACTTTATTATAGATTATATATATATATATATATATATATATATATATATATATATATATATATATATATATATATAATGTATATTGTAATTAGCTAGTTTTGGGAGCCAAAATCGAACTTCATCCTATATGCTGCATTGGAAAAATAATCGAAGAGTTAATAGAAACAACTCTTTTAGCTTGGCAAGCTCAAAAAATATGATCCACAAAAATGTCAGGAAACATAGTTTGATGCAGTTCCTTGACCCCTTGCTAGATTTAAACAAGTTCTTCCACAAAAACCTTTCCTTCCAGGTGAGCAAGAGGACAGATTCCAAATCATTTGTGACTATTGGCCCTCAAAATAATAAACAAAATTCCTAAGGATTGTATTGTGATTTATACAGATGGAAGCAAGGATGAAAGTGGCCACTCAGCAAGTGGAATTTATATTTTATCCCAAGGAAGTTAAGGTGGATTAATCAAGACCATTGCTCAGTTTTTGGAAGTTAACTGATTGCCATAAATAAGGGCCTTGTATTCATTATCTCTTATCCTGCTTTGTCTCCTGTCTGACAGCTTAAGTTCTGTTCAATACCTCTCCAACTGGCAAAAAGTGCAAGAAAGTACTGGTATCGCAATTATTAACAAACTCAAGCATCTTTCGTCCTTTCGACATGTTGACTTTCAGTGGATACCTCATACAGTCATCCATGGCAACAAAACATCAGGCTTATTGGCTAAAGAGGATTTTTGGGAACATTTAAACGCTTCTGAATCTTTAACCTACTCTAAACTTTCTTCGAGGGCTGCAAAATCTGACAGTGCCTTCTGGAACATCCCTCCAGTGTACCACTGGTAACAGGAAATGAGACCTGGAGTGGTTTTGTCCGTTCAGTGCAGCAGAAGTGAGCAGACAACCATTACAGGATTTAAAAGTGGACATTTAAGATCTCAGTGTTACAATAATAGGAATAAAACCTTTCCCATCTGTATAATGTGTTGCAGAGAACAGGCAACTCTTGATCATATTATAGATTATCTGATGCTTTCCAGAGTAGATCTATATAGAAACTCAATCATGGTTTTCTACTTTTTGAGGGTTAATAAATTCATAGATCTGGTTTAGCTCTGCTGAACCCAGGTGATAAATAACAGATTTTTTTACTTTAAGATATGTAAATATTGCAGTGATTTTGCTTTTTAGATATTACTTGAAGGTTCTTGTTTTAAAATAAATAATTTTTTGGACACTCCAAAATTACAAACAATTATTCAATGTAATTCTGCATCTTAAATTTTTTTTTGCACCGCAATGAAGCATTATAAGATAGTTTCTTTTAATAAATTGTTTAGAATTGTAAAAACATTTGTTCAAGATCACTACTATTATCCAAGTTAAATTTCTTCTAGATGTTTGCAACTGTTTTATATTCTTATGTTAATGATGCTTTATTAGTTACATATAATTGTAGTATACTTAAACTAAGAAGGGAAAGATAAAGTTATAGCTTTCTCTATAGTCAATCAATTGGAATTATAAATTTAGATTCCAGAAGTGTTCTGTGAATTTAATTGGCAGCATAATATGCACAAGTTTGCTCATTTCAATGCCAACTTGAAGTTGTAAGGGTAAAATAAAGTGTGAAAAAAATATTGTTTATTAGTTCAAAATGAATGTTTACTGTAATACCATGAAATAAAAATTACGTATTCTTGGAATTTAATGGTAGTGTTTAAATTCCTTTTTCATTAAATTTTTTGTTTTCATTAAAAATTAACAAAAATTGTTACTGCATGTTAGAGAAATTAATATCTGATCATACATACAATTATTGTATTCCTTTATTGCTCCAAATTAGCTAGAATATTTTTAATCACTAATGTTAGTGTTCCAGACATGCAAATTATGAATTTTTCTACTTCATGCTTTATCAAGTTTAGAAATATTAGTATCCAAAACTGGTGGTACTTAAAAACATGTTTGCTGTTCTAGAGATATAGAATTAAGAATTTTTACTTTGTTTCTCTTCAAATTTCTGCAAATTCACAAATTTTATTTTACCATATTGCTGCAGATTAAGAATGAATTTGCTTGACTATTTTTACAAAATGTAAGATACATTTTTTAAAAATAGTCAGGCAAATTTGTTCTTAATTAGATACACAAAATGGACATGTTAAGTAACATTTGCAAGAAAAATATTTTTCTTATTTTTTGTAAAATTGTTATCTTAGTTTCTTTGTTCTGTAGAATTTATAAATTTAACTTTATTTATATATATATATATATATATATATATATATATATATATATATATATATATATATATATATATATATATATATATATATATATATATATTGAATTTAATTATTTCTTGCCTTATGAATACTTCCATTGGGAAATCTAAAAATGCTTTCCTGATTTCAGGTTTCCTCAGTTGTCATTTGAGTACACTGATCCTGTAAAGAATTTTGATCGAAGCAAAGTCAAAGGTCCAGTTTGCATGCAGATAGAATTAAATGATCGAAAAGATGCTATTGCTTTGGAAGTAACAGCTGGAGGAAAAGTAATATTTCTGAAATTTTTCACTAAAATCGAGATACCAGTTATCAGTTTTTATTAACTATATAAGTTTGGAATTCAATTATGGTTTCTATTAGTGTTTTATTTATGCTTGCTGATGAATTTATTTTTTCGCATTATTTGCCTTCTAAAAAATGATACATTTTACCTGAGAATTGCAGATGAATTTAAATTTTTTAATAATATATTTTTTAATTTTGCAAAATTCATCATAAATATCTCATTTATAGAAATGGTGATTTTTACCAAGGAAACCAAAATTGAACTTTTTGTTCATGAAACATAGTTGTTAAATAATTTTGAAAGTATTTCATTTTCTTTTAGTTTTAATACATACATAATTCAAGTGTGTTATTGTACCATTTTGATTAAATATATTTCTTATTTATATATGACTTCTGTAAAAACAGTATTTAGTTTTTACCAAGTGTTGGTTTCCAATAGGTAATTCAAGCATCCTTGATATGTAGTAGTTCATGTTAGAACTAGCATTGACATGTTTTGTTTAAAATGCACTTCTTTAAACTTTCAAGTTACTGTAATGTTATATACTTCATAATAATCATCTTCCCAAAGTTAAAAATTTCAAGATAAAGTTTTTATTTATTTATTTTTTTAAATTTTTATTATTTTTATTTTTTAAATAATAATAAATTATCTGAAGAAAACTAATTTTTTAAGTAAATAATAGTACAAAAATTTTTAAATAGTAAAAAATTTTTAATTTCATTTAGTTATTTTTGTACAATAAAAATTAATGCTGAGAGGATTAATTATTAATGAAATTAAGTATCATGATTTTAAGATTAAATAATACAAGCTGAACAAAGCTTCCTGAAATTTTGTTTTTATTGAAATATGTTAAAACCATTTCCAGAATATAAAATTTTATTATATCTTTTCAGGTGCACTACCCTTTAAAGTGGAAATATAAACAAAAATATTTGTAGGAACTATATGAACATACAGTTAAAATTTTGTAAAGATTGCATGTACCATTTTGATTTTGTGGGTGTTCCATCACATGGAACACTGCACCACAAAGGTCGTAGAAAGCAAGCATTGCAATGAAGCCCATATACGTATAAATGTTTTTGCATATGAATGAAAAAATAATGCATTACACCTGTATAGCAGATCTAGCGTGGTCCATGGTGCATCATAAGATGGCCTGATACTCTATACCATGAAAAATTAATAAAACAAAGATTTCTGTACAATTTTTTTAGTTATCCAAGTAAGGTTTTGGGACTACATAAATCATCGCCATCATTTTCACTTGCATCCAACAAAGCATTATCAGACTGAGACTCATCAAGTGGTTTAAGAACATATTTCTCTGTATCACTATTCCCCTCAGCATTGAGTTCAAGAGCCGAGCTGGCAGCCGAATGGTTAGCGCTCTTGCCTTCAGGTCAACAGTTCGTGGGTTCGAATCCCACCTTGGGCATGGATGTTTGTAGTGGTTCGGAATCCACTTTAAACCGTAAGTCCCGGTCTAATTAGCCCTCGTGTGCAAAAAATGACCATTGAGCGACAAACAAACCAACCAACCATTGAGTTCAAGACTAATCGTGCTCTAAATTGCGTAAAGGAAAATTGCCTTTGCGGCGCAGTGTTCCAGGTAATGGAACCCCCTTTTTTTATGAGATAATTCTGTGTATACTTTATGTGTAAAAAATTTAAAGTAATGTAGAATTAGTAGTTCAAGGTACTGGTAACAAAATAACATAGAAATTTCTTTTCAAACAATTATTTTTGTATACAAAAAAAAAAAAAAAAAAAAAATTCGAAAATATTTCAGCAAAATAAAGGGATTTAAATAATTTGCTATAATTGAAA
This sequence comes from Latrodectus hesperus, assembly GCA_037975125.1. NCBI lineage: Eukaryota > Metazoa > Arthropoda > Arachnida > Araneae > Theridiidae > Latrodectus > Latrodectus hesperus. The sequence continues at coordinate 69,323,979 of CM075852.1, forward strand.
ATAATTTATAGTCTTATGTAATGCTGCCATCTATTATGGAAAAATAGAGTTTAAAGAACATTTTAAGCCAAATTTCATCTTTTTATCATAAAATGCAATGATTTGGTAACAATTTAAAGTTTGGTGTTCCATCACCTGGAACACTGAACCGCAAAGGGTTAAATACTTCCTTTTTTTGTAAATTTCAGAGATTAACCATTTAGTTGTTTCATGATCATTGCTTCATGTTGTTGCACCTGCATGCTTCTCTGTACCTAACCCGGAGTTGGGTTCTACCACAGGTAGAAGCAGCCAGGTGGAGTTTTCTGATTTTAAAGTAGTAACCAAGCAGAAGACCTCCAATTTGGAATTACTCTGAATTTTTTATTATTTATTTAATCAATAAAATTTAATTTAATTTGATTTAAGTGATACTTATATAAATTATTTTTATTCCTACAAGTTGTATTTTTTTTAAATCAATAAAAAAATTCAGAAACATATACTGGAAAAAGGAATATAGATGACATTTATTTTGTTTAATTTGTTCAAAATCAATTTTCTTCTATTCAGTTTTGACCATTCAGTATAAGTGTGCAATGTAAAACACAATATTTCTATTTCATTCTACTTATGTTCATTCAAATAGCTCTGAACAAAATGAAAATTTTTAACTAAAGTTAAAAACTACCTTGTGACTGGAAAACATATGAGTAATTTATATGTTTAAAATAAGTATGAAATACTTTAAGATCTCTATACAGTTGAGTTTTTTATTTTGCTTTTTACTAGAGTCATTGCAAATCATGTAAATTGTTTAAAAAAATCAGGTTTCTATTTTGCTTATTGAAACAAAAAAATCTTCCTTTGTTTTGTGCAATGTTTTTTTAGCTGTACAATGTGATTGTTGATGACGAAAAAACTGGAAAGTTGCTGTTGGACAGAGGACAGCTAAGAAGAAGATGCACTATTATTCCATTGAATAAAATTTTAAGTAAACCTATTGGGGATGATCTTTTGAGAGAAGCTGTTAATTTAGTAAGTATTGATTAAAACTGTTTTCTTGACTGTTTTATTGTTTTCAAATTATAGTATTCCTACAAATACAGAATAAATCAATAACCATAAATCATTTCTGTAGGTAGGTAGAAACAATGTAACTACTGCCTTGTCTTGTATAAATTATGATGAGGAATTAAGACCGGCTATGGAATATGTGTTTGGAGGATCTTTTGTATGTCCTTCTATGCAAGCTGCTAAACGTGTGACATTTGCCCCAAACATTAGAAGGAAAAGTGTGACATTAGAGGGAGAGGTTTTTGATCCATCGGGGACTTTATCTGGTGGTATGTTAACTTTCATAATTATTGATTTCTTTTTTTTTTTTTTTTTTTTTTTTCTGCTGAAAATTTGAACAGGAAAAATTCTGTTATTTGTTTTTCATATGACTTATTTAAATTTAAGAGAAAATATTATTTAACTTTTAAAATTGAATTTCTTCCCTAATTTTTTATTATAAGGTTTTGTAATTTTGATTTAATATTTTTTTAAAGTTTCTCATTGAAACATGTAAAAATAGAATATTAATATCATTTCAAATCCATAGCAATTTATAAAAATATTAAAAATATCATAATTTTAAATATTTCTATGTAAAGTAAATGCTTTTTTTTACGAACATGTAAGCATCAGTGAAATAGTTCTTAAAATTAAAAGTTTAACTATTATAATAAATAAAAAAATAATAACTATTAGGGTTACAGTTATTTTTTTACCACACTTCTCTCTCTTTATTAATAAAGTACTATTTAAATAAATTATTTAAATTTATCTCATTATGTAAAAAAAAAAAAAAAAAAAACATGCTAAATGCATAATTAAAAACTATTTATCATTTTACTGAGGAAAAATTAGTTTAAAGTAATCAATTACCTTTTTATTTCAAAATTACATTTTTGAAAACAATTTTTCCTATGTAGAAAAACATTCCACTGTATTTCTCTGGAAGTACTTTAATCTTGTTAATCATTCATGTATTTGATAGCCACAACATTCATCTACTTGGTTACAATCTGATTAACTTCATGTTTGATATCAGAAAGTTCTTTTTCTCAGTCATTTTTTTATATTCTTAATCAATTTATCATTTTATAATTATTATGAATAAATTACATATGAATCTAGATTAAAAAAAAGGCTGAAATGAAATTCAGTTGGCTCATGGATAAATAATTTATTTTAAGTTGTCATATTAATTTTTGTCATTTTTTTAGTTACAGCGATTTATTTTAAAAGTCCATGCAGGTTAAAAAAAATTTTTTTTTTGCAACATTATTTTAAGCATACATTTACAAGCATATTGCATCTAGAATGTAAGTTTCATAGAGCATTTCCAAGATTTAATTCGAGACCTAAAGCATTTTCAATTAAAGCTATTGGTTGCACTCAAATGTATGCAAAGTAAGAAGTTAGATTAGATGGGAGGGGGTGATTCAGCACTAATTGCTTTAAAAAGAATCTGAAGTAATTGATACTTGAGGCTGGTGCCTATTAATAACTCAAAGTCTACTGACATAATTCACAATAGGTTTTATAAAAACAGAATATTTTCCTTTAATTTTAAGCAAATTTGACTTTAGAATCAGAACTTTTTATTCATTATGCTGATTAATTAGTACTTAATGCTACAGTTAGTTATTCACATGTCAAAGGTCCTGCAATAATAGCATTGATTCAAGTTAAATAACCGTAAAACAAAAAATTAATAGAACATCAGATGATGATAAAAAAAATAAGCATTGTATTCTCATTTATGCTGAATAAATCATGATCAAAATTATTTCATAATTACATGTTTACTATAATTAGATTTTATGGGATTGATATATATTCATAATAATTTCATCAAAATGTACTAGGTTCATTTCGTCCTTTATAAATCATAAATAATATTCTTAGTAAATGTGAAAACATATTCAAATTTTAATTTAACATACAGGTTTTTTAAATAAATAAAAGGCTTAATTGACTAATTGTAGTAAAAATTTATTTGCCAAGTGTAGTTGAATATTTACCACTTTTTAGCTCGTTAATTTATTTATATATTTGAAATATTTTAAAAAGCAGTTGTTTCTTTTTCTTACTTTGACCACATTTGAATTTCTGGTGGGGCAAGTACAGGAAACTGATGCACTGATAAAAAGATATAACTACAATTTTTTAATATTTTAATAGTTAATTATAAATTTCTTAATGAATAGTAAATGAATTTGATGAATATTATATATTATTAAATATGCTTCTTGTTTTGTCTGAAATAAGGAAATTCTACTTTAGAGACTGGGAATTTCACCTGTCTTATTTATATCTAAGTATTAAGTACCAATGAAATCTTTTTAAATTTTGTATATGTTCAATGTGATATTGCTTTTTTTAAACTCCTTTTCTGTTATACATTTTCATGCTGCTTTTAGGTTCCACTGGAAATAAAGGAAAAATGTTAGCAGAATTAGCTGCTATGCCTAAATTAAAGAAAGCTCTTAATGATAAACAGAATCAATTTATTCAAGTACAAAATGAAATACAGAGTCTGAGAAGATTAAAAGAAAGGTACTTAAAACACAATACTTAATACTTTTTCATTATTAAAGCATAATTATGAAAGAATTTTTTATATATTTCAATTAAACTATTTTTATGTCCTTTTTGATTATATGGAATACTAAAAGCAAATCTTTGACTATTTTTCTCTTCATGAAGAGAAATAATACTTCTTTATCTTCATGTAATAGCAATTTTAAGTTTTCTGAAAAATATGATAAATTGACTTTAAAAAAAATTATAACTTGTTTCTATAATACTAAATTTAAGAAACAACAGATCCAGTAAAGCAAAACTTTTAGACTATTTAATGATTAATATAGATACTTAACTGCTAGATTAACTTTATGAATCAAAATACTTGCAATTCATAATGACAGCACTTGTGTATCATCTATTCTCTTATATTTTGTTCATAAAGTGAGGATACAACAACCATTTCTTGCCATTCACTGTAAAAAATTAATTTCTATGTTAGATTAAAAATTAAGATTGTGACAACCAGTAAGGTTGTCAAAATAATTTTGAATTGACATTGGCTAAAAAGTAATTTTTACCAAATTCTTCTTGTCAGCATAGCAGATTTTAAATGAAAAAAGTTTAAAATGATCAGGGAAGTTTTTACAATATGCTGCTTCTCAGACTTTATTTATATTTTTTTCTTATAAAGTTAATTAAGTTTCCCCTTCTTAAAAACAAACATTTAAGTTCAAATATTTAATAAATGAACTCTTATTTTCTTTTATTTATGCTCAATTTTTTAATCCACCTATTGATAGAATTTTTGTAGACCTAATTATAGAATATTCCATTCTAAATTCCAAATGTTTAATAGCTTTTTCAATTTTTTAAAAATTAAAATTTTAAAATCCACTGGAGAAATATTTTAATAAGTATTAAAAATAATCATCTGTTGTTAAAATTAATTATTGTCTTAGTTATTTAGTGGAAAAAGTAAAAGTGGCTGTGCGCTCACCAGATTTGAGTATTTGGGATTTTTGCTTTGTGATGTAAGGAAAAAGTTTTTAAAGATCATTAACATACCCTGGAAGAACTGAAGGACAGAATAAGAGAGGAAGCTATGGCCGTTCCCATGGAAGAGCTGTTGAAAACTTCTGGATTTGTGCCTTCGAGAGTGCATCGCGGCTGACGGCCGCTACCGACTTGAAATCATCTTTAATAAATAAATTTATAAAACTAGATTGTGTGCTGAATTAGACAATATAAACATTATTTCTGTGAGTTGAATGGTTTTGGTTTTACATTCCTTTAAAACTGGTTCATACCTTTTGCCCCACCCTGTGTGTGTATGTATGTATATATATATATATATATATATATATATATATATATATATATATATATATATATATATATGTATATGTATATATATATATATATGTATAAACAGATACGCATTCAGCTTTGGAATCTACTGGAAGTTCCTCAATTATATATTTCATTGACCTTTACAGGATTCTTTATTTATCATTGCAGATTTAAATCTTTGCATCAGTTTCATAATTTACTGGCATATTTATCGATCAAACTGAATTTTTTTTTTACCATAAAGTAGTTGTTTCATTTGCTCGAGTTGAGATCATGGCTACATTGCAATCTTATTAATTATTGCAATCTTCATTGGTTTAAAGTATCTATGGTCAGATAATTTTTCATCTATGTCACATCATATTGAAATGGCGTCGTAGATCCAATTTGTCTGCAGATTAGCTGCCTTCCATCAAATCACATTTTTCAAGTGACAGCAAACAAGACGAAATTCACCATCGAGTTGCTGAGAATATTGTCGAAGTTCATTTTGGTAATAAAACGATTTTTTAAATAAGGACCAAAGCATTGGTTTGAGGAGCCATTTTCCATTGATTCAAGTCATTATGTTGACAATTGAACAGAAGAAAGAGCAAAATGAAAAAGACATGACAAAACATCCATTTTATGGTTCCTTAAATTTGCCAAGGATGATTTAAATTTTAAAAATTTCATTTGCAGTTTGTTTTGTTGTGTACATTTGATCTGTACTAAATTTTGTTTTCCATTGGTGTCTGCTATTATTTCTCTTAATTAATACTGAAAAGATCATTTTATAACACTCTAATGTTGGAGGCAATAGATGATTATTTCTATCAAATAAATATTTTATTTTGTAAGGCTCCTTGGTAACCTTAATTTAACCATCAGTTTATAATTCATTGCCATTTTTATGGTGTTTTATATGAAATAATACTTAACTATTGATTTACAAATTTAAATAAGGATGAGTTACACTATTATCAAAGTTATACCTTATTAATAAATTAATGTTTTTAATATTATTTGAAGCTTTTGTTTCATAATAATGATTTTGCTTGTCAGAATAAATGAATACAATTTCCCAGATAGAGAGAAATTAAATTTTCTACTTTATTTCAGTTAAGTTTGAATTATTATCTTGAACATGTAAATTTCTTTTGAGTTCTAAATATGTATATTTATATTTTTTACTGTAATAGAGTTTTTAGCATACTCAGTATCATTGGTTTACTTAAGAATATGAACATTTGTAATTTGATATTTTAGAAAAAAAATTTTCTTTAAGGTATGATTCTTTAAATGAACAATATGAATTGAAAGAAAATGAAGCTCAACTACTAAAAGTTAAAATTGAACAGAGCAATTTCCATAAACAAATTGAGGAATTTGAAAAACTGAAGCAGTCTCTTGGTAAGACTTTACATAGCTAAAATAATATTTTAGCAATGTAAAATATTTATTATTTTTAAATTTAATATCTTATATTTTGCGTGAAAACTTTCTATGATTGAATTTGTTTCTAAATATTTGCTTTTCTGATTACCCGCGTTATTTATGCTCTTATTTATTGACGATAACTTTCTTATTGCAATAAAATGCTAAACACTTATTCAAGAAAGTTTTAAATAAAATTATTGATTGAACAAAGTTTTAAAAAATACTAATTCCACATCATTAGTGTTTTCTACTTGTTTTGTATTCATTATTTTTAAATTTTATTATAGATAAGAAAATATTATATAAGCTAGTAACTAGTTGTACTTCAATAAATGTATGTCATCATATTAAGGCATCTGAAAATAAGGAAATATTAAAAAAAAGTTAACTTGTTTTTACATTTTATATTCATTCTATGTGCTAATTCAACACAATACAGTATTCATTTTTATTTTATATTTATTTATACAATATATGAAATGTTTTTTGTGTTTTATAGAAATCTAAAATTTTATGCAAGCATTTTCAAGAGAATGATAAAAATGTTGACAAGTTGTTATGTTTTTATGTTTGTTGTATCTAAGACTGTTTTTTACTGTTCCACTTAAGTTATTTCTTTTTTCTTTCTCTATTATCCTTAAGATTTTAATTGCTTTTAATCTTTCATTTGTTTGTGACACAAGGTTTATATGAGTATTTTAAATTTAGGAATGCATTTTTATATTTTAAGTTCATTTAATTTTATTATTCAATTGCACTAGAAAGAAATTAAGGTTATTCAAGCTAACATGTTGAATCCCATTATTTGAAGAATTTTTTGGATTATGTGATCATCATTCCTTCTTTAACTCTGCAGTTTGTGGGTTCAATTCCCTTGTTGTGTAGGAATGCTTGTAGTAAATTGAATTTTAAATCAAAGGTTCTAGTTGATTTAACATTTACTTGCAGAAAATGAATATAGAATGACAAACAATTTTCCATCAAATTGAATTTTATGATTTAGCCTAGTCACTTTCGATACATTTAACAGTAGTTAATTAACTTATTTTTTAAGCAGTACTTAAAAGATTGTCATATTTTGATAGAATATATATTTAATGCAAAATTTGTGTTTTTAACAAATTTCTATTTATTTTATTTAAGATGATATTTTTATTAAAAAAAGTATTGAATGATATCTAATCCATAAATTACAAAACAGTAGTGAACAATAACTAACTCCCACTTATCAATATATGAATATTCTGATATTATCCCTAATGTAATTCATTGTGTTTTCTAATAAAAAATTGAAAAAGAAACAAAAAATTGAAAATTTTCAATCTGTTTATTTAAACAACCAGAGTTCATGCAGCACTTGGAATTTTAGTTTGTCTCCTTGAAAATTTGAAATAATTCATGGAATTTTTACTTATTTTCATGCATTTATTTTTTGAGTTTTTTGTTTTAATATTATAAAATTTTCGATCAAATTCTTTGAAAACCTAACTGAATATTAACTCTTAATGTTACCACTTGATGGCAGTAGTATCGATATTGTATTATTGTATTCAGATCTGTTGACTAAAATAAAGATTCAGTTCAGCCACAATAATTCCATGAGTATCCAGTTTATTCAGGATCAGGTGTAGTATTTAGATCTGTGTGTATGAAATTAAGTAATCCACCAATAAGATTGTCATGTTACACACTCAGACAGGCTATTTTAATTGATTCTTTTTATATTTGTTTCGGTTTTTTTTATCATATAAAATTCACTGAAAATTATTTAAATATAAAATTTTTGAGTTAAAATATGAATTTCATATCTTTGGTAAAAAATGCATATAATTTCAGTGAATGAGGATGAATCTGTTTATATATAATTTGTAATATTCTGACCAAACATTTCGTTGTTTTACTTTCACGTTATTCACTTTTTAAAATTATAGGATAATATGAAATTATTGGACTTTGATAATATAAATCTTGCTAAAAATAATTGTTTAATTTGATATTTCCCATTTAATTTCTTGATAAATAGTAAAGCAGTTTTGTCAAGTAATAGTTCAATTTTAAGATTGCCATATTAAAGGGCCCAATAACTCATAAGAGACTGAAAATTGTTTTCTTTTAATTTAGGTAAAATCTAGTAGTTTTCAATGAGAAGAAAATTATTTAAAATATCTATTTTTCTAATTTTAGAGGATCAAAAGGCTCTCTTAGCCAATTGCAAGGAGCGACAAAAAAATGCTGAAAAACTTATAAAAGAATTGGAAGCGAAGACATCTAAGACTGCTCGTGAAAATAAAGTGAAGGAGGCAGAGAAAGCAGTTGCAAAGTGCAAAAGTAAAGCAGCTGTATCATTAGAAAAATATAACAATTTTCAAGCTGTGAGTTTTTCCTTTTACTATGTTTTACAAATTAATCTATTGCAAAATTGTCATACTATATAAATATGCAATTTATTTTTCTCTCAGGAAGTAAATGGATTGAAACTTGAAATAGAAAGCATTATTGAAGGGCTTCCATCTTATGAAGAACAGATTGAAGCAAGCTCAAAATCCATTGAAGAATGTGAAAAGAAGTTTAGAGAAGCTGAAGATAATTGTAAAGTTATAAAGGTATTTTGAATTTCATTGTAAATTGGTAAAAACAAGCATACAAATGATTGACTTCCTAGAAGTATGGTGATGTAATTGTTAATATTAAAATTTAATTTCCGAATGTTTGGGTGTATGTGCTTTATGCATGTTAAATATATTTCATAAAATAGCTGTTCACTCTAATTTTGGTGACTTCAAACCAGATAATTTTCCTTTTTTCCCCCTTATTGAGTTTCATTTTCCCATCTTTTGAAATTGGCTCAGTTAAGAAACTGGATTAATTTACTTACCTCATACATGATGGGGCAAATAAATTTCTAAATTCTTTTTCCTACGATTCTTGTTCTTTTGCATGTGTTAGAATGGCATTTTTTTAATTTAAATATTTTTTGGTAAGGATGTTTACATTAAAAATTAAAATTAATATTATAATTTTCTTCTAAGAGAGCTTATTGAATTTCTGCAAAATGACAGAAGAAAGAATACATTGATTTGAATGGGAATATAAAAAGTAAACAACATGCAAAAATGAAATTTTTTGTATTTACTTTCAAATCAACACATTCTTTGCAACATGCTATAAATGATATCATTTTTTTTAATTTGGCTTTATAAAAAAGATTAATTAAATTTATTAATAGGTTGCTTTCATTTATTTCCACTGATCTTCATTTTTTTTATCACCAGGATTCTGTTGCTGTTCTGCTTGATCAAGTAAAAAAGCAGAAAGCTATACTAAAATCTCACAGCTGTGAAATCACCAGAATCACCAAAGAAAAAGATGCTATGAACAAAAAAATTGCTGATACTGAATTGCAAATGCAGCAACTAGACATTGATATTAAAAATTGTTCTGAAAATGCATCGGAAGCCATGAAAAAGGTTATTTTGTTTATAAATGCACTATATTTTTCTAATGATTATATATTGTATCAATTATCTGTTATTTCTTCCATTATAACCAGTGGTTATAGTTTTTTAAAGAGTACAAGGTAAAAAATTTAGGTTTCTATAAATGTACTATTTCATTATAATATGAAAATTTGTCTTCTCACAATGCTAAATAACTAAAATAGATAATAAATACAAAATTTGACTTCCCTTTGATAAAATTCTCTCATACAAATTTACTCAAATTAGAATAAATATTTTATTAAGACTTCTTCAACTGCAGTACAATCTGTCATAGGTCAGTGGTGTTTTCATGAGCCTTCTATATCTGACTTAACTTGGAGCAATGGATTGGTACTGACTGACTTCCAGATCTCTATGAGCTCTATACAGAATTGTCTCACCTGGTGAGGGAACCTTCCTCTTTTCTTTGTTCCCTCAACCTTTGAAAAAGTCTCTAATTTTATTGTGTTTGTGTTTTATTAAAAAATGTGTTGTAGCTATTATGTCTTTATAACTAACAGTGTATCAGGGGTTCTCAAAGTGTGTATCATGTCACCCCTGTTGGCCATGCAGCTAGAAAGATCAAGGGTGCTGTGAAGTCACCCTTAATCTAAGCAAAGAAAATATTAGTCAAGGTTGTTCACCTAAAAACAGTTTATGCTCCAACTGTCAGAGTGTACCTGCTGAAAGAATTTCCACCTTTTTATGTTTTTTGCACCAGCTTTGTCGGCTGTAGATGTTTCACAATAGTGAATAGCCAATAATACACAAGGACGAGAGTAACAACATTCCTTTAAAAAGCTATAGATTTTACAAGAATGGACAGAATTTTGATTTAAAAAAACGGTAATGAAAATGCTAATAAAGTGCATGCATCAACGTGTGAAATGCATTGAAAGAGAACAGAACATGCCACAAATATGAAGACAACTAAACTGGATTTTGGCTTCACCTTATAAGAAGTCAATAATGAAGAAAGACTGCAGTGTGTGATCTGCTTTAAAGTTTTATCATCCAAGAGCATGGATTTAAGTAAGTTGATGCAGAACCTTCAAACAATGTATCACAGCATACTTGACAAACCATATGATTTTTTTTTTGCAGAAAAATGAAAGATTCGCACTATCAAAAGAGTGTTTTCATAAACATGCGCCAGTGTCAAAAAATGCCCATGCTATTGAGAAGAAATTAATTCTGTCAATTGCTGTAAACAGCTAATATGAGAAAATGTGGGGAAACTGACGGATGTCCCTTGAAAGGAAATGAATTTAAATTGCAGTTGGAGGAGGTCACAAATATCAATAAAGATGCACATCACATTAGTTTCATTGATGATTATACTGTCATTGAATGCCTTCTGTTTTGTAAAAATATTACTGGAAATGCAATGGCGAAAGATATGTTATACCTCCTGGACACATTTGACGAAATATGATTAGGATTAAACAAAGTGCATCGGTGTGTGCACTGCTGGAACTTGATACAGTGTTGTGTATCATTTGTTGCTCCATGTATCATTCACCCAAAAGTACTTGCTTTGAAATTGTTGAATCTTGTTCTAGAATGTATAATAAACATGTAAACAATAAAACTAGACCAAAGCTCATTTTTCAAATACCCATTCAAGGATTTGGAGGCTGAGAACATCCCTTATATACTGCTGCAACTCACATTGGGTTTCATGTGATAATGCTTTATCTCAAACTTTTGAACTTGGACAAGAAATTTTACATCATTTTCTATCAAGAAGTTGTAAATTTCTTGAAAGAAAATTATCATGTAAATGTGAACAATTTCCCTGGTCCCAACTTTCTTCTTAAATTGTTATATTTATGTGATATATTTGAAAAACTGAATGCTTTGAATGTTTCTCTTCAGGGCGGTAACATTCGTTCATTGGAACTTGGAGAGCGTTTCAGCATTCAAGAAAAGGCTACAGATGTGGAAGAGAAAAATGAGTGATAATGGAGGCAAAGATTGTTTTCCTGTATTACATTAGTACATGGTCTGTACTAGATACAAGTTTCCAGATGGAGCATTTGTCACATTTAGCTAACTCTTCTTAAATTATTATCCAGAAGACCAAACCGAAAAGTTTATGTGGATCCCTGATCCATTAAGAATTTACATCACAAGAAAAAAAAATTTGAGTTATCAAGTGACAAAAGCCTGAACACAAAATTCACTTGTTTGGCAGAGTTTTGGATATCTATAAATAAAAAGTAACCCTTTCTAAGCGCGAAAGCAGTGAGAGTTCTTATTCCCTTCGTACCTTTATGTCTCTATGAAGCTGGATTCTCAGCAGTTGCTGTTATAAAAAGCAAATATCATTCAAAAATTAATGCTGAAAGAGAAATGGGGAGTAACTGTATTAAGTTTTATTCTGCGATTTGAACAATGGTGTAGAAAATATAAGGCTCACCCATTACATTAAAACAAAACAAACATATAATAAGAGCATTTGTAAAGTCATTCTGGTGTTAATTAAATTTTATAATATGTTTTCCTATTAATTATAATTTAACTACTTGTATGATTTTTAAATGAGAATTGTGTAATTTTGTGTCATTACCATTTCTCCAATGTCTTCACAGCCATGCAAATATAAAATATACATAATACATATAATATATACTACATAATAATAAATGTAGTATTTATTATAATAAATGTTATATTTATTATTATGTAGTATAAATGAAGCATTCATTTAAAATATAATACTAAAGGTAAATATATTAAGAGGATGTAGGTGTCATAATTTGAATAAGTTTGGGAGGACCCCCCCCCTGCAATATATAGTTCTTTAAATCTATTGTAGAGTTCACTATCATATTGTATTCTTTTGTACATCATTTTGCTTAACTATTCCCAAAATCTTTCATAGTATTTTTCTCGCAAAAATATTTTGCTTATCTTTTTTCAATTTATTTAATGACCAGCACTTGCTGCCATACAGAGCAATAGGTCTAATTAAGGTTGTGTGTCTTAATTTTTGATTCTTTAGATCTCTCAACTACTCATTTACTTTTCTCATTGTGTCTGGTCTATGGTAAATAGTCAACACTGAAAATCACATCATAATTACCTATAACTTTTGCAGTGTATTTTTAATCATCATAGCAAGAATTCTGAAAGCAGTTTTTTTTTTTTTTTTTTTTTTTTTTTGATCTTCCTATAGTTGCAGCACTGAAATTTCTCATCTTTTTGGAAGATTGGACAAATTAGTCTTTATTACCATTCAGTGGATATCTGCTCTTAAATCCAGATTGTGAGCTTATAATACTATGTAGCTGTTTAAATAGTGCAGGCTCATTGAATTTAAATAATTTAGCTTTGATATTATCAGATCCAGCTGATCTATTTCGGTTTAATTTTTAATAGCTTGGGATAACAGTCCATGTCAAATTTGTAAAATCTATTATTTTTCATATTGTTCTGTGAATTTTTTTAAAACTCCTACAAAAAATGAGGTATTTTCTTTAAAATTGAATTTCTCAAATGTTGTTTTAGGAAAAAATTGTCTTCTAACAAGTTTCTGCATATTCTGCTGAGTCAAGGTCATATAACCGATAACAAATGGTGCTGTGTTAATTGTGGGTCTAAAAAATCTACTGATTCTGAATAGTTATGCTAGATTAGGTGCGGTGAAATACTGGATTGTTCAACATTGTGACACCTTTAAATAATTTGGCGCATTTGCAAAGCAGAATCTGCTACTGATGTACAAAAGATAGATTTAAATGATTGTGAAATTAAACTTTAATCGTATGGTCCACAATTTCAAACTCTGGTGCTCACTGGATAACCATAAATGAGTAGCAGTTTCCGGCCTTGTTGTGGTGAAGGGTTAGTCACCCTGTATCTGCTATTATTTTTAAAAAATTGAAACTTATTAAAATAATAAAATTTAAGAGCATAGGGAAGAACCTCTATTTATTTTGAAATTTGTGAAAAATTAATCTAGGTTAAATAAATTTCCAGCCATTGTGTCTTTCTAAAGAATTGGATAATGCCCTAGTTAGAAAATGGTGTTCCCTCACATCAGTTATGTATGCAGCAAATTAGGTATTTTGTGGAGAATTCAGTATTCTTATTAGTAGATTTTCTTAAATAATCATCATAAGGAAAAAAATCAAAAATAAAATAAAATTTGCTAAATTTTGTTATTCATTTTTGATTTTCTCAAAAAACAGAACAGTTCTGATTCAATTGCTTTGGAACTTAAAGTCACAAATGCTAACGTTTTGCGGTCCAAAACAGTTTTTATTTTTAATTTTTCAATGATACAATTAATATTTTTAAAGCTATGTTTGAAGACTAAAATTTCTACAAATATGCAGTTGGAAGAAAAAATTTTGCTTGTATAATCACTGATTGATGTAACTGATTTAGTTCAAAATATAAACTATGATGTTGATATTTTTTATGAATGTTTTGAAAATTAGAGTAGTTGGAAAAATGAAATATTTATATTTGTCGAAAGTAAAAAATCAGCATTAGCCTTATTGTATGGAAATGTAAAGCTTGAGTTTGGTTTTTCATTAAATAAGGCTGTGGTGATAAAAGCAAACCAAAGCTGAATGATTTTACAATAAAAGCCATAAAGAAATGATAAAATCTACCATTCTTAATTTTGGTGGAAAAGTGTTAAGTGTGCCTATTACTATGTATCTGTTCGATGCAATTGTAGATGCACATAAAAATTTTAAAGTAGGAATAAAAAAATTAAATTTTCCTATTTTGGAGAAATTAAAAACCACCAGAAAGGAAATAAGAAGGGAGAGAGCAAATTGCATGCTATTTCTAAAGCAGAGATATTTTGAAACTTGATTTAAATATTTCTGAATTAGGAAAGAAGGGAATTTTTGCCTATGATTCTTGAAATAAATATAAGGTGAAAGACTGAAATTAAATTTTCGCAAAAATTAAAATCTGAAGGGACATGACCTTATCTTTCACTGAGATTGATAATAAGCTGCTAAAACCTTTTGTCAAAAATCGAGATTGCTTAATGAAGAAATTGATTAAATTTAGCAATTCTTAATTTATATAGTTTCAGACCTTTTAACTTTTACCCAAGATCACTAGCTTTTACTGATAGCATGGAATATTTTATGCATTTTTGTTCTTCTCCACAGTTTAAAAAGAAAATTTTTTTAAAGCTGTATGATATTGTGGCGATTTTTTTCTCATTAACCAAAAAAAAAGAACAAAAGTTAGTACTCCCTTTAATCCATTTGTGTTAAAGAAATGCCAGAGAAGGCATATTGTGACCCCTTTTTCTATCGGGAGGGAGATATAAGCTTGAGAAACTATAGATAATGGACGTGAAATGCTAGAGGTACATAGTTTTCCTTTAATCATGGTAAAACACTTTACTATTTTAACTACTGTGGTTGTAGGGTTGTTGTTGATGGGCAGAGTTAACTCTGAGGCTCTTGGGTGAAAGCTTAAAGCAAGCATTTTGTCTTTGTCGTGACTCCCATGGTTGCTGGTATTTTGTGAAAAATGGCCTATAGTAAACCTATTTTCAGTTTTTTAAAAATAGTTACAGTGTAGAATTTGCATGTTTTAAAGCATAATCTAAAGGAGTTATTTGCTCATTGCGTAGTTTGCAAATGTGATTTTAATATATCTCTCAGAAGTCGTTTTTATATTTTTCGTCACGTCGAAGGCCCAAAACATGCACAAGAAGCAAAAAGTACAGCAAGCACTTCTAAAATGGAAGTTCATTTTAAAAATGATACTCAAGAAGTCACTCGGTTGGAATTATATTTTACTTAATTCTTAATTGAGCATAACGTATCGATAAGCATTGCCGATTATGCTGGTTCCATTTTAAGAAAATATTTCCTAAAAGTAAAATTGCGAAGCGTTATGGATGTGCTTAAACCAAATCTTCAGCTGTTATAAGAGAATTAGCATCGAACAAAAAGGCAAATGTTATTAAACTCCTACAAAATTCACCATTTTCTGCTGCATGTGAAGGGAGTAATGACAGTAGTTCGAAATTGTATTCAGTTGTTGCTAACTTCTTCAATCCTATTTGTACATCCATTCAAAGCTAATTATTATCACTTCCAAGTTTGACGGGAGAAAATAACAGCACTTTACTTTTAAAATAATTTAAACAGTTAAATATCCCTTTTAAATATTGTATAGTGTTTGGTCCTGATAATGCAGCAGTAATGCAGAGAAGAAAAAAGGTGTGGTATCCCTTTACGGATAGGTCAAGAAAATTTAGTCGGTACTGTTGCTCTTGCCATTTGATAAATCTTGTGTCTGAGAAAGGTGTTACAAGAGTACTTATTAAAATTGATAAAGTCATAATTGACATTTTTATTATTTAAATCGGAGTTTGAAAAGAAAAGAAGGTCTGAAAAAATTTCAGGAATAGTGGGGCGAAAATATGCAGAAAATCCTTAAACATGTTTGCACAAGTTGGTTCTCACTATAAAAAAGTTTTCCAAGACTCGTTGATCAATGAGAACCTCTTCTAAAATATTTTCATTTTCATGATTTAGTTAAAGTGGAAAAGTGTATATTTTCTGAAAAGTTTGCACCTTTCAGCATACCAAGAATAAGAGCTAAATATTCTGTTAAAGAACAATGCATCAAACCAAATTTAAAAAGAAAAAAAGATGTGAAATGTAGTCAGAGAATATTGTGAAGAAATCTTTTAATAAAGATAATAAATTGAAATCTCTAATATCTTGAGAAGAGAAACTTTTCCTGTTATTATCTTCATAAATAAGCTTATAGTCTGTTTTTACATTATACCTTAAAGATACTTGAAAAGTATAATTTTACAATTTAATCACACACATTTACAAATTCATAAACTTAAAGGTATCATGTAATTTTAAACTTGCTGAAAGAACTATTAATTAAGTTTATTAAGCCACACACACATCTATAATTTGAAGTATATCATTATTTGAAGTGGATTATCATTCTTCAAATAATAATAAAAAAAAAATCATAGGATTTAATCATAGGAAATAGTACATCTGATATTGTGGCAACATTATATAATGAAGAAAGAAATTTTTTTTTCTAATGTTTGGAAATACTTCAACTTCTTGTAATTATATTCTAAACAAATTTCCTATAAGACAAGATCTTTTGTATCATTTGCAATTGCCAAATGTGGATAAATTAGACGATGCCAAATTTTCAAGTGTGAGGTACTTTTTTCAAATGTTTCCATTTTTGCTTTCAATCAGAGATGGGAAATCTGAGTATGTGGCCATGGATGTGTTGGAAAATCAATTTTCTTTTTTTATAAACTGAAGATTTATCCAAGTGAAAAACTGAAAATGAAAAGATTGATTATCTATGGTTTCAAATTGATGAAATTAAGACTGTTGATAATAGTGAAAAATATGATAGAGTATCTAAGTTTATATTATCTTAATTAGTGATACCTTATGGCAATGCAGAATGTGAAAGAATATTAATTTTGTGAAAAAGAATAAAAATCATTTAGAAGCTCACAATCTAACAATAATTTTGAAAATTTGCTTATTCTGAAATCTTTAATGGATTTTGTTATGAACAAGAGTTCAGTAGGAGTTTGTTAAAAAAAGCCACTATTCCAGCACAGTACTCTTCCAGTATATAAAATATGAAAGATATTTATCTAACCATTAAAATTTTTATGAAGTTTTTTAAATCTTTAATCCATAAGTTTTATTTTATTAATTTTGCTGTATTTCAAATTATTAACTTTATTTTATTTAAAATAAATTGTAAAGGGGGACATATTTCTGTCCAGATAAGTAATTTTTATGACAAGATGATTAAAATAGTATTTCAACAGATTGCAGTTTAGTTCTATTGTGACATGGAAAATTTTTTCCTACAAGTAGTTTTATTATTCAGTGGTAGTGTTTTATGGATATATTCTAGATTCTATGACTTTAATACAACTGAAGATATTTTAATTAATAAATCTTTAATTGAATTAAATTCTCTTAATCCAAATCTTATTGAGGGAAATAAAATTGCGGATGCTCTGGCGAAAGGTGGTGCTGGCAAAGCCTCCGTTAATTTAGCTCCTCTCACTTTCACGGAGATTCACTCCAGAGAAAAAATTTAGAACAGGATGACTTGGATTATCCCTCCAGTACATTATTGGTACCAAAGTTCCCGTCCTGGAGGCTCCCTGACCAACAACTTAAGTCGTCAGGAACAAACTATTCTCGCCCGATTTCGAAGTGGCAAGTTAAAACCCTAAAATTTTCTGAGGGTTCCCGAACCTTTCAAACCTGTACTAAGGGCTCTGCAGGAAGGACTTGGTTGACGACCCTCTTCTGGTTTTGGATTATTGTAGAGTGTGCAACGTCATGAACCTTGTCTAGCGCTGCTAGCCTTTGGGGACATGCAACAACAAATCTAAATCTATCTTAAATCTACATTTTAATTATTTTTAATTTAAAATTTAAAATAAATATAGTTAAATAATTAACTTAGTTAATTGAACTACAAAAAATATCTGATAGACTTGTAGTTTTGACCTGCGAATAGTTTTGCAGAAGCACTTTCGCAAAACTTGGCAGGAACGTAGCTTCATTTGCTTTTATATATATATATATATATATATATATATATATAAATCCTTTTCACTATTTTGATTAATTTTTTTCAAGTTAATAGTAAAGGTACAGATTTTCATATCAAAGACTACCTGTCCTAATTTCTAAACATCCAAATTATATTCAGTGAAAATGGTAATAGCATTATTCAAAACACCAATTCTTTTTAATGTTCAAGCATTTCATTGGCCAAATCTATCTTAAATTATTTTTCCTTCCTTATCATTTTGTAAATTAATTATTGGAAATTTCTGAACTGGAAGTTTTTTAAGGGGTAGGATGATTAGTTCTATGTTCATTCCCTAACGTTGTGGAGGCTGGGTATCAGGTTATGACCCTGAATATTGGGCAGCCATTTTAGTAGCCTATTATGGCATGATCTACATTTAATAGATGGAGAGCAAATAGCCAAATTTAATAAATGGAAAGTGTTAGACGATTGGTGAAAATAAATTATTTCTGTCGAATTTAATAGAAGGATACTGTTATTAGAAATAAACTGTTCAATTAAATAACAGTATTATACACTATATTATGTGAATTTGTATTATCACTTCGCCAACAAATGTTACGGCCATAAAGTTGCCAAGTAAAATAAAGGATATCATAGGTAATCTAATAAATTGTTTACCTGCATTTGATGAGTAAAAACTTCAGATTTTTTAAACAACACAAGGTTTTCCATGCCTCTTTACTCACAAAATACAATCTTTTTCTGTTTCATGTATGACATTTGGCAGTCATTGTTTTTCCATGATTTATGACATCTGCATGGAATTGGGTAGCAAATGAGAATTCTGCTTTTGGCAGCATATAAAATGTAGATTAATAAGGTGAATTTAATAAGACTACTTATAAATTAATTTTTGTTTTCAATTCAGTGGAAAAATTAATAGAAAATAAGGAAAAGTAATTAAAATATAAAAAAATAAATTTGAATTTCAGAAATAAAAACAGTCAAAAATTTAAATGTAAAAGTAATAAATATTCCAATTATTAATTTAAAATTCTATTAATAAAATTTTTAAAAAATCAAATCTTCCTTCCTGATTTAAGTGAACCATAAAGTGATTGTTATGTCTTGTCTTTTTTCATTTTGATTTTTCTTCTGTTCTATTGTTAACATGTTAATGATTTGAATCAACAGCTTCTAAAACCATTAGTTTGGTCTTTAAATAAGATTTTATTACAAAATGAACTTCACTTTGTTTGCTGCCACTCAAATAATTCAATTTGAATGCAGACTGTAAATTCGTCCATAGTTGGATTTTCAACGCAATCTCAATATGATGCTGTAATTAATTATTGATATTGTGCAATTATCACTTCTTGTGAAAATTTTTTGAAAAGAATACATTCTTCAAGCTTTTATTTCACAAGTTTTGATGGCTAAGAATAAGTCTTCTCTATTGTTCAAAATTTCTTATAAGTAATTTGATCAATATAATAGGCTTAATGCTTCAATGATAACACCTAGATTTTTTATAACTTTATCATAAACTTGTATCACTATGTTTTCACAATAAAGCAATTGTCAAAACTGATTAACTATAGATTTTTTCAGTGTTGTCAGTGATCTAGACATATATATATATATATATATATATATATATATATATATATATATATATATATATATAATGAGAATTGCTAAATTGTGATTAATTATATGTAAATTTTCTCTTGTATTGTGATAATGAGAAATATGAGGGCAAATTCTGAACTTTTACAAGTGTAAATATTTATAGCTTAATGCATAATTGTGAGAAGTAATTTTTGTTAAACAGCATTCATATGATTCCCTTATTTCTTTTAGGTCTCACAACTTTTAGACAAGTATAAATGGATTGAAGGCCAAAAAGCGTTCTTTGGGGTACCAAACGCTGAGTTTGATTTTTCAGACTTTGATCCTAAAGTTGTTATTCCCCGATTAAAAGAGTTGGAGGAGCAGAAAGAAAGACTTCACAAACATGTCAATGAGAAAGCTCAAGAAATGTTAATTCAAGTTGAAGATCAAGTATAAAAATTTAAATATAATATCAAAGCTATATATGATTTTTACAAAAATGATTTTGTTGCTGTAATTTAGAAAAGTAAAATCTATTTCATATTTAGAAAAATTTTTTATGTTAAATGCTCAATATTTAATTCTTGAGTTATTTTCTTTTTTATCTGTATCTCTGAAGAATGCTATGTTTTATAAATTGCTTTCATATTTAGTAAAAAATTCTTAAGTAACATGCTTAAAATTATATAAAAATAAAGTTTTTATAAATTTTTAGTATAAAAGTCTTTTGGTCAAGAAGAAAGTAGTTATGGATGATAAAGAAGCCATTGCAAATGTTATTAAGGAACTAGATGAACAAAAAAAAGTTGCTTTAAAGAGAGCTTGTGAACAAGTTAATAAAGTAATGTCTTTGAATTATATCTTCTGTTTTAAGTAAACTTTATAATTGAGTTATCAATATAAATCAAGACAAGTGTTTTATTTTCATTGCATTTTTCTGAGATTCATTTTAATTGTTCATTTTAGAAATTTTATATTTTTGATTTATGATATATTAAAAAATTGCTAGTAATCATTTTCAGTGATTCATAATATGATTTAAAGATGAATTTCATGTAATTACAAAGTTTTTTTTTTTAAATTTTTCTTTCTATATAACTCATTTTAATTTATTCATGATAGAATTTTGTGTGATTAAAGCTAGTTTTGCAACAAGAGGTCAAATAGCAAATGAATAAATATAATTGTATTTCATTCTTTTATAATTTAAGTTGCACTTTAAAATTACTATTAAAGGAAATTTATTATACCAAATAATGGAACTAGGTTATGTGTTACAGCAAGTTATGGACTTTCTTAATCTTGGAAAAGAAAAAAAGCCAAAAACATTACCTTCAACAGCAAGAAATTGTTTTGTCTGTAATTTTTGTAAAGAAATAAGAATATGGTTTAAAATATATTACTAATATTTTCTAAAGCAAGTATAATGTGGCATTTGCTTTTTTTTTATGAAGTTGTGTCATATTGTTTTCTTTTGTGCCTTATTTCATTAAAAGGAATCTTATAAACATTTGTCAGTATCAAATCTTTTGATTTCACCTAACTGTTGACAGTGTAGGAAGTTGTTACAACTTCATAAGAAAAAATAGTTGTGAAAATTCAAGTGAAATATAAAATGATTTTGCTTACCAAATTATGCCCATAAGCTGTTTGTTTCTTAAATATTTAAACATGATTTAATTCAGTAGCATTGCATGCTTCCCTACTATTGATGAATTTTTATTTTTATCTAAAATAAAATGTTTTTTTAAATTAGTATCAAGTTTGTAATAACATTTTGTACAGTTGCTGGCCATTTTTATATATCTTATGGCTATTTCAAAATGAATAGATTATATATTGCAACTTTTATGGTTAGTAAAGAAATTTATGTCATTGGGAATTATATATTCTCTGTTTCCTGTGTTTGTTTGCTTTTGTTATAAAATAATTTATAAAGTGATATGAAGATAAAGTTTAAATAGAATTAGAATTCTTTGGCTATGTTTTTAAAATTAATTTGTAATAGCTGTTATCACATTTCAATTACTATTTTCCTTTTTATATTTAGTTTAGATTAAAAGTAGGCATGTTTTATTCTGACTAAATTATAGCTTCTACATAAATAAATTCATAAATGAAATAATTCTAAACTTGATGATTAAAATGGGGAAAAAAATAATTTTTAAAGTTATTGTAAATTGAAGCATTTTTTGTTTGTTTTTGATAATTTTCTGTTTAGAAAGTATCATTGTGAATATTAATTATTATGAATAATTCATTGGTTTTTAACTAAAAATTTGCTGATAATAAACTGTGAGTACTCAAAACTGAACAATTGCCTTGAAATTCAAATGTTTGGCAATCTTTTTTGTTATATAGTTTTGTCCCCCCCCCCAAACTTGCTAACTTTTTCTTTTAGTATTAACTTTTATTGTTCTGAGTTTCTCATTGTCATGTCTTTATGGCTTGCAATTATTTTAGGGTTCGCACAACTCCTGGAATCTCCTTAAATTCCAAAAAAAATTTAAGAGCGCATGGAAATTCCTGGAATTTCAACTTGACTCCTTGAAAATTGTGAATAACTCCTGGAATTTTTCTCTTACCTTAATGGATTTATTTTTTTCTACAACAAATTATAATTTTTTGAATTTTTTTGTTTTAAAATTTTCAATAAAATTGTCAAACTTAATTTATTATTAGTTTTTAATATTGCCACTATATGGCGGAACGATTGATATTAATTTGTTTGTATTCTTAACTGTTGACTTGTATAAACGTTTTCTAGATCTAGTTCAGCTACAATAATTTCATAATAACTTGGTTTAGAAGTATTTAGATTAATGTAAAGGGAAGTGAAGTAATTAAAAAATAAATGTATTGCGCAATTAAGACCTGCGATTTTAATTGATTCTTTTTCTATTTGCTGCTGTTTTCTGTGTATTGTATAAAATTCTTTAAATATTAATATTTAAATATAAAGTTTTTGAGTTAAAACACATTTTGGATGTTTCCCTTGATGAAAATTACATATAATTCAATTAAATCAGGATAAATTGGTTTATTAATGAAAATGAAATACAGGCTTATTTAATACGCCTGGTGAAAAGTGTCTTGTCAATGACCAATAGACTCTTGAAACTATATCTAATAGTTATTTTTGTTTTGAGTAAGTGTATTTATATTTGAAAAAAAAATTGTCATACACATCTTTTGAAATACTCAATAAACTAATAGATAGAAATCTGTTGGAAATGTCAAAAAAACTCTAAAATAACTCATTATTTTATACAGTGTATAATCCAGGATTATATAGAAAGTAGATTATTTAAATAAAAAATTAGCTGTTATAGCTGTAAATTCATTGAAGGCTTTTGAAATAATCATTAATAATTTTAACTTAAATAAAAAATAGTCTCATGAATGTTTGCAGTTTATTTTTATTACTTACAGAAATGAATGAAAAGTATTGGATGTACATAATTATATGCATATTTGGTTAAGGACAATTTTTAAAATAAAATAAAAGATTATTTGACGTGAATGTCGATACCTCTTTGAAATTTTTGATTTGACTCCTGGAAAACTCCTTTAAACTCCTGGAATTTGATTCTTGGAAATCTATACGAACCCTGTTATTAGCTCAGTTGAAATCATTTGTTTATGCTAGCTTTTCAACTAGTTTAATGATATGAAATTTATTGTATACCTGTAAAACCATTGAAAGTATTTAGTTTGGACATGCTTTAAATTAGATGTGTTTTTAAACAAAAAACATGCATTAATTTATGAAAACATAATCTATTTAAAATTTGCTGAAATTTTTCTTTACTAGAAATCTTCTATCAGTGATGCATTTTTTATTTTTCAATTCACCGGTTTTATTTTTCAAATAAAAAAAGAAACATTAAACTGCATTTCAAATTGTTTAATTTATTAATTGAATACTATATATATACATATTAATTGAATATTATATATATAAATTAATAGACAGAAATCTATGAAACATAAAATATCTCTAAAGATAATAATTTAGTTTATTTTTGAAAATACATTATTCAATTAAGTTCAATAATTTGAAATGTAGTTAAAATTATATATAACCTTGCTTTATAATGTTGTTAAATAAATCTGTGTTTGTGACTATGGTTGGTTAAAATAATGTATATTTATTGAGAAATTTTTTTAATTAATTTTTCTTAATATTTTTCTATTATACTCCTGCTTATGATCCTAAAGAAATAGCATGTTTCTTATGGAGAAGATAAAATAATATAACTGAAGATTAAATAATAAAATGAGATTTTATTGACTGAAAATTTTATTTTAAATTTAATGTGTACCAATCGAATGTTTTTGTCCCAAAATTAACTAAAAATGATAAACTATGGTAAACTAGCTAAACATTGAACAAAACTAAAGATAGATCATACAAAAGATTACTTGGTAATAATTTTGTTGACTACAAGGAGCATTACAGTCATAAATAATCAAAGACAAAAACCAGCCAAGTACAGCAAAATTGAATTTTGTTTAGTTAAAAAAAGAAGGACTATTACATTATACTTATGTCATCAATCACTAATGCGATTGCTAAATAGTTTCCATCAGAAATAAAGATTGGCATTTAAATAAGTTTTGTCAATAAATGTTAATTATTTAGTTTATAAAATGTAAATATAAACTGTTTGTATTATTTTTAGTAATTTTTTTAAAAACGTACATCTTTTTAAACAATACACGATACATGCAAATGGAATATTCATGACAGTAATTAACGCTTTTTTCCCTCTTCCATTACAGCGATTATCCTATGGGAGTATAATGGAAAAATACCTTTTTGTCTTAAAAATTTTTTAAACTGTGATTAAAATTTTCTCAAATTTTGTCTCTGTAGGATTTTGGTTCCATATTTCGAACTCTGCTTCCTGGCTCAAATGCTAAATTGGTACCTCAAGGAGGAAAAACTGTATTAGAAGGATTAGAATTTAGAATAGCATTTGGTGATGTTTGGAAAGAATCTCTAAGTGAATTGAGTGGTGGACAAAGGTTTGCATCCTCATTGCTCGTTTGTTTAAATTGTGCTTTGCTTAATTAAATTAACTGTATTTATACTATCTATAAAGTTCCAAAAAGCGTTCTTTTTTCATGGTCATATTTTGGTCTATATATATTTTTTGTTTGCTTCCCATGTCTGCCAAATAAAGATGCTAAATGAAACCAGATGCAACTGTTTTATAGATTTTAGTCTAGTTTTAAAATTGATTCTTCTCTTTGTCACCCGCATCTTAAAATTTTCATACCATGCCAATTGAAGAGAAATTTCAATGTGCATAGACTTTTTCTTCTTTAAATTATATTTTTGTATTCAAAATTTTTTTAAAACTTTTTTATCTGAAAAATATTTTTTATGGCATATATTACATATTGTGTGCTTAACTTAATTTGTGTTATTAAAAAGTAACTTGTTATTAGGATTATAAAGATTGTCAAGAAATAATTTAAAACTATAAAATTTTTAATCCCCTTTGCAGAATTTATGAATTTATAAGCATTTAAGAAAAAATAAAAAGAATAATATTAAGAAATATGTTTTGTAATTTCAGTAAAATTTAGTTCAATTAATCATTCTTAATTTGACTTTAAAAATTGAATTTTCTATATATTTTTTAAATACCTATTTATGTGTTAATATTGAAAATCTCTACTAAATGTATTTCTCATTTTAGATCTTTGGTAGCCTTATCCTTGATTTTGGCTCTTTTACTTTTTAATCCGGCTCCAATTTATATTCTGGATGAAGTTGATGCAGCCTTAGATCTTTCACACACGCAGAACATTGGGAAAATGCTGAGATTACATTTTAAATCTTCACAGGTAAGTTAAAGTAAATTTATATTACAGAATTATAATTCATTTTTTCTTTATTACAAGTTTCCTATATTATATCATTTTATTTAATAAGATATATGTGTTTTGGGTAATGTAACGGGGTAATTTATAAAAATAAAATATGTTAACAAGGTTCTTGCATTTCTTGGAAACTCTTTAAAACTTCCAGAAATTAATTATTTTTTCCAGGTGACTGGATACTTCTGCAAATTTGAATTGGTTTTTAAAAAATAGTTGAATAGCTTAAGGAATTTTTTTTTTCTTCATACATACTTTTTTTTTATTAGAAACTATCTATTTCATTTAATTATTTTGAGGGATGGACTAAAAAGAATTAAAATATGTATTGATATCCTCACAAGCAAATTCTAATAACATAATTTAAGTAAATGTTTATTGAAAAACAGAAAATATGTAGTTCAGTTTAACCTTGCTGTTAAATCATACAAATTGAAATACCTCTCTAATTATCTAAAAATATAACATAAACAAGCAATTCTTTTTCAATTGCTTCTTAAATAATTGGCTACCAAACATTATATATATATATATATATATATATATATATATATATATATATATATATATATATATATATATATATATATAATATCCTTTTGTTTTGTTTATAATGTCCACAAAACATAAGATTTATCAAGAGAAAAAATATAATTTGTCTAATAGTTTTTTGCTGGATTAACCATGATGACTTTAATAGCACTAATGTCTTTGTTTCAAAATCCATTTGCAGCCACTTTTAATTTCATTTGATTCTGTTTGTGATAATTTTTGAATAATTAGTTAAAATTAATATAAAATGTATAGTGTTTTTAAATCCTTTATTAATTTATCCTTTCTAATCCCTTACTGAATATGTCTTTTTAAAAAGAATCAAGATCTGTGCCATTTCAATTTCTAAAGTTTCAATTTGTTGAAAGTAAACTTTAATTGAAATTATTAAGTAAAAGTAAAAGTTATTATTTTTATAGGGAATTCCTAAAAGGGATTAGAAGCAATGCATAATTGTAATTTCGAAATTTCGTTTAAAATCAAAATTTGCATTGAAGAGTATTATAAGTCAAGAATTTAAATACAAGACTTCAATACTTTATTCTATCAATATTTCAAATTCAAGTCTCAAACTTATAATTCATGTAATCTAACAAAAACTCTGGCAAACAGTTGAAAGTCATTGATAAATATACAAATCTTGTGCAAAAACTGTTGCCATTAATTAGATGAAAATCAAAATTATATTTCATGCGAATCTTATTCAGTAGCTTTTATATGCATGTGAATAACAAAATATCCAAGAATTTGGCACAATTTTTTATTAGAATATTATCCTTTAACAAATGTAATAAAAGCTTTATCTACAAATTTCTATAAAATCTTAATCTTTTACAGATATAATAGGAAAAAAAAACTTAGAAGTGTTAAATAATCCTTTAAATTTTACTAAAGCAATAAATTAATGAATAACTCAGATATAGTATGAATGTTTAATTTTTGATAAGCAATTATAAAATTTGCTGTGCTGGTACTGTATACCTAAATTTAGGCATAATTTCACAATTCTATCTAAATCAAATTTAGATATTTTATTCTGAAGGGATGTTATTGTGAACTACAAATTAATAATAATAAGCAGATTTTTTTATATAAATATAAAGGTTATGAATCTACTACTGATAATCATTTGCAAAATTAGATAAGAAAAATATTTTTTACTTTTACTTTATCAATACTTAATGGAAAAATTATAATGTGTAGAAAGAATACTTTGGTTTCTCTGAAATAGACATGAGGTGTGACATTTAAATAACCAGACCTCTCTTAAAAATTAACTTTATTGAAAGACTTTATTTTATTATATAAGGGAAATTTACTTTATTCTAGAAATAGCTTTTGACCCCTTTCTATACATCTCTGCATATAAGTTTTCCCCTTTTCCAAGCAGTTTAATTACTTTAAGTAAGCATAAGTGTCACAATCCTGCAGTACCACTGGAATTCGTCCTTTTCTTTTGGTTGCCCTCTTATCTCTTAGTATTCTCCCTTGTTGTGATTACCTAATGAAAGGTTAAGGGCTGTTCTTGAGATGATCCCTATGATTAAATCACTATGTATGTTTGCTGAGCATGGAGGTCCATGTTTCTTAAAAATTAGTGGAACAACAAGGTGGTTGAGATTTGCCCTGACTGGCTGCCATTTTCTCCTGCAACAGATCTACATGAAAACCTTTTAGTTTCAACCAACATAATAACAGATTTATCTTAAGAATAACCTACAATTAATATTGGCTTCTGTTCTCCCTCAGTGTAAGTCGGAAACTTGCTTGAAAGACATTTAATGTCTTCCACTAAGCATAATTATACAGTGTCTACCAATAAGTATTTGGACACATGTGATAGAAAAGAAAAACTAACTTTATTCAAAATCAATAGTTGGTAGAACCTCAACGAGAAGCAATTACAGCATGAACCCTCCGTGGCATACTTTTCACAAGTCTTTGTATTACAGCTAGTGATATTGTCTTCCACTCGGCTTGGAGTACATGCAAGTTCCTTTGCCGATTTTGGACGGGTAGTGCACCCTTTAATTCGGCGATCAAACTCGTCTCAAAGGTTCTTGATAGGGTTCAGGTCTGGGCTGTGGGCATGCCAGTCCATTCGATGAACTCCATTGGCACCATACCAAGCCTTGGTTAACTTGAAACATGACAACTGGCATTGTCGGCCTGAAAGGAACAGGAGTCCAATCCGTAAAACTGCCACTATGTAGGAAACACATTGTCATTCATAATGGTGCAGTAGACATCAGTGTTGAGCATACCATGAATGGGGACAAAGAGTCTCAGTCCATACCAGAAGAAACACCCCCAGACCATAATTCAACCTCCACTGAACTTGACTGTTGGCACAATGCATTCTGGCAGGAGACGTTCTCCAATCAGACACTGACCCTGCCATTCAAACGGTAAAATGTGAGCCTTGATTCGTCGCGCCAAAGAACCAGTTTTCACTTATCTACCGTCCAATTTCGATGTGCTTTGTACCACATTAACCGAGAAGCACGGTTGGATTTTGTGATCAAAGGCTTATGGGCAGCAGCACGACCATGAAAATCAGGCAGATGTGCTTCCTTACGGATATGGTATTCATTGAAACTATACTCTCAGATGCCTGTTGAAACTCCTTGCAGATGAGGGTGATTGGTTGTTTGCTGTTCTTCCGAATTTCTCTTTACAGCACTCGTCAGTCTCTGTCTCCCAGTTTTGTTGGTTTGCCGACTGAGGACACATTCCATCAATCTTTGCTCACCTTCCACTTAATCACATAGGCCATGACGTACATCAGTACCACGATATCATCATTTGCATTGGTGTCCAAATATGTATTGGTAGACAGTGTGTTAATATATATATATGCAAAAGAGATTGCAATTTAAAATATGGAAATCGTTTATATATATATATATATATATATATATATATATATATATATATATATATATATAAACAATTTCCATATTTCAAATTGCAATCTCTTTTCTATATAGTGCTTGCAGGTGGCATTATAATTGTCTGTAGTGTGCTTACACTCTGCAGTGCTCAAGATCATGTGATCTTAATAGTTTCTGTTTAAAAAAGCAGCAGCTGGTAATTCGATTATTTCCAAAATGCTGCTTCAGCAGTTCCTTTATGGAATTTGCAATTTCTATAGGAAGGAAGGCTTGCATGAAGATAATCCCATCCATACTGTTGAACTAGAGTGAAGTGTCTGTTCAAAAGGCTCACATAATACCAATGACAAAACACGTAAAAAAACTGAAAGCATCTATTTTGAAAATATATGGCCCCCTGATAAGTGATGCTGTAAACCTGCATCATACCGTGATCTCCTTAGAAAAAAATGATGTTAGTTTATTTGTGTGTGCACACTTGAGGTTTTAATATCAATGTGTGTCAATGTATCCTTTCTGGCAAAATAGGCTTTGTCTATACATAAAATGTTCTATATCTAATCATTGTCCATTTCCATGCAATCAAAGTTTTCTAAAGCAAAAGTCTTTAGCTGAAAGGTTATTTGTAAACAACTCCTGTACATGTGCAATTTTTTTATGGTTATTTCACTTTTTTATATTCCAACATTAGCAGAGAAGTACATAGAATAATAAAGTTTAAAAATATTAGATATTTAAAAAGTTGACTTCACAGATTTGGAGGCTTAATAAGAGTGATAAAAAATAACTAGAAATTTTTAATATACTGGAGATTTATTACACTTCAATAAATATTTATACATAACAGCATCTCCACAATCGGACAGATGATGATTATTTACAGATATGAATGTTGAATAAGTAACAAGATTTTATATTAGTTACGTTTTCAAGACAGTCATCTTATGTGAGAACATAAATTCTCGAGATTGTTGTTCAATATATCGTCTTCCAATCATTAGCTTAAATATACAGTAAAAGCACTGTCAACCTTTAATAGTTAGTTTATTAGCCTATGCTAAAACCAAGCAGATAAATATTTCTGAAAAACACCCACTTATAGGCTAAAATCATAGAATTTATTAAAGATCGACAAAATGAAAATTTTGCCAAAAGTAGAATAAGAGAAATTTCACTTTCGACACTGTAACTGGAAATGGAATAAACATGAATTCAAATTTCATTTTTACATTGCTCTAGCAGCCTGTAAATGATTTCAGTGTGACCTTTGAAATTGTTTCTCCTTTTGGCGATTTCTGAATTAGGAGGTAGACCATACAAGAACATTGGTACTTTACCATTTTACCCCTGCTTTTGATGCTAAAGAAATATGCTTCTTATGGAGAAGCAAAAATAATATAACATGGATATGAGGGGGGATTTTATTGGCTGAAAATTTAATTTTAACTCATATATATACCAATAGATTTTTTTGTGCAAAATTTGACTAAAAAGTGATAAACAATGGTAAACAAAGCTATATCTAGTTGGTGCAAGAGTGATTGCTTGGTGATAATTTTTTCGATTAAAAAGATCTTTACTGTCATAAATCATCAAGGGAAAAATACAGTCAAATATAGCAACGTTTAATTTTGTTTCATTGAAAAAAAGTACTATTACGTTATATATACTTACACAATTGATCACCAATGTGATTGCTAAACAGTTTCTGTCAGAAATAAACTGTGTTGTTTAAATGATTTTTGTCTATCAGTGATAATTATTTAGTGTATAAAATGTAAATATAAAATATTTGTATTATTTTTAATTGTTACATAAACTTTTTTTACTAAACAAATGCAAATGGAATGTTTAAAATTTTTTCTTTACCTTTGCAGCAATTATCGTATGGGGGGTATAATGAAAAAGTAATATTAAATTGAAGAAATAATTAATATAGCCAATTATTTTGTATGGATAGCAATTAGGATGTTTTCTGAAATTTTATACACCATTCTCTCAGGCATATCCAATGTCCAAATAATTCCCATTGCTCAGCTGCTTACCGTCGCCTGACTCCTCCTGCACTGCTATAGCTATTTTTACTGTTATCGAATCATTTCTTTTCCTCCCTCTACCAAATAGCACATCAGAAGAACCTGTCTTAATCATTTTTATCCAGACTCTTGCCAGTCTCCATACCCTTGAACGTCTTAAACCTTTGAGCAGCACAGAGTTTTTGTTAAGAGCATAATCCTTAATTGGAGTAGTCATTGTGAACTTCACAGAAGCAAAATGAAGATCTTTATTTTCACTTACATATTGTGGCACTTATAGCATCACATCTATAGCTAAAAGTTAAAACCATTTTTTCTTATGCATATTCTTTTCACCTTCAACAATACTTCATTCAAATTTGATTTCTGTCTAATCAGTGGCTCATTTTTTTCCAGCAGTATTTTGAAACTTAAATTTTATTGTAATCATTTTGTATATGTTTATGAAACTCCAAATGTTTAAGAATTTTTATGCATTTGAAAAAAAATAGCTTAATAAAATAAGTTTCTTTTCCTTAAAATAATTGAATGTGTTTAGAAAATTTGTTCCCTTATTTGTTGTATTAATATATGTGATTGCTTTTTCTCATTTTTCAGTTCATTATTGTATCTTTGAAAGAAGGCATGTTTAACAACGCCAATGTTCTATTCCGCACTAAATTTGTTGATGGAATGTCAACAGTTACTCGGTATACACAAAATGATCATTAATTTTAAATTCATTTTATATAAGTGTCTTCATGTAATGTGAACTTCATAAATTTTTTATCATACATTTTTGTATAATTTATTATTAAA
Source organism: Latrodectus hesperus (assembly GCA_037975125.1). Taxonomy (NCBI): domain Eukaryota; kingdom Metazoa; phylum Arthropoda; class Arachnida; order Araneae; family Theridiidae; genus Latrodectus; species Latrodectus hesperus. The sequence continues at coordinate 69,356,124 of CM075852.1, forward strand.
ATGATGTTTAGAAAAAAATGTATAATTATTTAGCAATTTTTGTAAATTTAACATATCTATTCAAAGATTTTTGCGATATTCTAATGACAGCAAAAATTCATTTCTTCAACAATATTAAATTATTTGTGTGATTAATAGATTCTAAAAAATTTATGTTATGAAAATTCTATTTTTTAAATTATTTAAATATTTCTGAAGCAATGCATTTGTAACTTGAAAGTTTTTATCTTCATTGTAGAATTTTAGATTTATTTTTGTCAAATCTAACAATTTAATATATTAAAAGCTGCAACTTGTGAACTTTTTAATTAGAGAAGCTCAAGCTGTCAATTTTCAAAGATCCCTTTTTATGAAGATAATCCTAAGGGGGTTCAGGTATTCAATTAAATTGTGATTACAAATAAAAAATATGATAGTCATTTGATAAGTTGCTAAAGATTTTATAAGTTTTAAATGATTTCAAAATCTTCTGAATTTTGACTGACTTCCAGTAATACAATGTATCATTAAATTTAAAAAAATTCACTCCCACTTTGTATCTTGATATTTCTTTGAAAAAGAATACAGCAGGCACTACCTTTTTCTAAATTATCTAATTATAATACTAATAAAAATGTTCTTTATTTATTTTTTCTTGAACATATAATGTATTATCATTAGAAAATTGCATTTTAATTTGTTCAAATAAAAAGTCATATATATTGTAAATTCTGTAAAGATTAAAAGGTATTCTGGGTCATGTAGAAATTTGCTTCGACCTGAGACAAAAAATTTTCTGTAAAATATTATATTTTAATCACTTAAGAAACCACAGTATAACTTCCCAGTAAAGTAATGTAAATGAATGTTTGTCTTTATTTTTTTTAATTTTTTTAAAGAAGAATTTTTAGTTTATTGGGAGAAATATATTGAAATAAACTTTGTTCAAATAAAATGCTTTGTATGTTATTTTTGCTGTTACAAATATTTATGATGAACTTTCAAAACAAATAATTCATTTTGCTAATTCTCGGTAATTTAAATACATTAATATTTTCTGTTAGAAAATGATTGTTTTGTAAATTTATGATATTTTAAATTTGATTGTCTGTAGCTGTAGCCATGATTTGTCTTCACTTTATTATTGGTTATTACAATTATTATAAACTATTAAGAACAGGGTGTTGATAATGTAAGCCATTTATATCACTTGAATACTTTGATGTTGTTGTAGGATCCAATCACAATTGAATTAGAATACTTTGTATAATCATTTTTGAAAGTAATTATGCTATCATTGTAAGTGTATGTAAATAAATAATTTTGAAAAACTTTTCCAGATTTTAAATATTTCATTTAATATTATTACTATATGTTAAGGGAAGTATTGAAAGTAACTGACTTTTCAAAACTCAAATAATTTACCTGTTAAAATTTTATGTAAAAAATTTTCATCATTAAATGTTTTATTGTATTTAAAATTATATAGAAATATCTTCAACATCCCCAAGATCTTTTTTTATAAATATTCAGGAAGTTAAATTGGGGGGGGGGCTTTTATTTTACCTTCAGAGTTTATAAAGTGTGAAAATGCACATAAAAAATATATTTATATCCAAGTGCTCCACCTTTAAACTTCAGATTACTATTTCTACTTTCAATACATTTTATAGCATTTTCTATTGTTTATGTAATTTTTTGAATGAATAGTCCACTGCTTTTGAAAATAATATTAATAAACAGACTGTTATCAAAACTAAAATGTTTACATACATATATTCCTTCTACATCTGAGAGTCGGACTCCACACCAAAATATGGTTCAGTTGAAAAAGTGGAGCAGCGCACCCCATATTGCCAGCTTAGCTGGCACATGACAATGAATGAATGAATCTACATCTGAGAAAAGTAGGTGGAAGTTATTTCTTGAAGATGGTACAGTAACCGCAACAAAAGAAATTGCACCTCTTTGAAAATAAAACCTTATATTTATTATTTTTGTTACTATAAAAAAGTCGGTAAAGACTTCTGTCGTTAATATCATACAAATAGTCTAAAAAGAAAAAAATGGAAGTTTGCCATTTAAGTAATCTTATCCAAAATATTATATATTAATAGAAATTGCAGCTTATCTTCTTTGTTTTATTTAATTATAAAAGTAGAAGCTTATCGATGTCTAGGTTACCACATTATGAAGACCTACTGCGTTCATTTAAATGTGTGTGGAATGCATAAAAGAATGTTACCACTCCCAGTGCACTAAACCACAAACTATGTTTACTGAGCGGTCAAATGAAGATGTATATCCTACAAACCTTAGAGGATATACCAAATTTATGAAAATAGTGATCTGAACCCACCCCCACATTTATATATTCTTTTTAAGTTATTAATAGCTGGATTTTTAAATATAGAAGTGTGTGTGCTCCATAAATTTATGTTCTAACAAATGAGATACGACCGTAGTCAAAATTTCACATAAATATATCGCTGTCGGTTATTGTAATACACCAAAGTACTATCCAATCTTTGCTGAGTGTGCTTATGTAAATTATTTTTCCATACTTTGCAATGAACTGCTTCATCTGCTTAAATATAGTTCTCTATCTCCGTACGTCTTATTTAATTGCGTCCTATACCAATTCGAGGCAACTAACTATGGTAAAAATAGTACATCCTCTTTTTCCTTGTTATGCTTCTTGTGACTTTTTTAAGATGATTTTGGAGGAAACATTAGTTTACATTGAAATGCTATAAACTAAGTCATTATTCCTATTTATGATTGAATTAATTGATGTACTAGAAATCCGATGTATAATTTAAGTCCATATACTTATAATTCCCCCCCCCCCAAATTTTGCACATCCAAATTCATATCAGTGAAACTTGAAATTATTACTCATCTCTTAAATAACATCTCTCAAGATCAAGCCAGTTGGTTAGGGTGTTCATTTTCATTATCAGAAGATCGCGAGTCCAAATCCCGATTCAATCGAAGATCCTTCATGTTTCTTGATGGCGAATGGGGCACATTAAATATGTTTTGGCTGTAATGTCTTCCATACGAAATAATAGGTCTGGCTGTTTCAGATAAACGATATATTGAACATTATATTAAACTGCTTGGTCCTTGCTTCTAAGTTACAAAATCCCACTCACGGGTGCCACTCTATGTAAGGTGTCATCCTTGTAATGGGAAAACAAATAGTCAATTGTTATATGTATATAAGGATCAAGGAAGTGTGAGCAATTTTATTGCTCTAAGTTACCGATGAGATACTTTTAATGTATCAATATAATAAATATAATTCCAATATAGTTAGAGCTTATCTCTACATTGAAAATAAGATCAAAAGTTGTAATCAGGTTTTACATTTATTTATTTTATCTTTTTTGTAAATGCTTAAGAAATACAATCTGTGCTATTTTTAAGCATTTATAACTTTTTTTTTTTTTACATTCTAGAGAACATTCTTTAATTAATATTTCCCTTGGAAAATGTTTCTAGTAAGCGTTATTTATGGTGAAAAATACAATCCTATTCCTAATGCATGTTTTTTTTTTTTTTGGTAAAGTCATTATTGAATTTTTGATACTATATACTTGATGTATATCTTTAGGCTGGGAAAAGTTGACTCAGTCTTTCATCCCTTCAGTGGGTTGATAAACTAAGTATCAAGCATGCTTGGGAACTAAACACTGGGAGTTTCGCATTAGGCTGACCATCTAATCTGGACACATGCTTTGCACTGTGCAGGGCCTCCCGTTCATGAAAACAGGCATGTGACACGACAGCCCATGTCAGCCTTTTCCTACATGGGCTATTGTGCCACAGAGTTTAGTTTATATACTTCCTGTGTGCGCATGCATAATTAATTCTAGGCTAGTATTTCTTGGTGTCTTTTTAATCTCTTAATTAGCTTTAACACTAATATTTTCAATTTGTCTTAGTTTTCTTATTTAAATTTCTGCAACACTTATGTAAAAAGATTTATTGTGTGTAAAGATTTTACTGTGGGCTAAATATATAGGGCTAAACCCTATCTACGTTATACGTGTGTATCAGACATAATACACATGATAGGTGCTTTTTCTCATTCATTTCTGGATTCTAAACCTAATATTTGCCATTATCATTTTATAGCTTTATGATATTTTTACGGCAACATGTTGGTAACATATTGAATTTGAACTACATTAGTACTAAATTTATGAAATAAGTTCGAGATTAAACTGCTTCTGGGTTCGCACAACTCCTGGAAACTCCTTAAATTCCAAAATAATTTGAGGGCCCTTGAAACTCCTGGAATTTCAACGTGACACCTTGAAAATCGTGATTTTTTTCCTGGTATTTTTTCATACCTTGATGCATTTATTTTTTTATACAAAATTTTATAATTTTTTTTGTTTTAAAATTTTCAAAAAACGTAATTCAGTATTAGATTTTAATATTGCCACTACATGGCGATATGATCGATATTAAATTTTTACTACTCTTAACTGTTGACTTGTATAAACGTTTTCAGAATCTAGTTCAGCTACAATAATTTCATGATAACTCGGTGTAGTGGTATTTAGATTTATGTGTAAAGTCAAATGAAGTGAAGCAATTACCTAACAAAAATAAATGTGTTGCGCAATTAAGACCGGCGATTTTAATTGATTCATTTTTTATTTGCTGCTATTTTCCTTGTATTGTGTAAAGTTCTTTAAATATTAATATGTAAATATAAAATTTTTGAGTTAAAACATATTTTCGATGTTTTTCTTGATGAAAATTACGTATAATGCAATTGGTAAAAATTTATCGTACGGTCACCCTTGGTGAAATTTTAAAAAAGTCGCCAAGGGTGACCGTACTGTGAATTTTCGATCGTGGAAAAATGGCTGAAACATTTACAAATATTTCATACATTGTTGGTATCTAACAATATGCTATACTAATTTTACAAAAAAACGGAAATTTATAGTTTTCAAACATCAATGGTAAAATAAAGTTGATTTGTTAAATTATCCATAAAATTTTTTGATTAAATTTTATATTAATGAATTTAAATCAATAAATATTCATGAGAAATTAATGACAAATAGGGTTGCCAAAATACTAGATTGCCGGATTTCCAGTAAAAATGTTCGCCAAATTTGGCACAAAAAAAAGCGCCAAGGGAAACCGTACAGTAAATCTGATTCATTCAATTGAATTAGAATAAATTTGTTTATTAATGAAATAAAGATTGAAATAAAAATTATTTAATATGCCTGGTGGAAAGTGTCTTTTCAATGACCAATGGACTCTTGAAATTATATCTAATAGTTTTATTTGTTTTGAGTAAGTGTATTTATATTTGAAAACAAATTATCATACACATCTTTTGAAATACTCAATAAACTAATAGATAGAAATCTATTGGAAATGCCTAAAATCTCTAAAATAACTCATTATTTTATACAATTTATAATCCAGGATTATATAGAATGTAAATATTTATTTATTTATTTAAATAAAAAATTAAATGTTCTAGCTGTAAATTCATTGAAGGCTTTTTAAATAATTAATAATTTTAACTTAAATAAAAAAAAAGTCTCATGTATGTTTGCAGTTATTTATTTTTATTACTTACAGAGGGAAATGAATGAAAAGTATTGCATGTACATTTTCATGTACAAAGTATTGCATATTTGGTTAAGAGCAAAGTAAAATAAAAAGTTGTTTAACGTAAATGTCGATACCTCCTGGGAATTTTTGATTTAACTCCTGGAATTTGATTCTTGGAAATCTGTACGAACCCTGTTGCTTGCAAATGAAATACTTTGATGACATTGTATTTCCTTCAGAAGCCACTTACGTTCTATTGCTTTGTAAAAAAAAAAGTCCATTCGATTAATCAACGTATTTGTCTCAGAAACTTAATTAAAATCGGAAAAAGGAATGCCATCAGAATACTAAGAAGGAAATGTAAATTACTTCATATAATTGTAAACAACTATGTAAAAAATATTCAAAATAACCTTTTTACAAATGTGAATAGAACATTATAAATGTCAGTAATTCAAATACATAATAGGTAATTTATTTGCTTAAATGGAATGTGCTAACATTTATATGGCAGCATTCATATCTGTCATGTATTCACCTTCAAATTATCAGCTCAAAAATATCATTCTTCTCGTATCACAGTCTTGGAAGTTTAAACAGTATTCAAAATTAAAATATGAAGTAGAAGTTATTAGTAAAGAATTTGTGCTTTTTTTTTTATATATTTGACTTATTAAATTGATTGATTGTGAAAGTTATAGATAAACATAAAATCGATCTAAACATCAAACTTTTTTCATTGGGTTATAAAAAATCGATTATATTTTATTCAGCCAATAATGAGGACAAAATTAAACATGCATGTAATCGTCAGTTATTCCCACATTTAGGAAAAATCATTCGTTTAGTATAATATAATTTTAAATGTAACTTTTTATTTGGTCAACCTTGAAATGAATTACGTTCTTTTTCATAATAGGGAAAATATAAGATTATTCCTGCTCACAAGAAATCGTCGATCTATAAGTCGCGATCTGTATTTTACTTTATATCATTCGATATTCACTGTCGAAAACTATGATTCACAGAAGTATGCGGAATCAAAAAATGTCTTTATTTATTATGTTGCTCTTTTCAAGAATGAAAATTAATTTTGGTCAACTATATTCCAGAATTCCTTCGAATAGTTTTGAGGATAAGGTCATTCTGAAGATCCGAAATTTCTATCTCCACTTCTCGCCTTACTCGAAGAAATTCTGAAATGTATGTTATTTCGGTTACGTTTATTTGGATGGTAGCTGGTAAAAAGATTTTCAAAAAAAAAAAAAAAAAAAGGTGCCCATGCTTTTACTGAGCCAGGGTACTTCGGTATGAAAATGAGTCAGCATCATCAAGATTTTGCAACAGGGCCTTGAAAAGTCGATGTTGCAAAGGATCTGCTCGAATTTAGTTGACAATTTTGGTAATAATTTTCATTACGTCCAAATAGTAGCAATTTACCGCACAAAACTTCCTGGTGGGATATTTCTGTGATACGACATAATAACTGGAAATGACCCATTTTTTATATAAAGAGTAATAAAACAAATCACGTTTCTCACCATTGCTTATCGCAGAGGGTTTCTGGAGAGGGATATTCATCAAAACTGCATATGTTATAAATGTTTTATAAATATCCTCACCTGTTGTCCAACCTTTCATGGGCAATATATTTAGTAGCTCTTTTATTGCAAGATCAATAAATACCATTCTTACCATAACTATTAACTGTGCTATGTCTGTAGACTCATCAAATTGTGAGAACCACCAACATACTTTTACACGTGTACGTGACCATTCAAGAGGGCTAAATGAACGACGTTCGGCAAGCCGATTCCGACAAGCTGAGAATCCGGAGCTCTGCTTGTACCTCGGGAATTCCAACAACGAGCAACTAAATGTCGTCCTCCCTGCGCTTTCCAGGTAGAAAGCTGCGTAGTGATGATTCAGCGTATATATTTAAATGAGAGATAAATCATTGTGGGTTCTGTTTTTCATTATCAGGAAATAATGACCGATAAATGTTAAATTATTTAATTATATTTTGAAGGAACAAGATAAAGCTATTTACAAATGAATTTCAAATCTAATATCTTAGATATAATTCGAAATTAGTCCAAAATCGCAAGATCAAATTAAACGTCTCTCGATACTGGAGCTGATATACTTGTTGTTCCGCTTTCCATCAATAAGCCGAGTAACCAAGCTGCAAACGGAACACCAACTCCTATTTTCGGTCACCCAAGTTAGATCTTGGACTATGAAAAGAATTTGACTGCCCTTCCATTATCGCTGCTGCGTCACTACATATTATCAGTGCCTGTTTCTTACGCCATTTTAGATTTTTATTGGATATTAAAATTACGTTTTCATTGATTCATCGATCACGTTACAAACAAAAGGAATTTTATTTACTGTAAATTCTTTGGTACAAGAAATTGTTTGGAACTTTAAATTTCACCAATTGCTTGCGGAATTTCCAACAATTATTAGAAGAATCTTAGCTACTTTGCTTTTAAACTTTTAGAACAAACAAAATTTATTGTTGCCAATCAGAAAGTTAAAGTTCAGAAAATAAGTAAATATAAGTTACAACATACTGTCACCTTTGTATTGTTAAGGATCTTGCTTAACAATACAAACAAAATTACACTAAACTACTTAAGAAAAATAAAGTTAAAGTTGTTGTTGCTTATGACACTTGGACAAGGCAAGCTCGCTATGCCTTAGCAATGCGAATTTGAGTCAATAGAGAGCGTCTTTCGTTTGCATCAGAGCACCAAGAAGGTGAAAGTGCAACTTTGCTTTTTTAAGGTGCCTCGTCATTTTGAACCACGGTCAGGTGACGAGGCCACACCTAAGCTGGCACCCTCCTCTCCACATCCACGCCACACCAGCGGAAGGACTTTGGACGTCACATATTAACATGGACACGTCCCCAACCGACGGAGTTCCAGCAACCCAGTGAAGGAGAGTACACCGTGGTCACCCTCCTAACTACTGCCCGCGACAAATGATGCTTCACTTTGCTGAGCTTACGGGAAGCGGCGTGAAGCTACTGAGCCACTGGAGGTCAAAATTAAAGAGTACCTAGTTCAATCTATAAATCCAATCGTTTCACTGAACGGATACGTCGACCACACCGAGTATGTTTATTTCTATCTGGACTAACAGCATTTTTAGGTGTATTTGGCACTGGAGTCATCATCTCTGGAATGTCGGAAGCTCCATTTGGTTCATCACTTGCAGATTCCCTTGCCTTCAAAATGTTCATTGGTATATCATTGGCATTCATCTCTGATGGAAAAATCCGATGCACTGGTCGGATGACTTCTTGATTTGCTACCCGCAATTTTGCAACTATCTCGACATTATTCTTGCCTTTTAATAACTGAAATCTAGTCGAAGAGGCCAGTTCAATCTTTTGGTGTTATCACAACCGACGAGTACTATTTCTCCAACAGAAATTTTCTTTCACTTAGATTTTGAAACAGGATTACGTACAAGTTCACCTAAATATTCCTTCAGAATACGTGTTCGTATGTTGTCCCTTATACTCTGTACATAGCAAACTCTTTTCAACAAATGCTTTGAATCAACTATATTTCAGTCTTGTACTTCTGATCCTTTAATATCTTGTATGAAATGGGCTGGGGTTATTGATGCCATTTCATTTGGATCATCTGAAACGTATGTAAGAGGTCTACTGTTGATGACGCTTTCCACGTCACATCAATTGTGAGCATCTTTTCGTAAGTCACGCAAATTCTTCGCAAACATTTTCGTAAAATCTGTTTGATGCTTCGAACCACCATCCACCATATCACGGTGCAGTGGGTGAGCAAAAATACCACTTGATATTTTGCAAGGCACAATCAGATCGTATTTCTTCCCAGTTCAAGAATTGAAGGGGTCGTGAAGTTCCAGTAAAGTTCGTACCGTTGTCATAGTACATTACTGTATATCTTCCTCTCCTTGCAAAAAAGCTTCTCATTGCTTACATAAATCTTTCAGATGACAAGGATTTAACAAGTTCTAGGTGAACTGCCCTGTAAAGGGCTTATGTAAATAGTGCAATCCATGCCTTGATACCTTGGCGTAAGAATAAAGGTTCAGCCAAATCAATGCCAGTGACTTGAAATGTATCAGAGCATTTCGTTCTATCTAAAGATAGAGGCGCAATATCAGGCTCCACTGGTTTACTTGAGTACTTCTTGCAAATAACACATTTGCTTATAATCTCACGAACTATTCGTCGCCCCCGAGGAATCCAGTAATGTTTTTGAATGTGGTTTAGAATCGTTTGAACACCACTGTTCCTTATGTTTTTATGAACATCCTCAATGTAAAGTCTCACAACAAGATGATCGGGAAATACTGTTGGTCTTTGAAAAGCATCTGGATCTTCACTCAAAATTAATTTAGTTTTAACTTTTATGATTCTTGATTCTCCATAAAATCATACTGATTTGGCATATTTTTCCTTTAACTTGGGCATGAGCTTTCTTTGAACTACTCTTATAATGGCAAGTTCAGCTTTCTTTATTTCTTCACATGTTAACTCTTATGTGATTCGCAGAGAATTCCTATTAAAATTATGGGAAAATCGCAAAATCCAGGCAATCATACTGAGAAACTTGGGATATAACTTAAAAAATACAATATTATTTATCCCCAAATTTTTCTTTTGTATCTACACTCAGATTTGTCAAGACAGTCTTGCATCGTTCCATCATAGCTCCTTCCGAAAGAGTTATTTCAGAGTTGGGCCAAAGTTCTGGTGGATCACGTAACCAGTCTGGACCCTCCCACAATTTTCTTCGCAGGATATCAGACCAATTGCAAGATCAAGAAGGCAAATCAGCCAGTTTAATTTCTCCAGGTACATTCCTCCAGTCATTGACGTTAGTGAGTTTTCTTATTTCCTTGACTCTATTTCCCACAAATGTATTCCAGGATTTCTTTTTGGTTATCCACCCTAACACTACCATGGAATCAGTCCATAATGTTGTCTTTAAAGTCAAGTGTAGATCTTCGAGTATACCGGCAGTCATTCTGGCTTCAAAAATAGCTGCTAACAATTTTTGTCGTGGGATAGTAGGTCTTTGAACAGGTGCTACTCTAGCTTTGGCTGCAACCTATATATCCTTATCATTTTCACTTCTTATGAAGGCGCAACAGGCATAGCCATGAGAAGATGCATCAGTGAATTCATGCAAATTAGTTTTATCAGGAGGACCATGGAAAATTCTTCTAGGAATTCTGCAAGAAGATCGATATGCTTAGCCCGTCTTTGATATCGTCGTTCAATGTCAAGGAGTAGTTCTTCATCCCATCTTACATTACTGATCCTGCTTCCTGTAGCCATATCTTTGGGAATAAAGTTGCTGGTGATGTTAAGTAAATAAGATCGTATATACTGTTGACGGTCAAAAGTTAGGCAACTTTAATAAATACTTCCATTTATATGCATCTTTCTGCAATGAATAAGATATTACAAGGTGAGTAATGTTTTTTTGAGCAACTGCATCAACATAACTCCTATAAACAAAGTCAATATTTAAAGAAAAGTTAATAAATAACCTCTATCAGTCTTTCCAGGTTTTTCCGAAGTAAAATTAAATCATGTAAATAAAGAGCAAACATTTCATTCGTTTTCATTTCTACGCATTAATGCGTATGCACTTAGCAAAGGAGCAAATTTGTTTTAGCTCGGTTTAACGTCAAGTTTTTTCAAATAGTTTTGTCTCGGCAATTGACTGAGAAACATTGGTCAAAAATCTTTGCCCGATCTAACGTAACATGTCTGTTCAATCTTTTATTTGATTGTATAATTTGATAAGTATATCTCTTATAATATTTTTAATATTCTGATTAAATTAGTGATTATGTTATTTTTAAGAATTGCATTTAATAAATAGACACGCACTACTTTAACATTTAAGAATGCTGAAATCTTTTCATTATGAAAACTTTTTTCTAAATGGGTTAACAAGTTAATTAACAAACACAATAAACATTAGAAAAATCTATCCAAGGTTCTGAAATCAAAATTTTAAAAAAATGTGGAAAAGAAATGTATAAATTCTTTTAAAAAATAAAGCTTCTCAGATTTTTCGCTAAATCATATATTGGAGGGGAGGAAGCAAGATTTTTGTAGACCGTTCATTGCCAATTATCTTATAATATTAAAACTGACGTTAAACAATAACTTACATTGTAAAGATTGGTAAAACATAAAATGCAGTGTATAAAAGAAATTTATAAAACGACATTTTCTTAATTATTTCTTTTAAATTAATAAAACAAAGCTTATTTTGCCTGTATTATGTTGAACTCAACTTAAATGGATAACACAATGAAACAGTAATTTCTTGACTTGTCGGCTGTAACATTAGCACTCTATCATAACCTTAGAATTAAATTTATATATTTACCACTACACAGTGTTAAGATAGCTTACAGTAGTCTTAACTGTACGCAATCTTTTAACATAGAAATACCAAAATAAGCCAATAATGGAAATTAAATTGACTTTTATTATTTATATTTATACTTAACAAATTAAATGACTGGGGAGTATTAAAAGTTTTATGGAAAATTTTATATGCAATATTTTAGAGAAAATAGAGAATGGGTGTAATTAATTCTTCAGGGTGGAGTAATAATGCGCAACTTGTATTTCGATTCTAGACATTGAGCAGATGATATTTACCTGATTTAATTTAGATTTTGGAGAAAGAAGAAAAGAAATATATGAAATTTCAGGAATATGAACAATTATAAATTGTAATACAATTTAATAAGTTATATTTTGTAAGTTTCATAATTAATACTTTAATCATGCCAATTTAAGATTATCAGGCTCAGATAATCTATATTTCCAGAGCATTTAGCAGTGAACCTGCTTTCATCTGGTAGCAAGAAAAGTGTGAACTAAGAAAAAGGCGGAGAGTTCTTATTCAAAATTCAATGTCTCTTTTTACCGTCCTTAGGCTATAACTCTGTACTTATTTTCTATCTTCTTGTTTATTCTTTATTTTGTAATTTGCTCTGTATCCACTTTCCTGGCGATAGAACTGTGTTCGCTTTCGTCTGCTGCATTTGAAATAAAAAATGTCTCTTTTTTCTACTGACGGCTTAACTCAAACGGCCAATCAGTGATCCTCCATTTCACCAGACTCTTTCCCCCACTCCTCTATTCTCATGACTTTTCCTGCTCGCCACCTTTTCTCTATTTCACGATGTACTACTACAGATGAAGGAGTAAAAGCAGTTTGGCTGCTAAAAGCTGTGGTAAATTGTCTTGATTCCGGATTCCTGAAGAAAATTATTACAGCTCATAAGTGAAAAATTTATGCCTGTACATTGAAAAAAAATAAGATTAAATATAACACAAGTAGTATTATTTACAGTCATCACAAAGCAATAAAAGGGGGGAAATTGTTGGTTATGCACTATACAGATAAATAATAAACACTAAAAATTCTTTGAAGACAAATTAATAAAATTAAATAATACAAGTATGCACAGTTATAATAAAAAATAATAGTTTCTGGTTAAAATACAATTTTAACTCGTGTAATGATGAGAGTCGTGAAGAAATTGTTCACAATAAGTTATTTGCAGAATATTTACAAATGATAATTATGTGTATGAAGGATTGACAGTGGAAAAGCTAGACATAATTGCGTCTCTGAAATAATGTGCAGCTACAAGCAGAATGCTGATATCTTCCTTTAGGTTATTGGTTCCCAAAGTGGTCCAGGTGGACCCCCAGGTGTCCATAGGAGGTCCATGTAGACGTGAGAGAAAACAGGGGTTCTACAAGTTGTAAGTAGAGGTCCACGAAAAATTTTCTAGTTTCAATAATAAAGAACAAAAATTTTGGCTTGGATTTACCTATCAACGTAGGCAGGTAGCATCATTCACTGGGTAGGTACTCAAAAATATTCGAGACTCAGTTCAAACACAGAATTGAATCGAATAATAGATAATAATACAAGTGTACACCACATGTCAAGACTTTCTAAGTGCCGCCTGTGCGCCCGCTCGTCCGGGATGCTTGTTTAGGCCCGTAAAGGAATGAAATGCGACTTTCGCTGTGCTTGCAATCTACATTGGTATAAATATGAATACCAAGAACAAAACGTTACTCATTTGTTTCTGGGATTTTGAACATAAAAATGTGACTGTGATTGAATCGATGTCAGTGTTTACAGGGCCAAAAAATGAAAGCATCTGTCTATTTGTTATACAAATTTTTATTGTAATTTATCAATCATATTATATTTATTTTACTATGTGAGTGTAGTAGGTAGTTATGTAGTAAAAATTAAATATTAGAAATTATTTAAAACTTCTATAAAAGAACAAAAAGCCAAGGAAGATTAAACTTTAGTTACCTAGGTACTTTTTTGCTTAAAAAATAATTATTTACGTGACGACGGCGATTCATTAGAAGAGCGGTGTTTCCGTGGGTATTTTCTTAATTGCAATAATTCTATTCTGTTGTGTTATAACAGCCATATTCTGGTAAAATCATCCATAAAAACATTTCTTACAATTCACACAACTGATATGAAAAATGGCTGAATCTAAGAAGAAATGTCGACAGTTCAGTGTTGATTATTTGAAATTTGGTTTTCTTCCATCAACGGCAGACAAACGATTGCCCATGTGTCTTTTATGCAACAAAGTTCTGAGCAATGACTCTATGAAACCATCGAAGATCATCTGAGGAGGTATATCCTAAAAAAATTTGTAAAGATCTGAAATGCTTTCAAAAATTGAAGGAAAAATATGAAGAGACCTACCGTAAATAGTATGTTTTCTTCAACGTCTCAAAGTAACGATGATGGCTTGTGGGCATCTTACAATATTTCGTTGCTTATAGCGAAATCTGGAAAACCCCACACCATCGGAGAAGAGTTAATTTTACCCGCTATTACAGAGGTTTTAAAAACTATTCTACACAAACATCCATTTGACTAACTCAAAAGATTTACTTTAATTAACGACACTGTACAAGGACGTGTTGATAAAATGAACTCAGATATAAAAATCTTCTTGTGTAATTGTCTGCAAACCACTCATTTTTCTATTCAGTTGGACGAGTCTACTTTGCCGGGTAATGAAGCATTATTATTGGCATATGTTCGATTTTTTATGGAAGAAGAAATCTATGAAGAACTGCTATTCGCAAAAACTTTGAAGTCGGACACTAAAGGAATCGATATTTAATGTCTTAGTGATTTTTTACAGAAAAATATATTCCATTTACAAACATTATTTCGGTGGCAGCAGATGGAGCTTCTGCCATGTTCGGGTGATATCGTGGGTTTATACGCCATCTTAAAAGAATAATACCAGGACTAATTGCAATTCACTGTATCATCCACCGACAACACCTTGCAGCGAAAAATTTGAATGATAGATTGCACTAATCGCTTCAATTTGTTGTTGCTGTTGCATGCCCACAAAGGCCAGCAGCGCTAGACCAGGTCCATGACGTTGTACACTCTACAATAATCCAAAACCAGAAGAGGGTCGTCAGCTAAGTCCTGCCTGGAGAGCCCCAGGCACTCAAGGATTTGTTCAGGCGAAACTTGCTCGGTAGAGCAGTTGGTACAGGTTTCAAAGGTTCGGGAACCCTCAGAAAATTTTTAGGTTTTAAGATGTCCTCTTCGAAATCGGGAGAGAATAGTTTGTTCCTAACCACTTAAGTCTTTGGTCAGGGAGCCTCCGGGACGGGAACTTTGGTACCAGTAATGCACCGGAGGGACAATCCAAGTCATCCTGTTCTCAATTTTTTCTCTGGAGTGAATCTCCGTGAAAGTGAGATGAGCTAAATTAACGGAGGCCTCGCCAGCACCAGCTTTCGCTAGAGCATCCGCAATTTCATTTCCCTCAATATCAACGTGGGAAGGAATCCACTGCAGATGAATCTCATGAGATATGGAAAGCCTTTTTAACTTGTTAACTATTGTCACTCCAACATTGTCTCTAACACTTTGCCAATTGCACAAGTACTGAATTGCACTTCTGCTGTTAGACAGAATCCAAACCTCCTTTCCATAACGAAGAGATGAAAAAACCTCAAGGGCCTCATCAATGGCTATCAGTTCACTGCGAAAAACCGAGCAGTGATTGGGATTTTTCCTCTGAAGCTTTAAGTCATGGTCTTGAGATTTGACGAAAATACCACTGCCGGACCGGAAAAAGTCATCTCTACTGCCATCTGTGTACATGGATGGGGAAGAATTGCAGCCTCTGTAAGTCGCTTGACCAGAGCACATAAAAGTAGGTAGAGGACCGACTTAGCTCCATTGCCCCAGGCGTTAGCTGAGAATATTGGAGTGGCCTTCACGCCTTGGGTGACCCTGCCAGGAGAATACACTCCCGACGTACTTCGCCTACTCCGCCCAGGAACACCCCCTCGCCGGCAACTAGAGCTCTAGGCTGCTAGCACACACTATAAGGAGCCTGTGGCTTCAATTAGTAATTAATGCAGTCAGTTAATAAAATAAGAAGCAATGCTTGTAATACCCATTTATTTTCACTATTGTGCGATGAAAATGATGAAGATTTCAAACGATTGCTCTTACATACTGAAGTACGCTGTTTATCGAAAGGTGCATGCTTATCGTGATTTTACTCACTTTTCGAATCAGTGCTAGAGTTTCGGGAAACTAAAGCACCAGATTTAAAAGAAAATCTGATCAAATATAAAGCGGACATTTCGTATTTAACAGAGTTGTTTAAAACATTCAATGACGTTAACTTGCAGTTACAAGGGGACAGCCTTAATTTAATAAAAACAAAGGGTATAATTTCGATTTTTCTTGGTAAATTGAAATTAAGGAAGCAAAATATTTGTCGCCGCGAATTCTCCCAGTTTCCGTACTTGTCACAGATAGAATGTCTTGATGAGGATATTCAGACTTATGCTCAACATTTAAATAACCTGCATGATGACTTCAAAAATAGAATTGAAGATCTTCTGATGATGGAAATGAAGGTGAAATTTAAAAAAAGGCTATCAAATATTTTGACTGCAGGCAAAAATCCTCGAAAAATATCTTGGGCTATAGGAAATTGAGAGAAAATATTTGATAGCTTTCCCCACGTCATATCTTGTCGAAAGAAGTTTTAGTGCAGTTACGAACCTGTTAACAAAAAAAAAAAAAAAAAAGGAGCAGATTAAACTTCACAGAACGGAGAGATTTGAGATTACTTCTTACAAAACTGAAGCCAAATATTGATAATTTGCTTTCAATTCATCAAGTACATCCGTCTCATTAAAAGTATGACTATTTTTTATTGTTGATTTACATTTCAGAATTCATTGTTGATTTTTTGTCAATTGTTGTGATTGTTTGTATTAATAAATGTTTATAATTTTGTATAATCATAAGTATTATTTTAATAAATAGGACACAAAAAAGAAAATGTACTTCTTTTTTTTCTTCTGAACAATCCCAATTTAGGGTGATATTTTTAAGGAGTTTTGGGAATACAGTAGAAATGTAGCAGCAGGGGGTCTACCGAAAATAGTAAAACTTTGAAAGTGGTCAACGAGAAAAAAAGTTTGGGAACCCATGCTTCAGGTGGATGCAGTTGAAAATTTTATTAAATGAGGTTGCTATTAAATGAGGTCCTCTGCTTTGTTGAAGAGAGAGTGTAATGTTGCATTTATCAACACACTGTTTGAATGTGTCCACTTTTAATTCTCTGCGTATAGCTTTGTTTGGGGATTCCTAATATATTTCTAAAAGTTTTATTCTGCAAGCTATTTAGCACTTTCATGGATTTTTTATCAATTGTGCATTAGGTTGAAGAGGCGTAGGAGAGGATGGGCAGTATCATTAGACGTGTAAAGGAGTGTTTTGAATTTAGTATTAGTTATCAGATGCCTGCCAACAAAGTAGCCCCTTCCCCATTTTTCAAGTTATTGTATAAAAAAAGAAATTTTGAAGAAAAATTCTGCTCTTTTTTGTTGTTAATATATCGATATGATTTATTTTTCTTCAATTCATATTTACAAATCTTTTTATAAATACTTTTGTGTCTATCTCTTGCTAGATTTCGTTTTTAATGGAAATCAAAGCTAGGTTTAGGAGTCTGTCCTGCGGTGTATTTAGCTGCAAATGTGTCTTCATGAGTTTTAACTTGGAAAATTATCTTTTGCTATTAGTAATAATATCAGGATGCTGTATAGTATTCTTAATATGATCTTCAAGTTTAGGAAGCCCAAATTATTTGACGGAATTAAGTTCAGAATATCGAATTGGTCATTCATACCGGCTATAAAAAATAATTTTCGAAACTACTATTTCAGAATAAAGTTATAATTTGAGGAGATTTTGAATTTCCGGTATTAAAACACGCGCGCGTTCCTCAAAGTTAATGGCTCTGATTTTGCATTGAAGCATATAAAGATTAAATTCCGTCCACCATATTTCAGATATTGTGGGGTTACGTATCTAAATTTTTATCTAATTATGTTAATATTGTAGACACTGATAACACTGAGAGTTTTGAGTTTCCTCTGGAAGTTTCTATCTTCTCCATTATCTTGGCAATGAGACTAAGAAAAGAAGCATGTCCACCGTTTCACCATAAACTTTTTCCTGCATTTGTTTCATGGTTTTGACTTGAAATCGGTACTCAATAGGTTCTCCTGAAATGCCGTCAGTGATGGTGTGACCTGGAAGTCCTTGGATTAATCTGAATGCCCTTGTCTGCTGATAATAGATAAATATAGAGTGATTGTGATTGTTTGTCGCTCAACGGTCATTTTTTGCACACGAGGTCTAATTAGACCGGAACCTACGGTTTAAAGTAGATTCCAAACCACTGCAAACATTCATACCCAAGGTGGGATTCGAACCCACGAACTGTTGAACCGAAGGCAAGAGCGCTAGCCATTCGGCTGCCAGCTCGGCAGATAAATATAGAGCCTCATTTTAGAATCATCCAGAAATTATGTTAACTTAAAATGCTTGGTAAAATTCTTTTAATAATAGTTACTTGTGTTCCAAAGAATTGAGTTGATAAATTAAAATTATTGGTTAAAAAGGGATATCGAAGATGAATTTATCGTCCAAATAATACGTGAATATTCATATACTGAAACCCGCTTCTGTACACACACACAAATGCTTACCACAAAATTATTAAATTTTTTGGTGATGAGAAAAACTGAAATACCTTTCGCATACTTTTTGGGATGAAATAAATCTTACATTCCAATCAATTTAAATTTACAAAATTTCAGTGAAAATTTTATATACTCATTAAATGTAAACCGCATACGGCCAAAATTAAAACCTTTAATTAGAGGTTTCGCCTAATCTTGACAATTTAGAAAATTATAATAAAACAAAAAATGTGGAACGCTTCACGATTTTGCGTGTCATCCTTGCGCAGGGGCCATGCTAATCTTCTCTGTATCGTTCCAATTTTAGTATATGTACAGCCGAAGCTAGTACACATACATGTGGGTAAGTCCTACTATATATATACTACTGAATGCATCTGTAAATAAAAGTGGTAGCTATAATATTTATTACATTTAAATTAAATTTATTCGTGAAGTGTTTTACATTTTAAATATAAGTATATATATGTAATAGTTTCAATTTTTTTCAAATGTTTTATCTTCTCATTATTTAATTTAAAGAAAAACCTTTATTAGTATCTATTTCTATATATGTATTGAAACCACTATTATTTGCTGGTAAGAAAATGCTAAAGATTACGAAAATAATAACCTATGCAGTAATTTTAATATATAAAGAAAACGGATTCAATACTAAATATAATTTAAATTAAATGGTAAACAAAGTACTTTTTGCCAAAATATGAGTAAAATTATTCACCCGTTAGCTGGAAGCTGGTATAGGATGTTCGTTCCTCCCAGCATTTTCTAATGGGAGGAATAAAAGTGACACCACCCTGAGAAAAGACAAAACTGCTTCTTATGCATTCAAAAACATTTACTTAAGTAGTAATTGATAATTAATGTAAGAAATAAATTTCGTCCATTTTAATGGCACAAAAATACTAAAAAATTTTTTATTTTCCTTTAAATAATCATTTTGCTATTGAATTTCATTTTGAGAAAGGTAACTAAATATCTCCTAAATATGGTGGGGAAAATTCCCCGCTGTGTTTGTAACAGTTTAGTAAAATTATGAATAAACAAGAAATAACTAGAAATTATATTACAAAAAAATTTTCAATACTATGTTGTATAATCATAGGTCAAAAATTTTTAAAGTTTTATTATTTTGAATTTTTTTGAAATAAATTAAAAAAGGATTTTTTTTAATATCACCATATAAATTTAAAGGAATAGATTCCATTACTGCATTTTACAAAGAAATTAAATTACGTAATAAAAATCATGAAAGGAAAAAGTAAAATTTTATCAATTTTGCTTAGCACAATTACAATGAATCAAATACATTCCGAAATTATTTTCATATTGCTTTAATAATTTACTTGGTCTTATGTCTTTTCGCTAGGTGATATTAAATATATAATCTGAAAAATACATATCCTCTATAAAATATAATAAAGAACTAAATTCGAAATATTTAAGGCTATAATGGATTGATTTACAAGGTTGGCTCTGTCTCACCATAGTAAAACTTTCTTCTTTGAATTGGTGCTTATAACTTAAATATTAAACTCTACTGATATAAAAAAATGATACAGACATATATTTTGAATCACATCTACCAGGAAGCTTGCTTCAAATCTTAATTTAAAAAAAAAATTTCTTCAAACAATAATAAATATATTTACTCTATGTTAAATCCTTTATTAAAGGTGTACAGAAGGTTTTAAAAAGCCTCATAATTTTTCATCTGCTTGGTTATGTAATGTGAAATCTCTCAGTTTGTGGAAATTATTTTAAATTTTAAACAGAGAGCTCATTTTTAAGGAGATTTGGACAACAAATATTTTATTTTTACAAAATATTTACAACAAAAATGTAATTATTTTTGATTTTTATGCATCAACTTGCCACAAGATTGATTTTTAGACATTTGATTTGTTCTTATTATTGAAAAAAATTCTAAAAATATTAAATTCCTTATAAAATATTAATTTTAATTGAGAAATTTTATCATGAAAATTTCAAAATCTAAACTTTAATACATAATTATCCCTGAATAACTTATGAATAACTATTATAAAAAAAAATGTTACAATAGACATCTTTAAATGAGGCGTCTATTTCAGAATTTAATAACAAAATATTCTGACCTTATTTTCAATCATTACAGATAATTCTAAATTTGTTTTGATTTGCTTGTCTCAGCCTTACATATTATCGGTGGATCAATAAACTGAGTACCAATCAAACTTGGGAACCAAAATTTGAAGATTTCCCTTTTCGGCTGACTACTTTACAAACTGGGACATATGCTTCGCCGCTCAGAGCCCTCTGTCAGGAAAACAGTTATGGGCATTGTAGGCCTTGGCTCAATATCGCTCATAGGTCATTTTTTGCATATAAGGACTAATCAGGTCGGGAGCTATAATTTAGAATGGACTTCGAACTACTACAAATATCCTAACTAACTATAGAAATCGAACTCACGAATTGTTGGCTTTAAAATCAGAGTCTCTACCTGTAAGCCATTCGACCACAAATAATTCAAGATATTAAGCTGTAATAAATAATTTTTAAAATAATTTTTATAAGTTTAAATATAAAAAATATCAGATATAAACTTATTTACTAAAGTTCTCTTCCATTGAAGAAGACAATTATTTTTCAAAAATTGGAAATATGAAGGCGTCTTTGCTTTGCTTATGGGTCATTTTATGTTTGCTTAACGTGGATTTATTCAAGTTAAGTCTATGGTTTGAAGTGGATTCAGAACTGTTACAAGTATTCCTGCCTAAGGCAAGAGTTACTTAACTTTTCATAAATGATCAACATAATTCCATTCAGCTAGAGCAAATGTAAATGTGTGGGTTGTTTTACTTCTTCTCATATATGTTAATGAACTAATTTTTGTCGGAGTGCCTGTAATAAAACTCTTACCTTTTATATGAGATTTATGAGTTAACAGTGGAATTAACATTTTGGAGCAATGCGTTACTTTTTATATTAGGGATGTTGTACATCCCAAATATGTACTTATATCGCAATCACTAACAAATTTTTTTTTAGATTTGTTGTCATTCATATTGCAGCCACTGTTTCTTATTTTCCATCCGTATTTTTATGTATGCCAAAATTCGGTAGTGGCTTTACATTTATTCTAAGTACTACTACCATTGACGACAATGCATATTGATAAGGTTCCGCCAACTCCTTGCTTCACTTTCTTTTACTGAGAATTTTATGAGCGTTTTCTGAAAGTCTCTTAGGTAGATGTAAAATAAATTTACAAACAAGAAGGCCGACGAACCTGTTGGTACTCTCTTTTCGGAGCATGTATTAGGAGCGAAGACTCGGCTGCATATCCGAGCAGCATAGTTTTGAGTAAAAATTTTGACAAACACTAACATTGAAGACAACCAGAAGGCTATGGATATAGAAGAAAAAAATGAATAGTAACTCAACTTTCTTGCCGGAAGTCCGAGTAGAAACTCCCTCCAACTGGCGATGGTATTTTTACCAGAAACAGCTATGCTAAAATGAATCATCAATTGTTTCAAAAATAAAATTGAAGAAATAGGTAACTTGACGCATGAATTGCAAAATACAACAGAATTCGATGAAGGTGAACGTAATGAACTGTCTGCTATGTTTATATCCTTCGCACAGCAACTTAAAATTTAGAAAACAACAAAATTGATCATAAAGGAATCCAAAGCAAAAGAAATCAAGCAAATAAATCCTTTATTCAACTCAAACAGCACCTTTTTCACTACCATTCGGATCTATAGATGGTGTAAGGAAAAATATTAGAAATTTCTCTCTTCTACTACGAAATCATGTTTTATTAGATGCACCAGAAGAAAACTGCATAAAAATCAAAGTAAAACGACTTTTTCTAACAGAAATTTATGAAAAAAATGAAGAAAATAAATTTAATAAGCCTAAAAAAAGTTAAATAGAAAACAAGACGTGTAAAAACACCCTCCAGCTAGAATTCTTAGTTCGCCTATTCCTTCATTGTCGTAGCCGAACTACAAGACTCTGCCCCTAACAATCAAATACTGCGGATTTTTTTTTTAAATGGACATACCCAATTTAAATGTAACAACAGATTTAAATACTACGTCCACTTTAAAAAATGATTAAGAATCCTTTTTTCGTCTTCCTACTAAATCAAACAGATTCTTCTAATAATAGTTCGAGGCCTAACATGGTCAAAGTTTCAGAAATTAATGGCAGAAAACAAAATTAAGATCTACACTGGAAAATTCTCTGACCATGAACTTAAAATTACCGTTCCAGACCCCAATCCACACATCCATTATAAAAATTTTAGGAAGTTTGAACTTCAAATATAATAAGTATATTCTGTCTCATGAAAAAAGTATTAGCAATTGTTATTAGAAGCCTACTTATAGATACAGATCCTCAAAAAATTATGCAATTACTTTACGAAGAAGAATAATTTAAATTTTAATTAATTTTCTCTCCCGAAATTCTGCCGAATGCAGAGAACGAATGGTTAATGATAAAGTATTAAGGAAGGAGAAGACTTCTGCATTTATATTTTTACTCTAAACATTTTTATTCAACCATTATTATTTTCAGTAATGATAACTCTTGAATAATATAGAAATAATACTTAATTTATTTACATGCATCATTTTCGTAGAAATTTCTTTGATAAAATCGATTCTAACAAGTAAAATTTGCTACCCTATCTTCCTTTAATTTTCCAAAATTGAAGCTCTTGTTGAAATTAAATTCCATACAATTTTGTGCTTTAGACAAAAATTACACGTTTAGTTTTTATATGTAAATTATAATATATTATCCAATTTCAACCCTTCTTAATGTCTTTAATGTTTATGGGATGGTTATTTTTGACTAATGAAACAAGAACTGTTTAATTTGTTACATAAAAATTACAATTAAAAGTGTTGAAGATTTTTGCCTTCGACGCGATTTGTCATATCCAGATTTTGCTGATAGGACATTGTTATGTGTAAATAATGAATTAAAAGCTGTTTTAGAAAATTTGTGTAATATTAGGTAAATAATCTCTGTTATTTAAGTAAAACTTATGCCTTTTATTCTCGAAATTCATGGAGAATCTGGTGTCATAACTTCCGAATTTAGCATTATCATCAAAACTTTAACTAATGGATTTAACTCAGTAACTAGAGTTTTGAAGAAACAAATATGAATTCAGTTAATATTTTTTAATATGAAAATTACTTCGTAAATAAAAAAAAATAATGGAAGCTGTTGTGTAAATAAAAAAATTGCTTAAGTTAGAAAAAGTTATTAAATTTTACTACCGCTAAATTAATTGTTTTTTTAATTTTAAGATATTAGTTTAATAGTAGAAACTCATACTTACCTGGCACTGGGGATGCCTTGATCACGAAGGAGGCTCCCCCGAGCTGAGGCCTCTCATTGCACGCCGAGGGGCTGACGTTCGCCACATCCACAAACTGTGGTTGCTTGGGGTGCATAATTTTTGGTAGCCGGGACTGCGCTTGCGCGGACCCGATTATATAACAGAAAAGTTTACTTCTCCTTCAATATTTATTAATTCGGGCTTCAACTTCGAAGCGGAAGATAGAAATAATAGCTCTGCCGGTGAAGGGCGTGCCTAAGTATGCAAGAGTCATTACCGTTGACTCCACCTACAATATTCATTCTAAAAAAGGTGTTTATAAAAATAAATTCTTAATACCATAAATACATAGCAGTTTAACCCGTATTTAAAGTAAATTTCCATGATAAAATTTTTTTTTTAATTCTGCAAAAAATATAGTAGTGTATTATATTAAGTAAGGATCTCATATTTAATTAAGATACTAGAGAAGCACAAATCAAACTCCATTAAATGACCAATGTAAAAGATTATACAAACACATTATAAAAAAATATTAATTATCTGTATTATTTACTAATCTTTGGTGTGTATTAAAATATGAGCTTTACCGTTACTTACAGTTCCTGGCAACTACTAGTGTTCTACGAAAACGGTACTTAATGGAATATATTATTTTTGACATAGCAATCATAATTTTGTTTGTTATAAATCACGTAGTGTTGTCTATAATTGTTATATAAAATTTCAACTTTGTTGCACAGTGAATTATCACTATGAAATTTAATGTAATGTTTGCATCAATATTAAAGGAGCTCGATTGGTATGTAACAATGGCTTAATACATTTATGTGTTTTTCTTCTTCAAAACGACAATTTTTCACCTTTCTATAGTGAAATAAATATTTATTAGAGAAAAACTTTTAGAAGTTTTTTTTTTCTTTTGGAAGCAATAAGATAATCATAACTTGTTTAATTTATAAATATTCAGTTATTTATCTTTTAGGTTGAGACGAATAATTAACATTAAATAGTGTATGTTCCATAAGTTAAATAAATATTATTTTAATATTAAGTAAAAATACTAACAGAAAAATCTTATTCCAAAAATTTATTTTATTTAGAAATCAGTATAGAAATTTCTCAGGCGTATTTGATGACTGTCGCATACTGATTAATATTCTTGTCTCTTCGGTTGTTGTGTTCTTTTTTCGTAAGGGGATAACATAATGAGTGCTCTTCTACCTTCTTTTCCTGGAGGGGCAGTAAGTCAATTTAAAACCCAGGAGAAAGAAGCAACTGCTGGTACGCTCTTTTCAGAGAGTCTAGGACAGGGAAATTCAGCAGCAATTCTGGTTAACATATTTCAGGAACAACTCAGCAATGAGGCTAACGTGAAAACAATGGATTTTTATGAAAATCTGGATTAGGAAAACAACTTAGCACAAAATTATCTTAGCAAGAAATCCAAGAAAGGTATTTTTCTTCTAGTGATGGGTGAAGCTTACCTCCTCATCGAGCTTTTCTGCAGATAAAAGGGCGTGTCAATCGTCAGTTAGCTTAACTCAGACCTCCAATAGAAGGAGTGCTTTTCCTCCTATTTGCTTATCTCCTCTACCATATTGCACAGTTTGACATTTTTGTATAAACATAATTGCTTATAAAAGCAATTTTATTTGTTTATGTTTGAACTATAGAAATTTTGCTAATTGTGTTTTATTTTTGAAAGTTCTGGATTTAGATGTTCTGTACCCACACAACCAAGTACGTCTAATGGACGTCCACGAGAGGTCCACCATATCCAGTGGACAAAAAAAAAATGCAAATAATTAAGCAATTTCTGTACATATTTATGCTTATAAAGAAAAATAAAATAAGGAAAAAATGTGGAAAAAAATATTGTATATATATATCTTAGTGTTCTTCATTGTAAATAATACCTTCTGTATCTGTAAATAGTAATTCATATATAATAACACTTCCTTTTAACCAACTCATGCATGTTTAAATTAACTTAATAGTAAATTATATAATCATATATATATATATTTAAAAAAATGTATTAATAATAATAATAATAAATTATTAAATAATTAAATAAAAAAATATAGCAATTTAAACTTAAACTTTAAAGTCTAAATCCTAAGTTTAAAATTTCTCTAAGCCCCGCCCCTTAAATGCACAGCATACTTTAAGCCAATCAGTATCAGCCATAGTTCTCTGCTCACTCTAGCTACTACAGAGGGTTGAGGATCGTCGATCCAGGAACCTCAGAAACCAGCCAGCCGGCAACCACTCCATATCCAGTGGACGTTATGGATGATAAATAGACGTCTACTGGATGTCCAGGAAAGGCTATTCAGTGGATGTTTGCTGGTCGACCACTATGGATGTCTAATAGACGTCTATTAGACGGCAATTTATGGACATTAATCCTGGATATGTGTGGATTAAAAATAGACGTCTATTGGACGTTCGTTGTGGATGTAATCTGGATATTTAACTAATAGAGCGCGGCCATCTTGGTTAGACAAGAAAAGCACTAATTTCGTATTTTATACCATAAGTGATAAATTTATTTCTTAATTTTTGATATTTAAGCTATATTATTTTCTTAATCTGAATTTAAAAGAAGAAATGCGATCTTGTGTAGCATCGGATGCACTAATAGAAGGACGAAGAAATTGGAAGGAATAACATTTCACTGGTAAGAAAAATTTTGTTCTCTGCTTAAGTATTGTTTATTCGCAGTTTGCTTAGCCATCGTTTTATTATTTAATGTATTAACAATTGCAAAAAATTACATTACGTTAAAGACAACTTAATAGTTATTAAATTATATTATTTTTAAAGTAATTTCTAGTTTAAAACAATATTGAAATTCATGTTGTATATATGGAACCATAAAGCAATGATTTACTCTATGCATGCTTTCTAAGCCTTATGTATGGAACATTGATATTTTAGTACATAGAAATAAAAAAACATATAATTTATGTATAAATTTTCTTTCTAATTATTATTAAGCTTCTTATAAGTTAATGTTAACGAATATAATGTGTTTTGATTAAGGACGGTAATTTTACTAATCCTTTGATAATCCAGTTGATTTTTCTTGGTTACCTAAAAGATATTCAAAAAATTTTTAAATTAATTTTCAATGCGGAATATTTTTTTGTCATGAACTGATATACAGTACTTTTGCATGTTCATCTACTCTTCCTCAAACCTGAGTTTGCAAAGGGTTATAAAAATAGCTTAAAATATGTATTTAAGATAAATATTTTAATTGTTATAGTTTTTATAGAATGTTTCTTTTTTTAGAAAAAGTAAAGAATAATTTGTTTTTTATGATAACTAAGCATATATTTGTATATATAAGCATCTATCTTTTATATTGTATAATGTGTATTCCATAAGTGATTTTAATCCAAGTGAAGAATAAGCAAAATGTTTTGTTTTTACATTCTATGTATTATAGTTATTCCATGTATGTAATTTCATTATCTGTTAAAGTTAGTTCATATTAATAACATTTTTGTTCCAAAACCATAATTATGTTTGTCACTAAAATATTTAGTAATAAATGTGTTGATCAAATTTAATATTCTAGTATTAGTTTAGATAAATTTAGATAAAAGTAAAAGCCTTTATGTCCATCTGTATACATTGTTAAAGAAGTTTAAAACATTAAGTAATATTTAACTGTTGTGTCAAACTGTACTTTAATTTTCTGTGATAAATCAAATGTTTAAATATCTATTTGTCATATCAGATTTTTTATGTATAGTATATAAAATATTATTCATTTCTCTCTTCCCATCAAAAGTAATGATGTGTCACCTAATTTGCTGTTTCATAATTTAGAACTGATGAAAAATAGTTAAATGAGATTTTGATTGATGTATATATTGTATGAAAAGCTTAGTAAATTGTTCATATTTTGATTCTACCTCACTGTTATGAAATATGTAAAATAATTTTTAACGTGTTGAAAAGTTGTCTTCAAAAGCTCTTTAAATAATACATCAATGGATGCATTGTAATTGAATAAATTAATGCACCAGGATTTTGTTAAAGAAATAAGAGTTTTATTTAGTATTGTATGTTGTACTTAAAAAATTTATAGTTATACTTAAAATTTTACAATTATTTTAAATACTTTAACTATAATAAAACAAAATTTGAGAATATTAATAGTAATAATTTTGATAACAAGTGTTTATCAAGAAAAGATATATAGACAAGACAAGAAAATATAATAAATTTATAATTATTCTTTCTTTAGCAAACAAATTTAATCATTCTTGGTGATGAAAAAATTTTTTAGTTTATTATAACCTATATTTTTTTAATATCAATGTATATAAATATTTATCAGAATTATAGGTATAAAAAGATTTTAAAAAATTTATATCAGAATTTTTTGAAAGTATAGTTTTTTTTTTTATCAATGTAGAGTAGACATGCAGTGCTTGATACTACAAATATCCAAAATGTAGATATCTAGATTTCTGTCAGATGTCTAGCCCTTACAAAATATGGATATTCAATTTCCACTAGTTTTAATTGATATTAGATTAAATAATTATATTAAATAATTGATATTAAATAAGAAAGATATTAAATAATTCATATTAAATAATAAAAAGATATTAAATAATTGATATTAGTAGACAAATGCACAAATTAATGGATTCAGGAACTGATATAAATTCATGAGAAAGTGTTTAGTTTAATTAAATCAGGATTCGGTAATTTAGGGGACTACGATCAACAAGTGGACCCTCAAGAAATTTTCAATTAATCCCTTATTATAATTTTTATGATATGGAAAAAAAAAAGATTTTGGAATAGTCATAGATTGCTAACAAATCCATTCTGGCACGGTAATCTACATGTTTGGGGCAATTGGTACCGGTATTAGTAACTCCTGTGATTTAGCCACCTTTTAAAAGTAACATAGTGATTTTCATTTACTTTGTGTCCACAATTTATTGAAAATAAATAATAATTCCATACAAGAAGAAAAAAGCTCATAATTTTAATTTGTACAAATTAGATATTGTAAAAGAACTTTTAAAAATAAAAATAGATTCTTCAAAATTATAAGAAAATAATTGTGAATTTTTATAACAAAATACTTAAATGTAGAACTGAAAAAATATGAATATTAACTAAGTTCATTGTAATTAAGTTTAATTGAAATACTTGTTCTACACAAAATGATACTACACTTTAAACTCCTGAATTTCTATTTTTTCATCATGTGATATTGAACTCTATCAATAAAGAATACATTCGCTTATCAGAGCACATTTTTTACAATTGTCATAATAATTAATTTCAAATCTCTAAATGTTTATTTTCTTCTAGATGCTGTAAGAAAAAATGCAGCTTTGTGCAATATTACTGATGCAGTACTTACATCCTGTGCGAAAAATCGATTCTTTTACGGCATGCAAAAGCTAAATATTTGAATTGAAAAAAAAATTGTAGAATAATAAAATGTTTTATTCATATGATGTTTTGAATTCATTTTAAAATACATGTTCTATTAGTATAATGATATATGCTGCATTTACTTATCACTGTAAGAGTTTTTCAAACATTAATTTCTCACTGTAAATGGTCTATTTTTTTATTTTGCTTGGTTCGTAAAAGTCCTAACTGCGTTTTCTCATTTTCTCTTCATCATCATTATTATTATTATATCAAAATATTTTGTTGAGCATTTTTTGTGCTGTTAAACATCACAAAACAGAAATGTATCATTTATTTTTAAAAAAATCAAGTGGGATATCCCACCTGCCAAACTTTTTTAATCATAATTTGTAATTAGAACGTAATATATTTTTTAATAATAAATTAAAAGTGATTGAATAGATTTGGTAAATAAAAGGTTACCTTTAATCACTTAAAACTCTGTTTTGAAACTTAATACTCATAGAGAAATCCATATTTATTCAATATACATGTGTGGTTTCTTGCTTTAAGTTCATTTATTATCTTTCTGGTTTGATAATGCTCAATTGAATCGATGTCTACTTTCTAAAGCAAAATGTTTTAAATAAAGTGATACTAAGAATAAAAAATGATATTTTACATTAGATATATATTTATTCTATAGCTGTGTAGTTGAACCAAATTTATTGCCTTTGATGTTTTCTACAATATAGATTTTTTTTTATTGAAAATCAATATTTTCATGCTCAGATACCTTTACTTAAAAGCAAATAATTAATATTTGTGATTTGCATGTAATACATAGCATTTTATGTTGGAATTATTACAACTTTTTTAAGGTAAGTTGAAATTTAAAATTAATCTGAAAAAGTTCCTGTAGTAAGAAATAAATGAATTGTCTTTTATATGAATTTATTATTGTGAAATTAAGTTAATTTTAATATTTTATAAAATAAAACTAAGCAAATTAAAAATTATTTATTAGAATTTTAATATTTACGCAATTCAGTTGAATAAGAAATTTAAAAGTGACAACAAAATATTTCACAATATAAGAAACGGCCATTCATAAAAAATAATAATATATGATTGG
This sequence comes from Latrodectus hesperus, assembly GCA_037975125.1. Lineage (NCBI taxonomy): Eukaryota > Metazoa > Arthropoda > Arachnida > Araneae > Theridiidae > Latrodectus > Latrodectus hesperus. The sequence continues at coordinate 69,386,727 of CM075852.1, forward strand.
AAGATCATGCGCATTCTGCCGTGTCAGATTAATGACGTCACTACCGATGCTATGTGACGTCATATCCAAAACACATCCACCAGTGGTTATCTGTGGACTATTAGGCGTCTACTGGATGTCTTCTGGACGGTCAGTGGATGGTGCACTGGATCATTTATGGACGTCCAGTGGATGTCTACTGGATCACGGTGGATCATCCTAATAACATCCAGTGGACGTCCAATGGACGTACTTGTGTTGTGTGGGTAATGTCTGTAAGGAGTTTTTCTGCTTCTTGCGTGATGTATTTAATAAGTGTTGATGTTCCTGTTTCGTTCCCTATTTTTCTGTTTCTACAATAGGTATTGATATTGTCATAATTTTTAATGAGATATTTTGAAGACTAGTTTTTGGAAATTTGATATAACTGTGGAACCGTAAATTGGGGTGATGCATAGATAATTATTGGTTTAATAATAGTTGTGTAGATCAATTGTTTAATTTTGAAGTTTAACCTAGCATTTTTCCCAATTATTGAGAAAAGGTTTGCTTTTATCTCTATGAATTTATTCCTAATTTTTTCAATTTGTTGGTTTCATATGAGTCCATAATTATTCTACGGTAATCAACTTTTCTTGGCATTATTTTGTTTCATTTTGAACTAATTAACTTTTCGGGAAATTTTTTTTGGCCAAAGAAATTTGATTGGCTTAAGAAAAGATGATTGCTCGAATTCATTTTCTATCTTTCGAACGATTTAGTTAGTTGTTGTGGCTTATCTTCGAAACGTCTGATGAAGTCAAACAAGGTTTATCAGACTGTTGACTCTAAGGAAATCGAGGACCAGAAGGGGGGATGTGTATATTTTCTGTCTGGAAAGTCCCAAATAGTCCAGTTATAGGAGAAACCTGCTCAGTTTTACATTTAGGGCAGACCTTAAAGATATTTCTGCCTTCGAAATACATGAGACTCCTAGTGTGGCCGTTTGCTAGTCTGGAAATCGTGGTTCTAGATGCTTTGTCACAATTGAGGGTGAATAAAGAGCCAGGCTTTTTGCACGTGTACCAGTGATAACATGGAGGAACCCTCCTCACTTTCGAAATTTCAGAATTAACTATTCTAAAAAAGTAAGGTTTAATTATGGTAGATTTAATAATTTGTTTAAATTACTAGTGAAATATTACTTAGTATAGCTGTGGATAATATCTGCAAAGAGAGCCAGTTTAATAGTTTTGGGATGTCATTAACATATGTTAAGAAGTGAATTGGACCTAATTTACTTCCTTGCGGAACTCCACATTTTGTTTCTTGGAGTGAGGAATTGCAATTTTTCATAGTTTACAATGAATTTTCTGTTTTCGAGGTATGATTTATTTAGTATTATGAGGCGTGTGGGGAATTGGAAGATTAGGAATTTGTAAAGTATGCCTTCGATCCAGACCAGGCCGAAAGCTTTGGCCACATCCAGCATTACGGCAGCAGTTGCTTATCCTTAGGTATAACCTTCATGAATAAATTCTATAATTCTGTGAAGTTCCTAAGTAGCAAAATAGCTTGGCCCTATATTGGCTAATCATGGCGTTGTCTAGGTCCACTATTGGCGATCTACATTTGGCCAATCCTGGATGGTCTACATTTCGTTCAATACGTTCTACGTTTCGTAGGACCAATGTGGGTTGCCAAGATAGGACCAGGCCACACAACCTTCATTGGACCAATCTGGGTGGCCAAGACAATTGGTACAATTTAGCCAGCCAAGATAGGATTTATCTTGGCTTATAGGTTTGTCTACATTACATGTAGCTCATAATAATAATAGCAAAGGATTTTTGTTTTGTAATTATTAAATTAGAAGAAAGTTATATTAAATTGCTATAAATACAAGCTGTAATTTTGCATCCTATATAAATAATATAATTATCATGCTTGAAAATTATGAATTTGCATTCCATTTTAAAAAGTAAAAACAAGTGACAAATTTGTTATTCTTTTAAGCAATATTTACAATTTTAGCCAAATTTACAAATTAGTGCTATATGATGAAAATCACAATAAGTTGAAATTAACATACAAAAGAGAAAGAGAAGTGAAGTAAAAAATAAGTAAATATTTACCACCTACCAATTGTGAATACATGGTTTACTTACTATATTTTGCTAATCTATTAAATTAAAATTAGCTGTATCGATTCATCTGAATTGAAATGTGTTTCAGTGCATGCAATAAGTAGTTTAACATCTGTTACGGACAATTTATTTTAATATAAATGGCCGATTTATTTGTTTCCTTAATTACATTCCTTGAATTGTTATTCTAAAATTTAAATATAATCCAAAATATGAAAATAATATTTAATACTTAATTTACCAAAAGTGCCAGATTTATAAGAAGAAAAATGATAAAATTAAATTGTGTTTCTATAGATTTACATTTAAATTTATGTAAAATAATGTATAACAGAGTATTAAGAAATCATTCTTACTTCATTATAAAAAATATTTTTATAAAGAGGTCTTGTGCATTTGTAATATAATATTACGAATGCAAAAAACCTTATAATTATATCTCCTATATATAAAGTTTCCGAATTAAATAAGATTTATGTATTATTGAGAACTGTAAATTTTCTTAGTTTTTTATTGTTTATTTTTTTAATTAGTTAGAATCTTATTGTTATTGTTATTGATAAAAAAATATTCCTGTTGTATTTTTATGAAAAGTTTGCCTTTTTCTTTAAATAGGAAATTATACACAATATGAGTTTAAAATCATTTTTTATAGTTACTTTGTTTTTAGAATTTAATTCACGATACTTTAGATTTGAGTTGTGGAATTTAATTTGAAAATTTAACTGGAAAGAATTGTTGATTTACCTATGACTTTTATTGATCTAAATTTCTGCATAATTCTTATGAATAAAATAAGCTCTGTTATGCAAATTCTTATTTATTTAAAATAAAATCAAGCATCGACTTGTAGCAATGAATCAGGGCAAGGAAGCAGTTTCTCCTCTGCTTACAATATTTGAAAACATTTATTTACCTTAGAAAACATGCATCTCTTTCATTCCTTTCAAAATTAACTGTAACCATCTAAAATTGTACAGAAAGTCTCATTTGCAATGAGTTATCTTCCTTGTAACGAACTCCTCTCACATATGTGAGAAGTTATTTGAAATAGTACTGTCGAATACTTATAAAATTGTAGAAAAATAATTTTAATACGTTAACTTTCAATATTTACTTTCTATAATCATGCTTTATGCAATCAATATGGATTAGGTGGAACATGTTTGAATATTTTACGAGTCCTCTTTTACTTTTATTGTATAGCAAAACAATAGGATAGCAGTTATGCTTATCAAATTGTATTGTACTACATTTTAGAAATTTATAAAAAGTTGCGAAATTTAAAAGCATTCAACTTTTATAAAAGTAAGGTAGAATTTTGGGTTGAATATTTTCACAGAAAGGTTTATTTTAAACTTTTGAAAATTCTGAATGCTGTAAAATGACAAAAATTATTTTAATTGTTCAAAATTAGTTTTCTTATCCACATTTCAAGAACTGTAGTGTATTTTTTGTTACAGAATAAGTTAGTAATTTTCGTTTCACTTGTTTCTTAATGCGTACAATATTGTTAATCTAATAAAATATTTAATGACTTGGCAGATCAGGCTTTACGTTAGAAAATTTGAATAAGCTTATACAGCTCCTTTTGTTAAAAAAAAATATCTCCATGTGTTTGTAAAAATATAAGGAAAGTTCTTTGTATAAACGACAGGAATTTATTTGCACGTTTTAAATCTTCTTTGTGATGCGACCGGCTGGAAAGAAGTTTTACTTTAAAAAATTCTGCAGCAACATTATTATTTATATTACTATAAATTATTATTTATATAATTATAAATAGTATTTATATATCAAGAATAAAAATTAAGAGTAAAGGTCAAATTTGAAAAAGTAATAATTTGTAAAATTGATAATCCGCCAAAAAATCGTCCACTTCAGAGTTTGGAATCATGGATTATACGACACTTGTGCCCATGTATATACCTTGTGATAAAAATAATATAAAGTAGTGTCATTAAAGTTTCCTACTGAGATTTAAAAAGCTTACCAGATAATTCAGTATTCCTACATTTACAAATAATTAATTTAAAAGTTCAATTTATTACACTTGCCTAAAAATCCAAAACATATTAATTTAATTGTAATTGTAATTTTTTATTAGACTTATTACCAACCGAAAAAAAATTAACACTCAAATTTTCCTTGTGCATTATATATAACGCTAACATTTTTTATTTATTTGTTTTTTTTTTATTTATTTGAAAATTTAGCAAACTGAATGAGATGTTTTGAAATTATTTTTCTTTAGATGCAAAATTAGCTGTAGTAAACTTCAAAGGGCTTGCGACGCTCCATAGGTTCAGTGAGGGGCACAAAAAAGTTTGGTTTCACTGCAACACTCCCGAGGAAATCAGGAAATTTCCCATTAAAAATGGAAAATATTCGATGATTTGTTGTTGTTGTTCTTCTTCTTAGAGTTGGGTTTGTATGTGATTGGGCACCTCTGCTTTTATCAGCATTTTGTACTATTAAATCCAAACCCAATGTTTCCTAGTTCCAATTTCTCGGGTCACCCACTTTATTAATAAAGTCCGATAACCCTTTAATGGAGTCTAGGTGTAACTCTCTAGTACGGATGATTCTTAAAGAAGTTAATCTAGGGAGGGCAAGAGCCTCGCATTCGTAAATGATATGCTTGGCCGTTTCCTCTTGCGTATGACATTTCCTGCAGATAGGGTCTTGCTGAAACAGTCCCATTTTATGGAGGTGTTTTCTGAAATAGTAGTGCCCAGTTATGAAGCCTACGATAAAGCGTATCTTCTGCATAGAGCATCTTAGAATTTCAGAGGCAATCCTCGCTGACGATCCACAGATCATACTTTTAGCTTGGGTTTGACCAGGAGTGTTGGGCCAAGCTTCATACATTTTCCATTTTTCCCATCTAATAACATTGGTTTCTGCGGTCTTCAAATTGAAAAGGTTCTGCACCGATGGGAGCAAAAGACGATACTTGTTTAGCAAGTTCATCAGCCCTTCCATTACCTTCGATACCTTTGTGTCCTGGCACCCATACAAGGATCACCCTGTTTCTAGTTACCAGTTCTATAAGAAGGTTTCTGCATTCCAAAATCATTTTAGATGATGATTTGTTAACAGTTTTAGAGAAGTGATTTGATGCAAAACAGGACAGCAACTGGTTTCGCTTATTCTTGAAATTTCATTGGATACCTTGTCGGTTATGAAACTTGAAGGAAGCATTTTGAATAAATTTTATCTAGAAAAATTTCATTAATGCATCATTTGAATATTCATCATGCATGATCATTTGAATATTTGTAGCTTTTTCTTTATTTACAAGAAGTTGTGCTTGCATAGTTGTTTATATCATACAAAGAGCATTTTTATATACAAACTGCTGAAGTAAATTAGCTGAAGTCTATATATCTGTGACACTAAAAACAACTAAATTATTTAAAAATAATATATTTAAAGAACAAGAAACACATGTTCAGAAACCATGAAGAAACACAAGAACAGCAATGAATGTGATTCTTATTTTTTAAAAAAATCTTGTCTCTTTAATGTTTGAAATGACTTTTGTATCACTTTTAATGTAAACGGATAAAAAAATTTTTTTTCGTTATTTGGGTCTAAACTTTTAAATGGTTATATTTCAATTAGTTATCTGTTTTCCTGTATTTGATTGAAGTTCATCATTATTCATTCAGTGTGCAGTTCTAAAAATTCAATTAGTTGTAAATGAATTAAATAAAATCTAAAAATTCAATTAGTCGTAAATGAATTAAATAAATAACATCGAATTACATTTCGATGGAAGATTTTATGTTTCTATTAAATGGAATTGCTGAAGTAATATTTTTTTTTATATAAAAGTGAGGTTTTCATGCTTTTACTAATCCAAAATTTAATCAATAATTTTGTTTATAAATGCAGTTTTTACGTAATCTCATTATTGTCAATGATAAAAAGGAAAGAATATTTCGCACAAGTTAGTAAAATTGTTCTAATGAAAATTTTTTTTAATGTTTTAGGTGATATTTTATATTTTGTGCATTAAAATTATTTAACTGGAAGAATACTGATTTCAATAATTGAATTAATGTTCTTTACTGTAAATTGGGACTTCGTTTTACAGTAATATAGCATAAGGATGAAATCGAAATTGCTTTTTTTGATTGCCATTGAAGAGGAACTTGCAGCTAATCGGGAAACCACGTACAATTGTTGAAAAAACAATTATAGTCTTCCTTGTATTGTTGAGAAAGAAATATATGGATTATATTTTTTAGTTATGAAAATTTATTTTTGAAGGATGCTCAAATGAAAAGCATATAAAAGAGCTTGCCTTGTTTCAGATGAACGCGTTAGTACAGCTGAGAAAACAATAACAATAATCTGAAAAAATGAAGTAGATTAATTATTTCTCCCTAAATTTAATTCCAAATAAGAAAGAGCATGATGAGTAATGAAAACTAATTGAGTATAAATTTTTTAATGCTGTAGTTGATCTAAAATTTTCATATATCCATTCTAAAATATTTTATATCATAACTGCTCTCGTATTTTGTGCTGAAAAGATTAAATATTTTTTAGATATGTTTGTAAAATTAAAGTTATTTTCATACAATTCTTTAAATGTTTTAACTGTATGAAAAAGCTAATTTTATCATGCATAAAATTTGAATCTAAAATTGAAGATAAACTCTTTAAAAGAAAGTTTTTTTTTTGATATTGAGTTTCTATTTACATGCCTCATCTTAGCAATAATTGCATGCACATTTCATGATATTGATACAAATTAGATTTTACTGACTGAAACAGTTTTAAAAATATTTATTTAGTATTTTGAATTGTTTTTAAAGTACCGCTGTAGATCATACTCATTGTACATATTTACAGGGTGACAACTTTATCCTGTTGACAAAAAAAATATTGTATTAAACTAAAAACATCAAATTTATTTAAAAAAAACTAACTTTACTTAAGTCATTTGTTACTTAGATACAACAGATTTAAGTATTTTCAAAATGACCCCCTTTGGCATCGATACAGAGCCAAACATCGCGTAAAATTTTCTGCATTGGGCAAATTACAAAATTATTATAATTCTTTCCTTTAAAATAATGATTAGCAGCAAAGAAATGATGAAAAAAAATTTTTTTTTATTGGAAACTGATAAAAAAAATTAATAGCAAATAACGAAATAACTTATTTTTAAGAATTGGAAAAATAAAGAAAGGAATGTATAAATTCAAGCAAAAAGATTATACAATTAGATAAGTGAGGGCTTAAGGTACTCTCACGCTCGAAAGGTTGCGGGTTCAATACTTGAAGTGGTCTAGCACATAGAGTTAAATACATGTTAAGTTTGATGTTAGGAGAAGAAATGAAATAGGAGATAAATAATGCGCTTTTACTTTCTGCGCCGGGGGTGTGCTTGAGAATTTGCCCTCTAGTGAGGCGAAAATGAGACACAATGAAAACGTAAATATTTACTATGAAAACATTCATGCAAGAAACCATCTGACACATTTCATGTTCTGCCTGTCTAGTGACTGTCTTTGATTTGAATGTAATTTTTACACAAATAAAATTTTAATTTAAAAATAAATCTATAAAATCCGGTAATACTTTTTAGGAAAAACGATTCTTCGTTAAATATTTTTCAATAGATTTAAAGATTTCTTTTGTAGAAGGTTGTAGAAATATCCAGTAAAAAATTAGAGCACTGAACCGACCCGCGCATTCTTGCTATATAAATAATTTAGTCAAGTTTTCTGGTTCTTTCAGTTTTTTAAAAATTTATAAGAAAGCTTATTATTTTTTTTATTAGATGATATTTGTCCTTATATAAAGAAGAAAGTGTTTTAAAGTTAGGATTATAAAAATAAAAATATCCTGTTTTCCAACTCTTTGGAACATGGGTTTTGAAACTTTTTTTTCTCGTGTACCACTTTCAAAGTTTTACTATTTTCGGTGATCTCCTGCTACTGCATTTCTACTGTATTCCCGAAACTCCTAAAAAATATCACCCTAAATTGGGGGTGTTAAGACGAAAAAAAAAATAGCTTTTTCTTGTGTCATATTTATTAAAATAATACAGAATTATTTCTATTCTATTTATTAAAATAATACAAAATTATAAACATTTATTATTACAAACAATCAACAATTGACGAAACTCAGCAATGAACTCTGAAATGTAAATCAACAATAAAAAATAGTCATATTTTTAATAATACGGCTCATGGGCGGCACTTTGCAAGTCTCGACATATGGTGTACACTCTTGTACTATTATCTATTGTTCTATTCAATTCTGTGTTTGAACTGAATCTCGAATATTTTTGGGAACCTACCTAGTAAATGATGCTACCTGTCTACATTGATAGGTAAATCCAAGCCAAAACTTTTGTTCTTTATTATGAAAAGCAAAAACTTTTTGGGGAACCCCATTTACAACTTGTGAACCCCTGTTTTCTTTTCACATCTACGTGAACCCCATCTGGTCACTTATGGTCCCCTGGGGGTCCACCTGGACCACTTTGGGAACCTATGCTTCAGAATAATTAAGTCTTCTACGAACCTTTGATAAAATAGGCATGGTGAAAAGATGTTCACTAGTTCATCTCAGTTGATTAGCAGGATACAAATTGTTCATTTCAGTATTAATTATATGAAACCAATTCATATATTTAGAAATTAATTTTGTTCTTTGTGTTACACCGATTTTTATTTCAGTTAACAAATTCTCTAAAAAAGCCATTCACTTTGTAATTTCAAAATAGTGTTTCAACCGTAACATTGATTTGTCTTCATTTTATTTTTTAAACGCTTATGACGCAATAATTGCGCTGTATTATTAACAGACAATCTTTAACATAAAGTATCCAGGAGTATTCGACAATAAATAAATAAATAGCATTGTAGTCAAGGTTACTATATTAAATTTTTAAAATTGTTTTCTTTGGGATTTAATTTTGCCTTTAGCGAATTAATTAACATTTTATGTTTATCAAATAAATGCATGACTTTTGCTAGGCATTAGTTTCAAAGATTTTAAATAGGAGCCTTTATGAAAATATTTTTAATACTGAAGTTACAAATACGTCATTAAGTCTATATTAACAAGTACATAAATTTGATGTAATACAAATCAGCATTATTTCTTTGGGTATTTGTGACATATTATATTTAGAAAATATTAAGAAATGAGAATTCATAAATAATTTATAAAGAATATTAAGAATTCATAAATAAGTTTATAACTAATTTTGTTCTTTGTTACGTGATCAACTTATTTCTATCAACACATTTTCTAAAGAAGGCCAACCACTTTGAAATTTGAAAACACTTATTGAGCCGCTTTGCTGGTTTATCGCCATTTTATTTTTTTCAAGCATTTATAACCAAATAAATGCACCGCATTACGTGCCGAGATTATTTAACATAAAGTATAGCCAGAATATTCAACACAGGACGAATGAATGTTGTAATTAAAATTACAATATTAGATCTTTTCAACTGGCTTCTTTTAGAATTAAATTTACCTTTATTGAATTAATTAACACTTTAGGTTTATCAAATAATTGCCTGCATTTTGTTAGTTTCATCGAAATTAAATATATATTGAGAAAATGATTTCAATACTGAAATTTTATAATGCTGTAAGTTTTTACCTTTATATTAACAAGCATATAAATTTGATGTAATCTTCTTCTTCTTAAGGTTGGATTTGTATGTCATTGGCACCTCTGCTTCAATCAGCATTTTGTTCCATTAACTCCAAATCCAATATTTCCTAGTTCCAGTTACTCGAGTCACCCACTTTGTTAATAATGTCCGATATAACCCTTTAATGGAGTCTAGGTGTAACTCTCTAGTATGGATAGTGCCTAAAGAAGTTAATCTAGGGAAGGTAAGAGCCTCGCATTCGTAAATGATATGCTTGGCCGTTTCCTCTTGCGTATGACATTTCCTGCAGATAGGGTCTTGCTAAAACAGTCCCATTTTATGGAGGTGTTTTCTGAAATAGTAGTGGCCAGTTATGAAGCCTACGATTAAACGTATCTTCTACCTAGAGTTTCTAAGAATTTCAGAGGCAATTCTCGCTGATGATCCACAGATCATACTTTTAGCGTGGGTTTGACCAGGCGTGTTGAGCCAAGCTTCATACATCTTCTATCTTTCCCATTTAAGAAAATTGGTTTTTGCGTTCTTCAAATTGAAAGTTCTGCACCAATGGGAACAAAAAGACGATCTTTGTTTAGCAAGCTCATCAGCCCTTTCATTACCTTCGATACCTTTGTGCTCTGGCATCCATACAAGGATCACCTTGTTTCTAGTTGCCAGTTCTGTAAGAAGGTTTCTACATTCCAAAATCATTTTGGATTTGATTTCGAAAGAATTAAACACTTTTATAGCGGCTTGACTGTCACTAAAAATTAGAATCCGCTTACCATAGTAGCCCTTCCTCATATTTAGTCGCAGACAGTGGATAATGGCCAAACCTTCTGCCTTGAAGACCGTAGCGTATCGCCCAAGGCTTACAGATAGGCTGATTCTTGGTGACACGCCATATACTCCCAATCCTGAGAGGCTGTTCTTCAGTGATCCGCCTATGTACCAGATTAGATCTCCTGTTTTAGTTTCAAACATGTTGTTATCCCATTCGTCTCTATTTGGAAAAACTACTTCAAATGTCCTATCAAACATGTATGATTTTTCCATGATGTCTTAGGGCATCAGGAAAGTAGCATCTTGAATTTTTCTGGTATTTCCCCTGTGTCTTTTGGCAACAGGCTGGTCGTACTAGTGGTTTTGCAGCTGCATTCTGTATGCAATCATTCTGGCAGTGCTGCAGATGAAGATGTCCAAGGGAGTCAGATCCAACACAACCTCCAATGCTTTGGTTGGCGTGGTGGACATTGCTCCTGTGATGCAGAGACAGGCCAGTCTTTGTAGACCTCCTAGTCTGTCAATCACAGTCTTCTGTTCCACCTTACGCCACCAGATCACACAGGCTTATGTGAGAATGGGCCTGCCAATAGCTGTGTACATCCATAACATCAGTTTCGGATGTAAACCCCAGTTTTTACCAAGAATTCGCCTGCAAATCATAATGCTTTTCTTTGCTCGGTTAATTTTATCATCAATGTGCTTATTCCAGGATATTATGGCGGAATCCACATTGGAAATTGTTTCGCCAAAACCAATAATGGAAAGCGAAACCAAATATAACTATTGTGTTGCTAATTTACCACACCCGATACAGCGATGCTAATACGTGATGTGATTTTAAATACGGACAAAACAGATCCATACTAGAATTTTAAAGAATCAGTGATTTCTCGTTGTGGTGAATCAAACACTCAATAAATTAGACAACTGCTTGCTGGAGAACAATTAGGAGATCGGAAACCATAAAAACTTTTGAGAGTGATGGAACGGCATGCAGAATCGCACAATGTAAGTTAAAATCTACTTCTAGAACTATTCTTGCAACAACTACCTATTCCTACAAAATTCAGTTAATATTAGCATCTATTCAACCTCTAACTCCGCATGAAGCTGCTAAAGGTGCTGATAGAATTTTAGAAATAACACCTATTCAAGTCAGTAGCACATCGATTTCTACTGATTCTGCTGAATTATCCTCTAATTCTACCTTGTTAGCTGAGTTCAAGAGTCTTCGCAGAGAAATCGCAGCTCTTTGAAAGTCACGAAGTTTCTCTCGCAACAGATACTATCCACGGAAATCCAGTGCTAGTGCACCGCGTTCTACTATTTGTTGATAACACCGTAAATACAAGGAAAAAGCCAATAAATGCCGCACACCATGCTCATTCCTGGGAAACGAAAACCGGCTTGCTTAGAGGAGACATATGTCAAGCCTTTCTACTCTCATCGCTTGTTTTTCCGCGATAAAAGAACTGATATGCTGTTCTTAGTTGACACGGGCAGCGATTGTTACTTGCTTCCAGCTACTAAAAATGAATGTAGCATGAAACCTGTGCAAATTTTTAATGCTGCCAATGGTACTCCAATACAAGTTTATGGTCAAAAACTCATGTCTGTAGATTTAGATCCTAGTTTGTTTTTTTTTCATTTTTTATATGTAATATATCTCAAGCAATATTAGGTGCTTATTTTTTGCATAATTTGAATTTAAAACCTGATTTAAGAAATGGTAAATTGTTTGATATGTAAGGGGTGAGCAAATGAAAAGGTAGGAAACGACGTAAACGTAACAGTTAAATATTTGCATATTCCGAAATGGGAGAACGTAGTGAGACATATCATGATGTGATTGGAGTCTCTGACTGGGATCGGAGCATGTGCGGGCACCCACATGCGCAGGAGAGAGCAGAGACTCGTATCAAAAGTGGCACCCAAATGATGCTCCAGTCCGTATTAGGACAGGATGTCGTTCCCGGTTGCAAAATTCGACGATTGAAGAGCAGCGAGATATTTTTCGATTTCTGACGGCGGAAGGTGAGAAACTGGCAGCCATTCATCGCCGGATGGTGACCGTTTATGGGGAGAAATGTGTCTCCGACAAGTCTGACCGAAAATTGAATGCTCGTTTTCAACAGGCTGTGAGAGTGTGGGTGATGACCCGAAACCAGGCCTGGCAAACACTGCCATCACGAGCGATCTCATGGACAAGGTGGACGACCTAGTGAGAGGTGATCGGCATGTCACATTGCGAATGTTGGTGGTGAAGGTGGATGTCAGCTATGGAACCGTGTGAACCGTGTTCACGATTGGTTGCGATATCGGAAGGTGTGTGCCTCTTGTGTTCCGAATCTGCTGACCGACCAGCAAAAGGAACTGCGTATAAAGCTAGCACTGCAACATCTGTTTCGGTATCATGAAGACCCAGCTTTCATGGAGTGGATCGTCACAGGTGATTAGACCTGGTGCCATCGCTACGAGCCAGAGACAAAGCGGGACAGCTTGCAGTGGAAGCATGCGCCGTAACCTCACCCTAAAAAGTTCAAATCCGTGCCGTTAGCATGAAAGGTGTTGCTCACCATCTTTTTCGACATTCAAGGTCCGATACTCGTGGAATTCCTCGAGCACAGAAAAGCCATGAACTCTGATGTGTACTGTGAGAAACTCCGACACCTACGCAGGTCAATCAAGAACAAAAGACCGGGAATGCTCACGAAGGGTGTGGTTCTGCTCCATGATAACGCGCGTCCACACGTCTCCGGAGTCCTACACATATAACTGGTCAAGTTCAAGTTGGAAGACATTGGACCCTCCACCCCACATTCTAGACAAGTTGCCCTGCGATTTCCATGTATTTGATCCACTGAAGAAACACCTGAAAGAGAAGCGCTTCAACTCAAACTACATACTCCAGAACGCTGTGACTGGGTCTTGTCACGGCCACAGGAATTCTGGGAACAAGGAATCCTGCGACTTTTTCATCTGTGGGATCGTTGTGCTCAAGCTTATGATATATATTTTGAATATAGTCTACATTTGTACCCACCATGTCGTTTCGTACCTTTTCATTTGATTAACCCTTATATGTACTAAATTAAATTCTCATGGTATTGTTAATAGTACTAATATACAGGGTGATTATAAAAAAACTTTGCCAACATCTGCACTTCTAGCGTCCATTCTATTTAACCGATCAAGATGATATTTCAAATATAGTTCTTTTGAGATATGCGCTCGAGATTCTGTGAATGGCAACACAGTGGCCCTCGCGGTTACAGTTATAGTGACAGAAACTCGAAATTTTCGAATGGCAACGTCTACGTTTTACCATCGCAAAATGTTCAGCACATGCGAAAACCCTAAATAGCGTTGAAACGGTACCGATATGTCTAAAAACGGACGTGTTCTGCAAACACAAAAAAGAGTTCTGAAAACCGGCCAATAAAACACGATCTGGGCGCACGCAATAAATTTGCATGTGACAGAGTCAAGAAACCAATCACAGAACGCCGGTCGCCAGATATTCAGCGTAGGAAACCTATAAAATACCAAGCGGGTATGCGAAGTCGTCATTCGGGAACTCGCACATGCCGACGATATGAGTCTTCCTAGGAAAGTTCGCGGTGAATTGATCAAACTCTATTACCAAAATGGGATGAACGCTGCGGAAGCCTTGCGTGTGTATCGCTGCAATCATCGACAACGATGCGGCCCATGTACTCTGCAAGCTCTGCGTGATTTAGTGCGGAAATTCGAAGATACAGGCTGCACCTGTGACAAACAGCGCTCCGGACGGCCAACTGTTTCTGAGGACGTTGTCATGGAAGTGCACCATACAGTGACTGCAGGACACACAGAAACGCAAGAGGCATAGCGCGCGTGTTGGATATTCCGAACTCAACGGTCCGGAAGCTCTTGCGCTCGGTACTTCACATGTTTCCCTATCGGTTCCAGTGCGTCCAGATGTTGGAGCCGGGTGACCCACAACAACGTCTGGACTTCGCAAATGCATTTTTGTTACGATATGATGCGGATAACGACTGGCCACTTCGCATACTATGGACGGACGAGGCGCATTTCACCTTAAATGGCAGCATTAACACAAAGAATTGTGTGCACTGGGGAGAGACGAATCCACATGCTGTGGCGCCAGTACCATTATTTGACGCCAAAGTGACTGCGTGGTGCGGCATTACAGCTACATTTGTTCTGGGCCCGTTCTTCTTTGAGGAAACGACCCCGACTGGCCCTGCAACATGTTCTGTAACGGGCCCTCGGTATGCAGCCATGCTGAAAAATTATGTCTTACCGGAGTTGCGTCGGCTGAATGCACTCAATGACATTGTTTGGATGCAAGATGGCGCACCTCCACATATAGCGAGGTCAGTTAAAAGGCTCCTGGATCAGCATTTTGGTGATCGCATCATCTCACGCTATTATCTTTTTCCGTGGCCTGCGCGATCCCCAGATCTGACGCCTATGGATTTCTGGTTTTGGGGCTATCTCAAATCCAGAGTTTATCTGTGCAATCCTCAAACATTGTCGGATTTAAAGGATTCTATACGGCGTGAGATTGGAAACATCCCTCGTGCCATGTTGCGTGCAGCGACATTGTCCACCGTCTCCCGCAGGCAATGCGTAATTGCCTGTGATGGCACTCATGTGGAAAATGTTTGAAATTAATAAAGATTTTTTTCTCTATGTGTTCTCATCATTGAGCAGTGTCTTGTCTCTGTCGTATGCATTATGCCTCCGTGCGCCTTGAAGAACTGTTTGTATGTGTATAACACATCGGTTTTCGGACATATCGGTACCGTTTCAACGCTATTTAGGGTTTTCGCATGTGCGGAACATTTTGCGATGGTAAAAAGTAGGCGTTGCCATTCGAAAATTTCGAGTTTCTGTCATTATAACTGTAACCGCGAGGGCCACTGTGTTGCCATTCACAGATTCTCGAGCGCATATCTCAAAATAACTATATTTGAAGTATCATCTTGATCGGTTAAATAGAATGGACGCTAGAAGTGCAGATGTTGGCAAAGTTTTTTGATAATCACCCTGTATTTTCTATTAAAACTATCAATATTGCAAATGATTTTGATAAAATTTTTAAATAATTTTCCTAATATTCTTAAGCCCCTTTGCTCAAACCAAACTGTAAAGCACAATGTTGTTCACCATATAGAAACTGTAGGTTCACCTGTTTTTGCTAAGCCTCTCGATTAGCACCGGACCGTCTCAAAATTGCCAAAATAGAATTTCAACATATGCTAAACTTGTGCCATGTGCGCCCATCAACTAGTAATTATGCTTCTCGATTAGATATGGTTCCTAAGAAAAACGGTGATGATTGGCGTCCTGTTGTTGATTATAGAGCCCTTAATGCTCAAACCAAAAGGGACAATTATCCAATTCCAAGCATTTTAGATTTTACTAATGAACTTCATGGAACCAAAATACCCTCTCATATTGACTTAGTTAAGGCATTTCATCAAATTCCGATTACTCCTGTGGATGTTCATAAAACTGCCATTTGTGTACTTTTCGGAATCTTCGAGAACACTCGGATGCAGTTTCGCTTGTGCAATGCATCCAACACATTTCAAAGGTTAATTGATGAAGTTACCAAAGGCTTAAATGGTATTTATGCCTTCATTCATGACATTTTAATTATTTCTAAAAACAGAGAAGAGCATTTTGAACATCTTTATGCTCTGTTCACTAGGTTCTATCATTATGGACTAACAATAAAATTTTTCAAGTGTATATTTGGAGTTCCTATTTTAGAATTCTCGGGATTTTAAGTTTCCAAAGAAGGTTTATCTCCAATTCCTGATTGAGTCAGTGCTATGGAAAAATTCCCAAGGCCTGATTCTTTTACTCAACTTCGTAGATTTTTAGGTCTATTCAATTTTTATCGCAGATTTATTCCAAAAGTTGCTCCTATTTTATTTCCTTTATCTAATTTTCTTGAAGGACATATTAATAAAAAGAAATCTTCACAGCCAACAAAAAATCTAAAAATCTTCTCCAGTGGTCCGAAGAAGCTGAAAAGGCATTTTTAGATGCTAAGAAAGCTTTTGCTGAAGCTACCCTCCTAAAACATCCAATTCCTGGTGCTCCTTTAAGCTTTTGGACAGACGCTTCTTTATTTGCTATTATTAGTTCCTTGAATCAACTTTCAAATGGGACGTGGGAACCCATTGCTTTCTTTTCAATGAAACTTTCTAAATGTCAAACACATTGGTCTGCTTATGATAGAGAACTTTTAGCTATTTCATCCTCCATCAAAAAGTTTCGGCATATGCTAGAAGGCAGGGAATTTTCGATCTACACTGATCAAAAACCCCTAATTGATGCTTTTAAGCAAAAGCTTGATAAATGTCCACCTCGCCAACTGAGACATTTAGACTTCATTTCCCAATTTTCTACTGATATGAGGTATGCCAAGGGATCAGAGAACATTTTAGCTGACGCATTATCTCGAATAGAAGTTGGAGCAATCTCAAGTAAAGTTTTAAATTTTCATGATATATCTCTCTCACAATTAAATGATTCTGAACTTCAAGAACTTCTGAATTTTCAAAATTCTATTACAAAACTTAGAAACAATATTTGCCTTTAAAGGACATAACTCTTTACTGTGATGTTTCCACAAATGCATCCCGTCTGTATATTCCAAAATCTTGTCGTTCAAACATTTTTGAAAATGTACATAATCTTTCCCATTCAGGCATTCGGGCAACTAAAAATTAATTTCAAAACGTTACTTTTGACCCAACATGAATTCATTTATAAAAAAAATCTATTAAATCTTGTCGAAATTGCCAACGTTTGGAAAATTTAAAGACATACTAAACCTCCCATTGGTACTTTTTCTATGCCAGATGCTCGATTTGCACACATTCATGTCGATTTTATTGGATTGCTACCCCCATCTGATGGTTATAATTACTGCATAACAGTAATTAACCTTTTTACCAGATGGCCTGAAGCTATCCCAACAAACGATATTACAGCTGAAACAACTTATAGACCACTGGTTCATAATTGGATTGCACGTTTTCTATATCCTCTTACAATAACAACTGATTTAAGTAGAAATTTTGAATGGCATTTGTTTAGACATTTAACAGAAATTTTAGGCACTAATCGCATTCGCTCAACCTCATGTCATCCCCAATCCAATGGATTGGTAGAGCGATTTTACAGACAGTTAAAATCTCCATAATAGCCCATAATCAAACTAAGTTGACCGACACACTTCCTATAGTTTTATTAGGAATTCGTTCTGCAATAAAACCTGATATAAATACAACTTGTGCAGAACTAATGTATGGAACAACCCTCAGATTATCATCTGATATTCTTAATTCTCAGAATGAACTATACACACCAACAGAAACATATGTGTCAAAACTTAAATCAATCATGCAATCTCTCAATCCTATTTCAACATCTAGGCACTGTAATAAATCAATTTATGTTGAACCCTCACTAAAAACTTGGCTCACATGTATTTTTATGTGTTGATAACGTGAATCCATTTCTCCCCTCCTTATACTGGTCCATATCCAGTAATTTATAGGACAGGTAAAAAAAATTTTTTTTGTTAAAATGAATAAGATCATAACAGTTTCTATAGATGGGCTGAAACCTGCCCATGTATTATCAGAATTACCAGATTCACCTGAAACGCCATTTATCATCCTAACATCAAAAACAACTATCTACCTAGTAAAAATGATAAATCTTGTGAAGTCCCTAAAACTACAACTCGGAATGGTCGTCATGTGCAATTTCCAAAAAGATGTAAGATGTAATACTGTTATGTAATATTATATATTAGTTATGTAATGATTTTGTATATATTTTAAACAATTCTTTTTGTAATAATTTTTCCTCACACATTTTATTGTCTTTGTATCAGCACATTATTTTTACTACTGTTGTATTATAATATGGCACATCATTTTCATTATTTTAGTTTATATATTAGAGCATTGATGTTGTCTTTCATCTTGTTCACTGGGGAGATACTCTGTAGTGATTATACATTTGTCTCTGAGCTATCTATATAAAAGTGATCAATTGTATATTGTTTATTCTCTCTGAAAAAGGATTTTCCACTTTTGTTTTATAGCTTTCGCTTCTCGTTATCTTCCATGGAAATGTATGTCTGTTATATTGTTATCATTAAAGTTTTTCGTTATAAAATGGTTTCTAATTGGATTTAACTCATTCATTTACACCTTGACACACTTCAAGTCATTGAAAATTTCAAAAACAAAATAGAAGAATTTAGGAAATATATATGATGCATGGTCTGCAAAATAGAACTGAATTTGAAGAAGATAGATATGAACTGACATTGATATTTATGTTTCTCGCAAATCAGTTTAAAAGCTCAAAAATATCAAAAAATACCGGGAAAAAGTAGAAAACAACAAAGGAAAGGAAACAAATAAATCTTTTGTCTAACAAAAATGCCTCTTTTGCACTCCCATTCGACTCGATATATGGCGCAAGGTCAAAGAGCAAAAATCCCTTTGCTCGTTTACGAAGTGAAGTTTTTCTGGATTCCTCTGAAGTAAACTGCACAAAAACTAAGGGGAAACGTCTTCTGAGTGAAGAAACTTATGAAATAAAATAAAGAACTTAATTAAAACAAGCCGAATAAAGTCAAAATTAATGAAAACAATGACATAGAAACACCCTTTTAATTCCGCCCACAAACTTCTTACAAATATGCAAACCAAAACTTACAGTCGCGCCCATAAAAATCTTAACAAGGAAATTCTAGAAAGAAACGCCCATTTTAAATGAAACATCCGATATTCAACATATAAATGAAATTTATGAAAATTACAAAGAAATTTCAAATGACAATGTTGAAATAGAAATAAATGAAATCAATTCAAAAGAGGAAAATAATATTAATAATTTTAAACTAGCAAAAATCTAAAATTTCACCAATGATAATTAAAGACCCAAAATTTAAATGGAAGTAATTTAAACAATTAATTGAAGATCTGAAAATTACAGGATATTCTGGGAAAGTGTCTGGAGGCTCTATAAATATCAAGGTACCTGATTCTTATGCACATTGAGCTATTACACCTAAATTCGTTGAACTAAAAATTAATTTCCACGCTTTTATTTTACTTACTTATAAAATTATCAAAATTGTTACTAGAACTTACTTGAAGGAACTGAAATTACAGATATTATAGAAGATCTTCAACACGATGGATTTACTCTCTGTCTTAAATATCATAAAATTCACCAAAAAAATATAACGGAATATTACACAAACTGCCTCTATTCCTAATCACATTACCTCGAACAAAACACTCAAAAACAATATATGATAAAATCTACATTTAAAACATGATGGTGAAAATCGAAGCCTACAGAGAAAAACGAGGTGTCACACAATGCTGCAGATGATAGAACTTCCATCATGTACAGTCTCCATGCCGACACACTCCAACATGTTTAAAATGCGCCGGTTATATTTCAGCTATCAGTGCTCCAAATCTAAGGAAATACCTGCAACGTGTGCCAACTGCGGCTGAGAAATTCCTTCTTACTATGGAGGGTTCCCAAAATATCCAAAAATTGAAACAAAATCCTTCATTGAAAATAGCACAATTACTAGCACAAATTATTAACACAGAACCTTTATTATCTAAAGCTATGCTGCGGTAATTAGAAATGAAGAAATTAAAAAAGCAATAGAAGAAATCAAAAGCACATTATTGATGCAGCACAACAAATTGCCACCGACTCAAAACCTAGTGGACTTTATAAAATCATTCGGAATCACAGAAGTCGTAAAAACATTATCTACTGCAGCTAACCAAAACAAAAAGAAAACAATGTCTAAAAACATTAACAGCTTCTCTCCTTTCATCATTATAGCATGGAATCCTGATGGCCTACCTCAAGAAACAGCTGAACTAAAAGATTTCATAACAGAACATAACATGGATGGGTAAAGCACACTTAAAATGCAATTTATAACACTTTTATATGGAATAGACTAAACTACAGAGGAGGAGTGGCCATTGTTGCCAAAATATCTCTTGGAGCAATAGAAAACAGCAAAAATAATACTGATAAGAAGAAATTTCTATATTCATCCAAACACATAACTATTCATCCATTAAGATTATAGCATATTATAATTCTAACAATAAATTAACTTAAAATAACATTAAAAATCTTTTTTTCGGATAAATTACCAGTTATAATAGAAAGAAACTTTAATAGCAAAAACAAAAGCTGGGGCTGCCGCAATAATAACAATCGTTCAATAAAGCTAATTAAATTCATAAATAATCTACAACTAAATATAACAGCTCCAACACTTCCCACCAACCATTCACCAAATCACCGCCCAGACATTTTTTCATCAGCAATCCACGTATTCCATTAGCAGACGATGTTATAAATGAACTTTCATCAGATCATCTGCCTATCAATGGAAATACTCTCAATAGAAATCAAACCAAAAATAAAGAAAATTGATTGGAATCTATATCATAATATTCTTATTTAAAAAAAACACCCAGAATTCCTTCCCTTGCACCACTAATAAAATCGACAGTAAAATTGATACATTCAATGAAGATCTTCAAACAGAAACTTCTTACAAAAGCAACTACTTATAAAGATGCCATACCTAACTACCATATAATACCAAAAGATATTAAGCTCATGATTAAATCACGAAATTGGATTCGCAAAAATTGGCAGAAAACTTGAGCCCCAAATTTTAAAAGAGAAATAAATACAACTAATATATGTAAATATATTAGTTGTATTCATTTCTCTTTTAACTACTAAACAGAAATATATGCAAATTATGTTAAATACTTCAACAAAATACTTGGAATGAAAAGTTTAAAAAATTATGTACAGAAGGCAATTCACTTTGGAATCTTTCTAAAACACTCAAAAGAGATACCCAAATGAATAGACCATTACATGGCAAACAAGGTCTAGTATATAGTATTGAAGAAAAAGCTGAAGTATTCGCAGATACACTTGAAGAACAATTTACCATTAATAAAAAGGATGCAGATGATGACTCGGATATTAATATAAGATCCGTCAACAATTTTTCTTCCAAAGTAAAGAACATAAACCTATAATTCCCATAAATACTTAAGAAATATTAAAAATTATTAGCAAACTTAAAAACAGAATAGCATTAGACATTGTTAACATCAGCAATATAATGATCAAAACTCTACCAGATAATTACATAATGCATCTTAAAAATATTTATAACAGCTGTTAAACTTTAAATCGTTTCCCCGAACAGTGGATAAAAGCATCCATCATTTTCTTCCCTAACCTCTAAAAGACCCAATTATGTCATAACATTATAGATCTATTAGCCTCCATCACAATAAGCAAAATATTCTAAAGAATCAAACAATAGACTCCAAGTACATCTTGATAAATCACCAAATGAACAATACAGATTTCGTAAAAATCTACATACAACTAAGCGACTCAACAGAATCCTTGATTACATAGGCAGAGCAAAACGAAATAAACTTTTAATAGCATTTCTCATGTTAGACAGCTCAAAAGCCTTCGACAAAGTATGGCATACAGGACTTTTGTGCAAATTTATAGAAATGCAAATCCCCTACAATCTTATTAAAATACTAAAAAATTATCTCTCCAGAAGAACTTTTCAAATTAACTACAACGGGCACTTCTCTACCACAAGATCAATAGAAGCAGGTGTTCTACAAGGGAGCATACTGGCTCCAATTTTATATCTTATATACACATGATATCCCTATAGACAGAAAAGACACCATAAGTTTGACGGCCTTCTATGCTGATGACCCAGGTATAAAAATAAAATCCATGGAAGTTAACTGTGCAATTACAAGACTTCAAAACAAAATGGATACAATAGAAGAATGGTGCCTGCGATGGGAAATTACTATCATTGCTCAAAAATTTCAACTTCTAATCATTAAAACTAAAAGAAAACAAAAAATTACAAATAACCTTATCCTATTCGGTATAGCAATACTTATTGTCAGTAAAGTTAAATACCTTGGTCTCATCATCAATAACAAATTAGCCGAGTTGGCAGCCGAATGGTTTGCTCTCTTGCCTTCGGTTCAACAGTTCGTGGGTTTGAATCCCACATTAGGCATGTCTGATTGTAGTGGTTCGGAATCCACTTTAAACCGTAGGTCCCGGTCTATTTAGCCCTCATGTGCAAAAAATGACCGGTGAGCGACAAACAAACCAAACCAATAACAAATTAACGTGGGAAAACCATATTAAAAGCATAATAACCAAAGCAAATTCAATTTTAAATAAACTCAAACCTATATTTTAAATAAACTTAAACCTATAACTAAACTCAATCAAAAACAACCATTAAAACCAAAAAACTTTATCTACACCTCAATCATTCGACACTTTCTAACGTAAGACTCTTCACCTACCTCGAACACACTAACACCTACAGCTATGAAGAAACTCACAAGTCATCAAAACAAAATTTTAAGAACAGAGAGAGAGAATCACAAACTCACCATATTATATAAGAAATAATACATCACGATTTAAACCTCAAACCATTGAATCAATATAAAGCTAAAATTAACCATAACTATTACCAAATAGCAATAAACTGTACCACTGCAAATTATAATGGTATTTTCAACATTGAAAACTGCTTTGATGACATTAGAATTAGACCAATCGCATCTTACTTTTGTAGTGATGCATTACTTTCGGGGAATTAATCCCCACCTTTTTTACTTCCCTCCCTCTCTCTCATTAACCACAAAGAATTTTATTCATGACCATCAGCCCCATCTCATGATGAATGAGTATAAACCTCTGGGGGGTTGGCACTCAGATCTCAAAATCAAGTTCAATAACACGAGAGCCGTAATTTCTACATTTCTGTTGAAATCAACAGTAATTTCCGATGGATAGTTTCTTAAATCATTAATACCATATAAAGAAATCTTTTACGTTACCAGTTATTTTATTAATCAAAGTTATATAAATACTACAGTTTTTGGATATTAAATGATTCTTCGTTAATGACATAAAATAGGGAGATGTGTCACATAGTGACGGCTCTCCCAATACCTTCGAGAAAACTTGTAAGTATTTCCATTCCTCCTAGCTGTACTGTATTTGATAATAAATTAAGGTAGGGCATTGTAACTTCACTGAAATATGCAATGGAATTTCGTAGGATATTGATTAAAAAGGGATAATGCAATAATTGAGCTCTCTCAATTACGAACTACATACAAAAAGCTAAATAATTTTCACATTTTAAATTAAACAATTATCTGCCATATTAAGGATCAGTCACTTATATTTTGTGAAACAATTTTTCGAAAAGTTGATACAAATTTTTTGAGATGTGTGTCGCTTTTAAACTACAATCATCGAAATATTAAATAGCTATTTAATCAAGGAAACGTTTAAACAAATCTTGTATAATTTAAATTAACTAAGAAATATTTGAATTTATTAATATTGAGTTATATACTTTCGCAATTCCTCTAATCTACATAATAATATTTGTTTTACTGGTTTTAAAAGGGCGCGGTTAATTCTCTCCCTGTGACGATATTGAATTTTGAAATTCTCTATCTCGTATTTATAAAGCATAAAATTCACTTAAAATATGAAATATTCAAATCTCAACATATGAATATCTGGATTGAACATAAATTATCAGCATTAATGTAATATAAGAGTCATTAACCAGCTTTCATTCTTAATTGTGGATATACAGGGTGATTATAAAAAAACTTTGCCAACATCTGCACTTCTAGCGTCCATTCTATTTAACCGATCAAGATGATATTTCAAATATAGTTCTTTTGAGATATGCGCTCGAGATTTTGTGAATGGCAACACAGTGGCCCTCGCGGTTACAGTTATAGTGACAGAAACTCGAAATTTTCTAATGGCAACGTCTACTTTTTACCATCGCAAAATGTTCAGCACATGCGAAGACCCTAAATAGCGTTAAAACAGTACCGATATGTCTAAAAACGGACGTGTTCTGCAAACACAAAAAAGAGTTCTGAAAACCGGCCATGAAAACACGATCTGGGCGCACGCAATAAATTTGCATGTGAAGTCAAGAAACCAATCACAGAACACCGGTCGCCAGATATTCAGCGTAGGAAACCTATAAAATACCAAGCGGGTATGCGAAGTCGTCATTCGGGAACTCGCACATGCCGACGATATGAGTCTTCCTAGGAAAGTTCGCGGTGAATTGATCAAACTCTATTACCAAAATGGGATGAACGCTGCGGAAGCCTTGCGTGTGTATCACCGCAATCATCGACAACGACGCGGCCCATGTACTCTGCAAGCTCTGCGTGATTTAGTGCGGAAATTCGAAGATACAGGCTGCACCTGTGACAAACAGCGCTCCGGACGGCCAACTGTTTCTGAGGACGTTGTCATGGAAGTGCACCATACAGTGACTGCAGGACACACAGAAACCGCAAGAGGCATAGCGCGTGTGTTGGATATTCCGAACTCAACGGTCCGCAAGCTCTTGCGCTCGGTACTTCACATGTTTCCCTATCGGTTCCAGCGCGTCCAGATGTTGGAGCCGGGTGACCCACAACAACGTCTGGACTTCGCAAATGCATTTTTGTTACGATATGATGCGGATAACGACTGGCCACTTCGCATACTATGGACGGACGAGGCGCATTTCACCTTAAATGGCAGCATTAACACAAAGAATTGTGTGCACTGGGGAGAGACGAATCCACATGCTGTGGCGCCAGTACCATTATTTGACGCCAAAGTGACTGCGTGGTGCGGCATTACAGCTACATTTGTTCTGGACCCGTTCTTCTTTGAGGAAACGACCCCGACTGGCCCTGCAACATGTTCTGTAACGGGCCCTCGGTATGCAGCCATGCTGAAAAATTATATCTTACCGGAGTTGCGTCGGCTGAATGCACTCAATGACATTGTTTGGATGCAAGATGGCGCACCTCCACATATAGCGAGGTCAGTTAAAAGGCTCCTGGATCAGCATTTTGGTGATCGCATCATCTCACGCTATTATCTTTTTCCGTGGCCAGCGCGATCCCCAGATCTGACGCCTATGGATTTCTGGTTTTGGGGCTATCTCAAAACCAGAGTTTATCTGTGCAATCCTCAAACATTGTCGGACTTAAAGGATTCTATACGGCGTGAGTTTGGAAACATCCCTCGTGCCATGTTGCGTGCAGCGACATTGTCCACCGTCTCCCGCATGCAATGCGTAATTGCCTGTGATGGCACTCATGTGGAAAATGTTTGAAATTAATAAAGATTTTTTTTCTCTATGTGTTCTCATCATTGAGCAGTGTCTTGTCTCTGTCGTATGCATTATTCCTCCGTGCGCCTTGAAGAACTGTTTGTATGTGTATAACACGTCGGTTTTCGGACATATCGGTACCGTTTCAACGCTATTTAGGGTTTTCGCATGTGCTGAACATTTTGCGATGGTAAAAAGTAGGCGTTGCCATTCGAAAATTTCGAGTTTCTCTCACTATAACTGTAACCGCGAGGGCCACTGTGTTGCCATTCACAGAATCTTGAGCGCATATCTCAAAAAAACTATATTTGAAGTATTATCTTGATCGGTTAAATAGAATGGACGCTAGAAGTGCAGATGTTGGCAAAGTTTTTTTATAATCACCCTGTATATATATAAGATATAAGACATAAGACAAACTTTACTGTTATTAGTTTGAGTTACGGAAAGGGAATATTATTCACTCCGTTGTTCTTTTTGATTACAAATAAATATTTCAATTTATTTACAGCTTAGTGATTAGTTTTGGCGCTTAAAGTGACTTCAATAAGCCATTTTATCAAAGGCAAATTAAAATGGAAGGCGAGGATGTCGGCAAGTGATCTTATAATGGGAAATATTTTGCAAGAGTCTGGGTCGATGAAGTCTAACAATAGAGTAGAGCCAACGTTCTTAATGGTTACAGTTCCTCAAATTACGTACAAAGGTGTTCCAATTCCGTTGAATCTAATGCCATTTATTAATAATGATTAATAATGATTTGACTGGGGTTTTTTGCCAACAATGCAAGCAAAGGGGGAGTAATATAAAAATTCTAAAATTAAATGCTGAAATAATAATCTTTGAAACTGGAATATATTAGTGTAAATCTCTGATAAAAACTATAACGAAAAAATAAATAAAATGAAAACATTGCTCCCGCCGTCAGACGATTAGGGACTTCCTAAAGAATAACATCCAGCCAAAAATGAATAAATGCAGCCAACTGAAAGGTAACTGAAACTTCTTTAATTGGTTCATAATTGTAATTAACAATTCAAATTATCAAAATGCACCAAAAAATAATTGTAATAGTTTTGTAAACTGGCATGAAAATTCTATTGAAATTGTTGCTTTATCATATGCAAATTGTTCCAATACTATGCTAAATGATAATTCTTTAAAAAATATTGAAAATGTTTCCAAAATGAATTACATTGAAAATTAAAACGTCGAAGACCAAAATAAATGTATAAGTGGGAGTGAAAGGAATAATGTCTCCTCAAATTTGTTAAATTCACAATAAGAATATGAAAATATGCATGTTGATGCAGCCCCTCCCGATAAAACTAATAAAAGGCTAAATGATTATATGAAAAGCTCAACCAATACTCGTGTTGTTGCATCAGCATGCTTTCCTATACCTAGCCCTGAGTTGGGCCTATCGGTTGGCCATGATGAGGAGGGATTCAAAATATACAAAAATTGAACCAAACATGCTTTAGTGAAAAGTTGTAATTTAATTGAAAAAACTAAAACAGCAAAAATTTAAATCCCAATAAAAATAAACTTTCTATTTAAAAAAAATGACGATTTCGAAATGAATTCACAAAGTAAATATCAAAAAATTACAAATAAGAACCAAATAAATGGGAATATTCTATTACCAGCAACACGATAAAATTAAGAATTCAAATAAAAAAAAAAAGTAACCCCAAAGAAAAATTTAATGACAGAATAATTTCAGGTATTAATAAAAAAGTAAAACACTCAAATACTATCCTTATCATTTTTAAAACAAATGGAAGCCTGAAATAATTAATAAAATTAATTCAAAGTAAAATCACAAAAAAATAATTATAGAATTTAAACATGAGGTAAGATTTTAAAAGTCAGCTGCAAGAATCCATAAACTCATAGAAAAACACTCCTCCGGGAGAATATCATTGACCACTTTATTATATCTGATATCGGCGAAAAGCCGGTAAATATTGTAGTGAAAGGCCTCTCAATACACATGGATTTAGAAGATATTAAAGATGGAATAGAATAAAGGAATTTTTACCAATTGCTAAAATAACACAACTGAAAAGGTCAAAAGACCAAGCTACCTATTTTACAGATTCAGCTAAACAAAACTGAAAATATTGAAGAAATTTATCAAATCGAAGAACTATGGGGCATAATAGTGACAGTAGAGGCCTAAAAATTCCGGACATGAGCCTACCTATATTAAACTGTCATGCATGGAACAACGGTTTCATAAACTGTTTTTTTAAAACAACATGTCTTAAATGTGCAAGAGAGCACAGCACTAGGGATTGTACAAAATCAAAAGACAGTCCAGCAAATTGTATTAATTGTGGAAGTTCACATCCAGAAAACTAGAGAAGCTGCCCAAAGGCACCTAAAATAAATAAGAAACATATTCCCAAACACAAGAACAAAAATCAACATTATCTGTGCTCAAGCAACAGCAGGAAAAAACTCAGCAGAGCATTTTTCCCAATACCAAGTACCAGTGTGGATATAACACAACACACAAAATTTACCCAACAGCTTTAACTTCTTATATAACAGCTTTAACTTCTCTGCAATTCTAAAACTTGGAGAAATAATAAAATTTTGCCAAATAGTAAGCCAAATTTTTGAAAATAAATTTGTAGAATTTAATAATAAAATAGCTGAAACAACAACAACACAAAAATGATGGAAGTCATTAATTTCATAATAAATCTTTCAAGTACTTACGCAAACAATGAATTATAAGATTAAATCTCAACATAATTACCTGGAATGCGCAAAGTATTAAGAATAAGAAATAATAATTAATCACACTAACATTTTTATTCCAGATATCATTTAAATTCAAGAAACTCCTCTAAAAATTAATGATAAAATAAATATAACAAACTATAACTTCCCAGACAATTCGAGAACATGCTCCCTCACAGAACCTAAAGGAGGAACAGGTATCCTCATTAAAAATCACTTCCAATTCAAACAAATGGGAAAGTCTCTAAACTTAATTATATAGATTAAACAATAATCAAGTTCCGCCTAAAAATCAAGACCCAATTTTAATGAGATACTTTGCTTACTTAGAATTACAAAACAATAATAGGCATTGATTTTAACTGTAAAAACAAAAATTGGAATTATCAAACCACTAATAGAAATGGAAATATCCCCAAAATTATATCAAAATGTAATCTTAACATCACTAACACCAGATTCCACCAGAAGAATTGGAAATAAATCTTTGCAAATAATCTGGACTTAGCCATAGCCAGAGACTTTTTCAGATCATTTCCTCCACTTGAGTTTAATCTTAACATAATTATACAAGATAAGCTGCCTCCCTCGTATTACAACAAAACCAACTGGGATATATATATAAACGAAATCAAAAAACAAAACTCTAACTTCAACCCTGTAAAAACTGAACTGAAAACTAGAATAACACAAATTACAAAACATATTCAAACAGCATATCAAAATTCAACAGAGAAAAAAAATATCACCGAAATCTCCAGAAATCGAAAACACTAATAAAAGGAATAAATAAAATTAGACGTAACCCCAATGATGGGCGTCAAGTTTTCCCCAATAAATAGCATGCTAAGATAAGCCCAATAATACCTCATGAGTGCGACATTTTTCCCAATATTGGGCATGCTAAGATAAACCAAAATTAGTCTTATCATGGGGCCAAGGTTTCCCCAATGTAGAAAATGCCAAGGTAAGCCAATATTGGACTAATAGTGTGGGCCAGGTTTATCCCAGTCTGCCATGATAAGCCATTATTGGTCCTGGAAAGGTAACCAAGTTACTACCAATCTTGGGTATGTCAAGATTTTGCCAAAATATATCATATGTTAAATCTAATATGGCTGCATATTTTTCTAAGTTGTTTAGTTGTGTTTTTGTTTATCAAGAAATTTCTTACTAATTGATATTAATGTTCCTGAATTTCAGTCATTTTGAAATTTCGATTGGAAACTTCCGCCGTTTTATTTATTTATCAAGAAGTTCTTAATAAGTAGTAGTGTTTGTAAGTTTAATTTTTCTCATATTTGAATTAAATTTTGGTTACCATGAAAAGTTTTAATCTATTTGAACTTATAGAAATTATAATCGAAATCAAAATATTTCATATTTTTATCTTTAGATACATTATATTTTATTTTTTACTTGCAATTGTTTTGTATATTATTAACCATCTAACTACCCCAAAGGCCAAAACCCGATGTTATTGTTATGCATAAAGATAAATCAGCTGTACAAGTATTTTACTACATTTATTTATTCACACATATAAATTTCTAATAAATGTATTTACAGAATATTATACCAAAAGAACTTATGTTTCGATTTATTTGACTTTATAGCACTTTGAAGATGCCCCTTGTATTCAGTGTTTTATTTTCTACGCTGTAATTAGACATGTAATATAACTCTACTGTGTTTTATAATATTATAATATTAGTATTTTCCATTTGATTTATTCATATACTTCTCAGTAAACTTATGTTTTATATTTATTATAAATGCCGATTTGAAAAGCTTTTAATTTGTAAGTTTGTTTTTTCTAACATTTCTATTAACATTTGCTTACCATAAAAATTTCTATTTTTTTAAAAATTATCCCTTTTAAGAACCTTATTCAAGTTTTATTGTGTGTTACAATTCATTTGCCTTCACAGCACTATTCCTTGGAATTTATTATTTTTTTCCATTATTTTCAATGTATTATATATATATATATATATATATATATATATATATATATATATATATATATATATATATATATATATATATATATATATATATATATATATATATATATATATATATATATATATATATATATAGTAAGACCCTGCTTAACGCTGTTTCGGTTTAGCGCTCTTTTATTTCAACCCGGGGATTCCACGAAATATTATGTAGCGATAGGTTTCAAATACATATCCGAAAGAGTGTACTTGTGTTACCTGTTTGGTGCGGTATTGTACAGACATATTTTTATTATTGGAAACATTTGTTGACATTATTGTAAGTAGGTATTAATTTACATATTTAATACTATATTACAGTGTCAAATATTTTGATCTTTAGTTTTTACTATGGGTGATAATGAAAAAGAAAAGAAAGCAACCAAAAAAAGCATTTCACTCAAAACTAAAATGGAAGTGATTAGAAGATTAGATTCTGGTGAACGTCAAACTCTAATTAGTGCTTCATTGAATTTGCCAACTTCAACAAAAAGAACCATCATGAAGAATAAAGAAAAAATACTGTTATCGGCAACTACAACTACGTCAAGCTCTGCAACTAGAATTACCCGTTCTAGAAATAATATCATAGAGGAAATGGAGAAACGACTGTCTATATGGATTGACGACGAAATTGACCGCAATATGCCATTAAGCCAATCTATCATAATGGAAAAAGCTAGAAGAATTTTTAATTATATTCAGGCTGAGACAATTGACACAAGTGAAACTTTCGTTGCTAGTCGAGGATGGTTTAATAGATTTAAACATCGAAATAACCTTCACAACATAAAGATTACAGGAGAAGCAGCAAGTGGTGATACAAAAGCGGCGTCTGAATTTCCAGCGATATTTAAAAAAATAATTGAAGAAGGAAACTATCCTCCAGAATTGCTTTTTAATGTTGATGAAAAAGGCTTGTTTTGGAAAAGAATGCCGAAACGAACATTTCTATCCCGTGAAGAGAAACGGGCACCAGGATTTAAAGCTGCAAAAGATCGCTTAACCCTTCTACTAGGTGTTAACGCAAATGGAGATTTTAAATTAAAACCATTACTAATTTACCATTCCAAAAACCCAAGACCGATGAATAGCATATCTAAATCAACTTTACCTGTAATTTGGGAGTCTAATAAAAAATCATGGATAACTGCGAAAATTTTCCAGGATTGGTTCACTGAACATTTCTGCCCGTCTGTTAAACGTTTTGGCGAAATTAAAAAACTTGAACAAAAAGCACTTTTGTTAATTGATAATGCTCCAAGCCACCCAACAGATTTATCAGACTTAACAACATGCATTCCAGTCGAAGTAGTTTTCTTGCCGCCTAACACAACTGCCTTAATTCAACCCATGGACCAAGGCGTTATATCAAATTTTAAGGCTTATTACTTGCGGCGAACCTTTAAGCAAATGTTTGAAAAAACAGACGGAGAAGAGAACCAGTCCATAAGAGAATTTTGGAAAAACTACAACATAGTGGATGCTGTAGAAAACATAGGCCTTTCTTGGAATGAGGTAACAGAAAGATCTTTGAAAGGAGTATGGAAGAATATTTGGCCGGATTTAAGTAAGAGCGATGACGTTGGACACTCTGTCGATGTGGATGAAATAGTGGAAGAGATAGTGAAATTAACGAAGCAAACCGGTTTTGAAGGGGTAAATGTGGAAGATGTCGAAGAAATAATTCAAGAAGCAGTGGCTAGTCTCTCAAATGATGAGCTCAAGGAATTAACTGAACAAGAAGAAAACAAAAATGTTGACAGCAGTGATTCAGAAGAAGAGCAAAAAGAACTTCGATGGCGTTTGTAAAAAAGAGTTTGTCTACCATAGCTGAAATAATAGATGAATTCATTGAAAATGATCCGAATTTTGACAGGAGCTCAAAAGTAAGGCGTGGTGTTAGAGATGCTCTATCCGCTTATGAAGAACTTTTAAGAGAACAACGCAAAAGAAAAAGGCAAACAACATTAGATGCTTTTGTCACAAAAAGGCAGAACACTGAAAACGCGGAAAACTAAATATGACTGACTTAGAATTTTATTTGTTTTTTTTAAGAATATTCGTTTTGTTATTTATATTTTGTTTTTATTTTTCAAGAAATAATAATGTGGTATTAATTTGGGCTTTAAGAAATAAATGTTTGGTTTTATTTTTATTAAAAAAACTACTTTTTAAATTTAATACCTAACCAATTTCCTAGCCATCTTCCCCTAACCCCAATATTTACATGTAAAGATAGCCTCGTTTAGCGCTGTATCGCATTACGCTCTACTTTGATGGAACGTATCCCCCGCGTTAAGCGGGGTCTTACTGTATATATATATATATATATATATATATATATATATATATATATATATATATATATATATATATATATATTATATATATATATATATATATATATATATATATATATATTTGATGCAATGGATAAATTTTTTAATCTACAGACAACAACTGTCTATTACTTGTAAATATTATAAAACAGCTTTAATTTTCCAAAATGTTTCGTTATACAGGGAAATTTAATTAATTTATTTAAATCAAATGTAAGTATCGGAAAATGCATTTGTATAATTATTTAGTAAGCAGTATGCTTACTAAATATTATCTATATAATGTACTAAAAATATCGCTGGATAATCAAAATGTTGAAAAAATTTTTTAATTCATTAGTCGTCAGTAAGTTATAAATCATTGTAACTTTTTATATTGTTGACCATTTTTTTTAATTTTTATATTTTATTTATGTATAATCGATTACCAATATGTTTACATTAACTATGAAGTTATTCGTAATTTCAATATTAAACATTCTTGAACTTGAACTTGTGGGTGTAACCTGAGTTCCAACCCTAAGGTTTCTGCTCATTCATCATGTGTTGAGTCCGATGGCTTTGAGATAAATGCAATTTGAAGAAAAGAAAAGAGGAAGAAGAAGAAGAAAATGAGGACTATTTCCTCGAGAGTATAGCATCACTACAAAAGTATGATGCAATAGGTCTAAATTTGGAGTCTTCTATGGAGTTTTCAAAATTGAAGATTTCGTTGAAATTAGCAGTTGAGCATTTGATGGTTTGTTGGTAGTACTTGTGATTTATATAGTTGAAATATAATGATTGAGTGGCTCGAGATTGAAATTATGATGGATGGATTTGTTTCTTATATAATATTGTGAATTTGTGATGCGTCTTAATAATTTGTTTTGAAATCTTGTAAGCTTCTTAAGAGTTGAAGGTGAAATGGTGTTCCAAGCAGGGGAAGCATAAGTTAGTAATGGTCTAATCATTGAAGTGTAGACGAGCTTTTTGGTTTTGATATTGGCTTTAGATTTGGGTCCCATTATAGGTTTTAATTTATTTAGGATGGAATTATCTTTGGCGATTACATTATCGATGTGATTGTCCCAGGTAAGTTTATTATTAATGATGTGAGTCCGAAATATTTTGCTTTTTTAACAATTGGTACCTCAGTGTCGAATAGGATGAGATTATTAGTTATTTTTTGCTTCCTTTTATATTTGATGATTAAGAGTTGAGATTTTTGGGCGTTGATTGAAATTTTCCATTTCTGGCACCAGTTTTCTGTTTTCCATTTTATTTTGAAGTTTTGCTATTGCATAACTTACATCCAAGGATTTAGTGATGATGCCAGTATCATCAGCGTAGAAAGCTGTTAAGCTATTTGAATCGTTATGGTCAACTGGAATGTCTTAAGTATATATGAGATAAAGAATAGGCCCCAGTATGCTTCCCTGTGGAACACTTGCTTCAATTAATCTTGTGGTGGAGTAATGCCCGTTATGGTGTACTTGGAAAGTTCTATTTCGAAGGTAATTGTTAAGAATTTTGATTAGAGATTAGAAGGGATTTTCATTTCTATGAGCTTGTAAAGGAGGCCGGTATGCCAAACTTTATCAAAAGCTTTGGAGATGTCCAACATGATTACCGAGCTTCACGGGTTCGTGTCGATTGAGAGTTGAATACTGCAACCACTTAATGTGAACACAAGACTTTTATTCGTAAAAATTTCACTAGATATAAGAAATTCCCGCTGTAACAATCACAATTATACAGCTACAATTCGTCAGATATAACAAGAAACAGCTTCCAATCACAGGTCTCAAATACCTCAGACAGAGAACAACTAGCAGTCGCAACTAATCGTCTTCACTCACTGACCGTCTTCACAAAACTGCCTCTTCCATCTCGGGCTGCGGTATTTATATCTGACTTGGTGGAGAAATCTACCGATTTCGCCAAGGTTCTGGAAGCTTCTAGGCTATCTCGATAAATATCGGTCCTAGAGCTTAGGTGATGGATGTTTCCAGAAGTATCTATTTCTCACCAAGTAGCCAAGAATCTCACCAACTATCACCAAGTCGCCAAATCATTAGGAAACCCGCTTTTAAACTACAACACGTCTAAATACCGCAATTTTTGCACAAAATGTGAGTATTTCCAATCTGTCTGAGATATTTTAAGACAAATACAATCATTATTTATAAATTTGTAACATTATTATTAAGTTGTATAATGTAATTGTCCGGCATGTGCTTGATCATGAAATTACTAATATTGTCCATGCCAGGTGCTTTTCGGTTTCTAAGTTTGTCAATAATTTTAAGGGCTTCTTCCACATTTGTAGGAGGGATTGGAGTATCTTCATTATTGCGGAAGCATTGTCTGACGGTGCGACTTGTGATTTCTTCAGCATCATCGTATGTGTCAGTTTTGTTGGTTGTGAATTGGTCTTCTAAAGTGTCAGCAAAAACTTATGCTTTGTCTTCGGTATTGTAGACAAGGCCATGCTTGCCATGAAGAGGTCTATTTATGTGAAGGTCCCGTTTGAGGTTTTGGAAAGTTTCCAGAGAGAATTGTCTTCAATACAAAGATTTTCAATTTTTTCATTCCAAGTATTTTGCTGATGTCTTGTACATAACTTTCGGATTAATCTATTTAGCGAGTTCATTTCGGTTTTATAGGCTGGGTCACTAGTTTTCTGCCATTTTTTGCGAATCCAGTTCCTTTGTTTTATTATTAATTTGATGTTTTTTGGAAGGATATGATAGTTTGGGATGGGGTTTTATAGGAAGTTGCTCTAGTGAGTGCAGTATGAAGGTCTTCGTTGAATTTACTAATGTTATTTTCTTTTTCATCTATTGAGTTAGCAGTGAGATTTGGAACGAGGTTGCGAATGAGAATATTGTGAAAAAGTTTCCAGTCTGTGGTTTTAATTTTAGTTTTATTTTCAGTTGGAGTATTTCCAATGATTGCAATTATGGGTAGATGATCAGAAGAGAGGTCGTTAATAACATCTGTAGCTATTGGATTATGAGAATTACTAATGAAAAAGTCTAGAATATCTGCGCGATGATTTGGAGAGTAGTAAGTTGGATGAGTTGGTACAGTTACTTTAAGTTGGTGTTTATTTATGATTTGAATAAGTTCTTTTCCATTGTTGTTATCATTTCTACAGTCCCAATTTGTGTTTAATATTGATGCAAACATTACATTAAATTTCATAGTGATAATTCACTGTGCAACAAAGTTGAAATTTTATATAACAATTATAGACAACACTACGTGATTTATAACAAACAAAATTATGATTGCTATGTCAAAAATAATATATTCCATTAAGTACCGTTTTCGTAGAACACTAGTAGTTGCCAGGAACTGTAAGTAACGGTAAAGCTCATATTTTAACACACACCAAAAATTAGTAAATAATACAGATAATTAATTTTTTTATCAATATATATACAAGAATATTTTTTTATAATGTGTTTGTATAATCTTTTACATTGGTCATTTAATGGAGTTTGATTTGTGCATCTCTAGTATCTTAATTAAATAAGAGATCCTTACTTAATATAATACACTACTATATTTTTTGCAGAATTAAAAAAAAGAAAATTTATCATGGAAATTTACTTTCATTAAATATGGGTTAAACTGCCATGTATTTATGGTATTAAGAATTTATTTTTATAAATACCTTTTTTAGAATGAATATTGTAGGTGGAGTCAACGGTAATGGCCCTTGCATACTTAGGCACGCCCTTCAGCGGCAGGGCTATTATTTCTATGTTCAGCTTCGAAGTCGAAGCACGAATTGATAAATTTTGAAGGAGAAGTAAACTTTTCTGTTATATAATCGGGTCCGCGCAAGCGCAGTCCCGGCTACCAAAAATTATGCACCCCAAGCAACCACAGTTTGTGGATGTGGCGAACGTCAGCCCCTCGGCGTGCAATGAGAGGCCTCAGCTCGGGGGAGCCTCCTTCGTGATCAAGGCATCCCCAGTGCCAGGTAAGTATGCGTTTTTCCATTTAAACTAATTTCTTAAAATTAGAAAAACAATTAATTTAGCGGTAGTAAAATTTAATAACTTTTTCTAACTTAAACAATTTTTTATTTACACAACTGCTTCCATTATTTTTTTTATTTACGAAGTAATTTTCATATTAAAAAATATTAACTGAAATCATATTTGTTTCTTCAAAACTCTAGTTACTGAGTTAAATCCATTAGTTAAAGTTTTGATGATAATGCTAAATTCGGAAGTTATGACACCAGATTCTCCATGAATTTCGAGAAGAAAAGGCATAAGTTTTACTTAAATAACAGAGATTATTTACCTAATATTACACAAATTTTCTAAAACAGCTTTTAATTCATTATTTACACATAACAATGTCCTATCAGCAAAATCTGGATATGACAAATCGCGTCGAAGGCAAAAATCTTCAACATGAATGAACATATTAATAAAGTATTGGATAAAGCAATGGGTGCATATCTACAAATCAGACCGATTGAGGGGGAAAACAGCCCCATGAGCGACAAATTGAAAAAACTAATTTACACAAGCCTCATCAGACCTGTAATAACGTACGCATCACCGGCCTGGTATATCATTAATAATAGCAACATCAAAAAATTAAACCAGTTTCAAAACAAAATTCTCAGGAAAATACTGGAACGAGTGGTTGTCATTTTGTGACAGGAGCACCCGTGCCGCAGCCCATATCTCCTATATAATAATATGAATTGAGATGTTCCTAACAATTGTTAATCGAATCATTTAATGTAAAGTTTATATATATATGGGAAAGGGGCTTCCGAACACACAAGGTTGATTTGGGTGATCGAATGAGTTGTTGTTGGTGGAATCGAACCGGCATCCCCATCCCCGGCAGGACGTGGCACTCATAAGTACTTTATTAGAACCAAAAAAGGACTTTTACATTGGGGGATTACAAACTTCAGGCAGCATGCCTGGGTAATTGCAGAAAATACAAACAGTAATTACAGTATACAAAGGTTGCACCATGGCAAGAAAAAAAAATAAAACAGATTTCTTGATTAAATATTTTACAACAATACAGGACAGTAGGAGTTTACAACAACCAGTAGGCAGAACAAAATAAGCAAAAGGAAAACAACTATGTGTGGCTATATTACACGAATAAAGGAAGATATTGACATGGCATGGGTAAATAAAATAAGTAGTGTGTGGTAACAAGACAATGAGTTGCTAAAAATTTCTTGATTACATAACTTGACAACAGTACAGGACAGAAAGTATTTACATTACATGTTAATAGGAACAATGCGCAAACATTTAGGAGTACATGAGGTTAGGTATTTAAAAAATAAGTAGTAGTAGGTAATGAGATAGTTTGATTAAATGAAGTGCAAGTCTGATTTGCAGACGAATGTATAGATATTGAAAATCAATTTAACTTTAATTAGTTAAGCTGGGTAAATTGGATATAATAGAGGTTTACCGAAAGTATTTAATAGTCAGTAGACAAAGTAGCCTAACAATAATTAATTAGTGCGTGTTTTAGCTGTGAGAAATGTTCGTGATTACATGGGTATCCATTATTGAGTAGGAAGGATAGAATGATGATTAAATAAATGTGTTACGGGTGTAAAATGGCCACAGCTTGGATAGTTGTGTCTATGTTATGGTGTTTAGACTTTTTTAAAAGCTAAGAATTTATCCAGTTAAATAGCTTAGTTGAAAAGGGAGTTAATTAAGGATTAAAGCAATAGGATAGCTGCTTAATAAATGAGTAGGTCTCTCGCACGAGAGACGCTTGGAGGATTTATTGGGGCACGAAGAAAGGGGGGGGCAAGTAAAGCCTTTCGTCGACGCAAATGGGGGTAAGAACTACACATTTCGCAAGGCCCGGTAAGGCGGGAGTGTAAGGAGCCGAAAGCAATTTGCGGCTGCAAGTAGTAGGGGGGAAGGCATTCCTTCAGGAGCAGGGGAGCGGGAAGAAAGAGAGATCGGAGAGACGCGCTTGAAGGCCGTTTAATTAAATAAAGATGTTAAGAACATGGTGTTTGAAAATATAAAATTGCAGGGAATTTTCTACGAAGGTGGCCTAATTAGGGGGAATATGATTTAAGGCAGGTAAGAGTAGCAGGAGCAGTGTTAATAAGCGAGCAAGTCCTTCAAAGAGAGGCGCTCGGAGGTTACTGGGGGTTGTAGGAGAGGGGGTGAGCGCCCATCGTCGGAGCAATTGGAGGCAAAAAAACTATTTTCACTTGGTCCCGGTTTTAGCGGAGGAGCAAGTATGGGTGCCAGGGGGGGGGGCGTCCCACCAGGCGCTGAGCAGTGGGTA
The DNA here is from genome assembly GCA_037975125.1 of Latrodectus hesperus. Lineage (NCBI taxonomy): Eukaryota > Metazoa > Arthropoda > Arachnida > Araneae > Theridiidae > Latrodectus > Latrodectus hesperus. Next base: position 69,426,003 of record CM075852.1, read on the forward strand.
AACCGCTTGCTCCTTCCCGGCTGAGATGTTTGGTATGATAAAATAATTGAATTTAAAAATAACAAATAGAGAATATAGAAGATGCATTAGAAAAATGCTATCGGGGAACTGAAGGGTAGTTATAACGAGAATTTTTTTAGCATAGAAGTGCAGAGCGCTGCAAATACCGCGTCAGACGAGTAATTAAGGGATTATAATTATTATTATTATAATTAATAAGTTCTCCTTCCTTTCTTTGTAAAGATATAATAAGATCCAAAAATCTTACCTACAAACAAAATAGCAGATATGACTAAAAATATATGAATAAAGTAAGTATAGAATACGTATACCGAGTGGAGGATAAAACTGCAGTTGTATGGCAGAAATGATAAAAATATATGAATAAAATAAGTATAGAATATGTATACAGAATACAGGATAGAACTGCAGGATGGAGCTGCAGTTGATAGATTAAAATATTATGAACACTACAGGTAATCATAATACTGACAGTTTAAGAGTTAGGAGACCAGCAGACATACAGTAGATTACAAACCGAGATACAAAAAAGCAGATATGACAATAGGTATAATAATAAAAATGTAAAGAATATGAATACAGAGCGCAGTATAGAACTGCAATTACCAAAACCTAATTAACAGTAACATTACAGATAAGCACAATAATGACAGTATAAGAGTAGAATGACCAGCAGACATACAACAGATTTGATACATGAATATGGATGCGTTTAACAGATATAGCAAACATAATAACGGGTTAGCACTAGTTAAGGCAAAACAATACAAAGCTTATGTAGATACAAAAATTTAAGTAGGTTTTCTACCACAGAGTACAATAATCATGATATGTAAATTATGACTAACATTAAAGCAATAGCATAAGAACAGTTTACAAGATTGCATTTAACAGTAACAAGATAATATCGAGAACGGTTTTGTGTCAAACACAAACGTCCATTACATAGATAGAAAAACAATATTTATTAAACATATGTATACAAATGTACTAATTATAAAGTGTAAAATGGAATGAACAGACGAGGTGCATTCATGAATCGGTATAATACAGAGTACATCTATACAATGTATAATTCGTTTGTAAGAAAATGTTTACAAATGATTCATCCAGGCACCCAATAATTGTAATATGGGGTGTATAACAGACATCAAAGCAGAATAACAATAACATCTTAACATGGGTACATTTAACCTTAAAAATGTTAAAAAAACGTGTTTGGTCCAGATACATTGATACATTACATAGTTATGAAAACTACGTATATTTAAATAAATTAGATGGGAAACAAGTATAAAGTGAGCAGTTTATTTACAAGGTAAACAAACGTGTTTAGCAGAATAAGAGAATTAAAGGAATAGTTGAATTAGATGTTTACGGATGATTCATTCAAAGGGCACAGAAATTGTAATATGAGATGTATAACAGGCATTAATGCAGTATGATAATAACATTTTAGCATGGATACAATTGAGTGTAAAAATGTAAAACAAAACAACATTGTGCCAGGTACATCAGTATAATACGAAGAAATAAAACTACAAATGTTATAATAATAATATAAGAGGGATTTTCTGATAATAAGAATGACAGAAGATCTCTAACACGTATGATTAGTATAAAGTACGAAGTTTATTTACACGGTAAACAAACGAGCATAACAGAATAAGATAGATAAAAGAATAAAAAATAGAATGAGAGTAATAATAGAAAAAATAGTGATAAAGGCTTATATACAACTTTGCAATTTACAGAGTGTAAAGAGAATGAGCATTAGTATACTTTCAACAGTCTATTGATAGTAAACACAATTATTCATTAAAAAGTTCATATTAATGATAAATTCAAATGCAAAAGAGTAGTTTTACATTGGAAGTGTAATTCAAGATCACCGAGTGCAGTGACGGGCATGAGGGTATAATGCTTACCAATACTAAGAATAGTAGTTTTGTTCAGTTTAAAAGTATTAAAGGGTGTAAATATTAGGTAAGGATAAATTACATAGCTCCAGAATTAGTTAATTAGAAAATTTGGCCAACAGTTATGCAGCAATGCGCATTCCATTGGGAATCCCACACACTTAGAAATATAATGGGGATGTTAGGCTGTGTTGCGAAGAAGAAATTACTACGCTAAAAGTAGAGTACTTTACACAATTATTGTAAGTACTCTACTTATGATTGTATAAAAATCAGGAAAATACTGGGAGCGCCGTTCTATCTCAAAAATTCTGCCATCAGAAGAGATCTAAAAATCGACACCCTTCACCAACATATCTCAAAACTAAATATTAACTTCTATGACGAAGCAGAAACTTGTGTTGCAGCTTCATTTAATAATATTTTCAAGTTCGAAAATCCAAAAGAAGACTCCAAATATAGGACCGTAGCAGCACATTATAACAGTGAGACTATTTTATCAAAAAAATTCAAAAAAGCAACATTTTCTTGAACACTTGTAAATAGTTTGATACTCTATAAGTTTTTGTACATAATTATTGTTGTAAATAGTTCATCTCATACATAGACTTCCAATATTATTCCAGTTATTTCTCAATTTAGTGTCTTAGTTATCATGTATATTAAGTTTTCTCATTTTGTATAGTTTGTATTTCTTATATTGTACAGTTTGCATCCCTTATTTTATTCTCACTTATTCTCTTATTTAATCCAGATTTATATTATTTTTTACTTGTTTTGTATTATTTTCATACTATTCTATATTGCATTTATATTGTATTTTCATAACTTCATAACATTCACTGCGTTCGCAGTAACATTAGAGGCTTGTAATGCACAGCCAATAAGAGCTCGAGTCTTGACCTCTCTCCCCTTCCTCTACCTCAATGGCTCCGCCCACTTAACTCCTCTCTTTTATTGTCATTTCTCTATCACAGATAAAAGAGTAAAAACGGCTTAGCCATTGAAGGCTCTGGAAATCGCACACGATTAGGATTAGGATTACAATTACTGCATATGATATTATTTTGTTATTCTTTAGCATTTTCTTTCAAGCATATTAAATTGGTTTCAATACATATATAAAATAAAGGCTTTTCTTTTGAAAAAAATATTAGAGGATAAAACGTTTGAAAAAAGAATGAAATTATTACAAAAAATAGTTTTATTATTTCAATTATACTTATATTTAAAATGTAAAACACTTCATAAAAAAAATTTAATTAAAATAAAATAAATGATATAGCTACCACTTTATTTTACAGATGCATTTAGTTGTTTATATATAATAGGACTAATACACTACTAGATGTACTAGCTTCGGCTGTACATATACTAAAATTGGAACGATACAGAGAAGATTAGCATGGCCCCTGCGCAAGGATGACACGCAAAATCGTGAAGCGTTCCACATTTTTTGTTTTATTCAAATTATCAAGATTAGGAGAAACCTCTAATTATTTTTTTAATGCTTTTAATTTTGGCGGTACGCGGCTTACATTTAAAGAGAATATAAAATTTTCACTGAATTTTTGTAATTTATATTGATTGGAAAGCAGAGCATATGTAAGATTTATTTCATCCCAAAAAGTATGCGAAAGATATTTCATTTTTTCTGATCACAAAAAAATTTAATAATGTTAGGGTAAGCATCTGTGTGTGTGTACAGAAGCAGGTGTCTCTCAGTATATGAATCTTCACTTATTATTTGGTCGATAAATTCATCTTCGATATCCCTTTTTAACCAATAATTTTAATTTATCAATTCAATTATTTAGAACACAAGTAACTATTATTAAAAGAATGATACCAAACATTTTAAGTTAACATAGTTTCTGGATGATTCTAAAGGAGCTTCTATATTTATCCATATTTATCAGCTGACAAGGGCATTAAAATTGTAATCCAAGGACTTTTAGGTCACACCATCACTGGCGGCATTTCAGGAGAACCTATTAAGTACTGATTTCAAGTCAAAACCATGAAACAAATGCAGGAAAAAGTTTATGGTGAAACGGTTGACATGCTTCTTTTCTTAGTCTCATTGCCTAGATGTGCCAAGATAATGGAGAAGATCGCAACTTCCAGAGGAAACTCAAAACTCTCAATGTTATCAGTGTCAACGAAATTAACATAATTAGATAAATTTTAGGTACGTTACCACCCTATATCTGAAATATGGTGGACGGAATTTAATCTTTAGATGCTTCAATGCAAAATCAAAGCCATTAATTTTGAGGATCGTGTTTTAAAACCGGAAATTCAAAATCTCCTCAAAATATATTAATGTAGAAGAACTTCATTCTGAGATAGTAGTTTCGAAAATTATTTTTAAGGCCGGTATGAATGACCAATTCCTTCAGCAGAGATAATGTGTCCCAGATAGCTTACTTCACGTCGGAATAAATTACATTTGCAAGGATTCAGCTTCAGGTTGGCCATTTTTAATTTTTCCAGCACCTTTCGGATATTTCTTAAATGGTCTTCGAATGTGCGCCCTACAATAATGATATCGTCCAAATATACCAAACAGGCTTCGTAGGAAAGTCCTCGTAATACTGTCTCCATCAGGCGCTTAAACGTTGCATTTGCATTGCAAAGCCCAAATGGCATGACCTTGAACTGCCAAAGTCCTTGTCCTGTGTTGAACGCAGTCTTTTCTCGATCCTCAGGATGTATCTCTACTTGCCAATAACCACTCTTGAGATCCAAAGTCGAAAACCATTGTTTTCCGGATAAAGCATCAAGTGTATCGTCAATCCTAGGAAGAGGGTAACTATCTTTTCTTGTGATGTTGTTTAACCGACGATAGTCAACACAGAATCGGGTAGAGCCATCTTTCTTCCGAACTAAGACAATAGGCGAAGCCCAAGGACTCTCTGATGGCTCAATGATGTCATTCTGCTGCATTTCCATCAGAAGATTATGCACCTCTTCCTGCTTAGCGAATGGCAATCTTCTCGGATGTTGTTTAATGGGTGGATGATTTCCTGTATTGATTCGGTGCTGCGTCAATTTGGTTCGCCCAACGTCATCTGATTTCTTGGAAAAGAGATCTCCGAATTCTAATAATAGATTTCTTGCAGCATTCCTCTGTTTATCATCTAACTCTGCACTCTGAAGGAGTTCATTAATTAGAGTGTCAGGAGGCTCAGATAGTGTGACTTGACAATTTCGGTTAATGCAGGTCACTGGAGTGCAAGTCGCCAGCACTTCTCCTTCTTTTATTAGTTTTACCTTATTGCTTAGATTAGCAATTCTTACCGGGATTACATTTCGTGAAAGGTCGACGAGTGAAGAAGCCACTTGTACTCCTTTAACGCTATTGTCAGAATCTGGATATTCAGTCAATCCATAATGAAAATTATTATCTTCTGAAAGAGCTCCGGAAACTATTGTCTCAGTTCTCGGTGGTAATGTTGTTTCAATCTTTGCAGTTATATGATGGACGGTTTTAATATCTGAATATTTCGTCTTAAAAATCGCTATGTCTTCAGAACATGAGTGTAGTTCATTATTTTTAAAATCTAACTTGAAATGGTTTTCTTTGAGAAAATCCAATCCGAGAATAAATTCGTCATTTATATCAGCGACATATGCCATATGATAGTACACGGCATTACCAAATGCAATGTTTAGATTGACTTTTCCATGCACTTTAATTTTATCACCTGTCACAGTTTGGAGGGTAATGCAGGGCGGCGTCCAGATGAGTTTCTCACTAAGTTTGCGGGCCAAATCTGTCCTAATGATAGTTACGTTGGCTCCAGTATCGATTATCATTCTGCAGGGAACTTCGTTGACATGTCCCATAACGAAAAGTCCGTTGTCGCCGCCACTTAAGGAAGAAAAGTGAAACAATTTGAAATGGGGCTTCTGACTCTCTGGATATCTCCGCCCCGCGAGATGGCCACATATTAGTTTCCCTGCTTTGGTGGAAGATCATTTCCACCATCTTTTCGTTTCGGGCAGTCTCTATGGACGTGTCCGACTGCACCGCAAGTCCAACACTGAATCTTCATGTTTCTGCCACCTTTACTCAATTCTAAGCTACGGACTTTTCGCCGCAGATCTTCAATTTGCTTTCTTAAATTACAGTCCGTATCAGTAGCAGAGACGGCTCTGATTGAGTGCCGGTCTTTACGCGCGGCCTGCTGGGCAGCCTCTATCTTATGTGCGTAGACTAGGGCAGATCCGATATCTTTGACATCGGCGAGTCTAAGTGTTTTCTGTATCTCCGGATCCCGCACACTATCGATGAAGTGATGGAGAGCCAAATCTTGACGTGTCTCAGCTGGGCAGTCCGAAAATGCTAGATGGGAAAGTCGCTGAATATCGGCAGCCAATTCTTGCAGACTTTCACCCGCTTTTTGATAGCGGGATTTTAACTGTAGTCTGTTATATTCTTTAGTGCACTTATCTCCAAACCGCAGCTCAAGCGCGCTCGATAGGGCTTGGAAATAGTGCCTCTGCTCCTCCGGAAGCGTCTCGAGGATGTCAGCCGCGTCTCCTCTTAAAGAAGCCGCCAGGTGAAAAGCTTGGGCTCGGGGATTCCATCCATTAGCTTCCGCTACCATCATAAACTGGATCTTGTATACTTGCCAGGATGATTTCCCATCAAATGTTGAGAGTTTAATATTGGCTAGGGAAGGCACAAATGCCACGTTGGGTTCCTCATGTTTGTTTGACATTTGCTTCTCCAAGCTTTCAATCTTCTTATTCATATTGTCTAATGCTTCTTCAACGTTTTCTTCTATCTCCAGAACTTTAGTTTCAACTGAAGTTACCTTATTTTCCATTGCATTCATCTTCTCCTGAATGATGTTGGAGAATTCTTCTTTAACACTTACAATGTCTTTCTTAAGCTCCTCCTGTCCAGATTTAATCTCTTTCATCATCTCAGAGTTAATCTCTTCTTGTCCAGCTTTCATCTCTTCTTGTCTAGCTTTCATCTCTTCTTGTCCAGCTTTCATCTCGGTTTCATATCTTCTTGTCCAGCTTTCATCTCAGCCATCTGCTCCGCTAATTTTTCGAGAAGACTTTTCATTACATCCATATCCATTTTCCTTGTGACACGCTGCATCAACTCTTCAACCCCGATTCTGACACCAGTTGTACCGAGCTCCACGAGTTCGTGTCGATTGAGAGTTGAATAAAGCAACCACTTAATGAACACAAGACTTTTATTCGTAGAAATCTCACTAGATAAACGAAATTCCCGCTGTAACAATCACAATTATAAAGCTACAATTCGTCAGATATAATAAGAAACAGCTTCCAATCACAGGTCTCAAATACCTCAGACAGAGAACAACTAGCAGTCACAACTAATCGTATTCACTCACTGACTGTCTTCACAAAACTAAACTCTTCCATATTGGGCTGCGGTATTTATACCTGACTTGGCGGAGAAATCTACCAATTTCGCCTAGGTTCTGGAATCTTCTAGGCTATCACGAAAAATATTGGTCCTAGAGCTTAGGTGATGGATGTTTCCAGAAGTATCGATTTCTCCCCAAGTCGCCAAGAATCTGGCCGATCGTCGCCAAGTCGCCAAGAATATCGCCGACTGTCGCCAAGTCGTCAAATCATTAGGAAATTCACCTTTAAACTACAACACGTCTAAATACCGCAATTTTTGCCCAAAATGTAAGAATTTCCGATCTGTCTGAGATATTTTAAGACAAATATAATCATTATTTATAAATTTGTAACAATATATAGTTTTTGAATGCTAAATTGGTGGCAATGTAATAAGGAACTTAGGCAATTTATGTAATATACCATCATATTTTTTGGTGAATTGAGTTACATTTAGGACTGTGTATCCATCTTGTTGGAGATCTACAATAATATCTGAAATTTCTGTATCTTCCGGTAAACTTCTAGCAACAACTTTAATATTTTTATCTGTAGGAAGGATGAAGGTATGAAAATTTATTTTAAGATCATCAAATTTGGCAGTAATACCTCTGTGTGCTTCTGAATCAGGTACTTTAATGTTGATAGTGTCTCCTGAAAGTTTCCCAGTATATCCAGTAACTTTAAAATCATCAAATAATTTTTTCAGTTGTTTCCAATTGTATTTAGGGTCTTTAACAATTGGGGGATTCTAGATTTTTATAAACTTGCTAGTTGAAAATTATTCATATTATCTTCTTCATTAGTATCTAAATCTGTTTTCAATTTCAACGTTTTTATTTGAAATATTTTTATATTTTTCACATATTTCATGAATGATAGGTTGCATATTAGAAGTTTCTTTGAAAGAGGGCGTATCCTTTGAATTAATAGTATTTTGTGCCTTTGAAATTTCTGTATTGCTGTTAGAACAGGCGTGGTTGGTAGTTACGTTTTTAGAATTTTCAAGTTGATTGTGGGCGGGGCTTAAATGGGTGTTTTCATTACCTTTTTTAATGATTTTAACTTTATTAGGTTTATTTGCAGTATCTTAAGTACTTCTTCCATTGGTTTCTTCATTGAGAGGTCGTTTTCCTTTGTTTTTAGTTTGAATTTCTGCAGTAGGATCGAGATACAATTCATTTTGAAGCAGAACAAAGGAACTGTCAATGCGAATGAGAGTTCAAAAGAGTCATTTGACGAAGACAAAGGATTTATTTGTTTTAATTCTTTTGATAATTTCTGTTTTTTCTTTGAACTTTTTGTGATTTTTGAGTTCTTAAATTGGTTAGCAAAAGCCATGAATATTGTTGAAAGTTCATTCCGTTCCTCATCATCAAATTCAGTTGTATCTTGCAAATCTTTCATCCTATTTCCAAGTTCTTCGATTTTATTTTTGAAGTTTGTTATGAATGATTTGGCAAGACTTTTTCGAGTGGATATGTTATCACCAGACGGGAAGTCTCCCTGCTGTGACTTACTACCTGGATTATTGCATGTAGATCCAGTTTGCATTTTTTCTACACTTCCATTTTCCATTTCCAAATCCATTGTCATCTTCATGTTGTTATGTTGTTCATTTTTTGGGTAGGACCTATCCATGTTGCCCAGAATTATGCAACTGGGCGAGGCAGCCAAGTCCCACGGTCCTAAAACACGCTCTGAAAAGAACGTACCAGCAGGGTTAACTGTCTCCTGTGTTTTATTTATTTTTGAATTCTTTTCCAGCTGAAAAGCACTGAGATAACATAAAGGTTATCTCTAGAACAGAGTAGTAGTAATTGGCTCAGTACAGATGTGTAATACGTCTTTCCTCAACCGAAGCAGCTCTCAGAATGATCGTTGATGTTGATGTTAAAGATATACATTCATTAACTTATTTACATGTTAATTTCCATCATAAAATTTTTCAAACAGTAGACTCATTTGTCTATAACTTACCAAGTTTCACTGCACTTTAGAATAGATGAAATGTGAAAAACTGTATGCAAAATTATTTAAAGTATGGCTTGCCAGCATATAGAATTGTATCTTGAGGAATACATGTGAAAATCCAAAGACTAGGGCTTTTGATGTCAAATTAAAAGCAAGTGCTAATTTAAAGAAACCACAAACCATAAGAAAGTACTTATATTTTGCTTACAATCATGGCTTCATTTTTATTCCAGGTGCATGGAAATAAAGTTGTAGCTTTCTCTGTTTTATAGTGGTCCTCTGTTGCCTTTATAAATTCTTAATTCAATACTTACAGATTCACTCAGTCCCTGCCAACTTGTAATGTTTTAGAAATGTAAAAGTCATTTAAATAAGTAAATTGCTCGAATAGGATAATGCTAATTTTTAACAGAATAGCAAATAAAATTATTATTAAATATAAATCATTGAGATTAAAAATGATTTCATTAAACAAAATTATATTAAACTAAAAAAATTTTCTAGGTTATAGTGTTGCTATGAAAAAAGGTATTTTTTGCATTAAAATCAGTTGCTTTTGTATTTTTCCTATTAATATTCATATTGCTCATAAATTTTCTAAGTAAATGAATTTAGTCACTACATGATTCTGAATACATCAGAAATAGTATGTCATTCATTCTTAAAAACCTGAATCCTATAATTTTTTAGAATATTGGCCATAAGTTATCACTCATAACTTAAAAAACATAAAAATTTAAATTCTTTTTTTTTATAACGATTATTTTTTATATTTTTCACAACTAGTTTTTATCAAATAAGTAGTGCAAACTTACATGTTTTGATTCTTCTATCTAAACTACTTAGGGAAATGAGCATTCTACATGTTCCATCAAAAATAATGTTTTTAAAATTATCAGGCTTAAAAATGTTTAGGTTTGAATATCCTTATTAGCAAGTACTAGTGGTTATATTTAAAAGTGAGTATGATTGTATGGAAAATATTGTATTTAATAGATCATAGCTAAAGTAACTCTTTAAAATGACATTTTCTAAATAAATAAAATCAGTCATAATTGTAAACATTGCACTTATATCACACATACAGAACAGAAACAATATTTTCTATAACAGTTTAATAATTATTGATTAATTTTGTATATTTTAGGTATTTCTGTGGTAAAAGGAATTCTAAGAAGTTGTTTTAAGTGCCTATGGCTCTCTTCAGACTCCAGTCTTGACCGGTGAGATGCCGGCATCCTTTTCACTAATCCAAATGAAAAATCTATAGACCATACAGAATATTTGTCGATAAAATTGTCTTAAATTACACCTATTAGGTAACAACCATGAAGGAAACTTTGAATCTTTACTACTCCAAAGCGATCCAAAATTCCAATTGATTTTTATTATTCTTGGACTTTATACCTGCCCTCCATACCATTTAAAATGCCATCTCTCACAAGATATCATCTGCATTCTTCAATGGATACCAGTGCATGTTCACATGGATGGCAATGAGATTGCTGACATCCTTACCAAAGAATCCCGAGGTAACCCACAATTTTCCAACAACCTGATTCTCACTGTTACTGATGCAATAGCTATCTGAAAATTACTTCGTGCTTCATCTCGGAAACACTCCATCTCTGTTTTAAACTGTAACTGTGCTATCGCCACAACCATTGCCAGATTAAGAACTAAACACCTCCAGGGAATGATAATATCTCCTGATACCATCAAAGCTACAGTATCTGTCCTCACTGCACATACACTGAACTCTCTCCCAACCTTATCTTTGATTGTCCTGCCATATTGGTAAAGCTCCTCAGAATCCATCTTGATTCCCCACTTCAACTCCCTCATTTCTGAAAAGCTATAGATGCGGCCAGAGCTGTCTTGGACTGTTTTGGATCAATTTGATTGCTTTGTACTACTTTACTAGATCAGACTACAATAACCACATATCCAGGTGAGTCCTAAGTTTTAAAGTTTATTATTTCCATTTTGGACTGACTAAACTAAATATTTTACTGTTAACAGTATCATGTTTTTAATTGCACAATTTACATAAAAAAATTAAATAAAAAATGATACATTAATAAAACTTGCTCTGAATAAGTATTACTGTTTTAATATTACTATTCATTCTAATTTATGAATTAATCTGAAGTATTAAAAATTTAAAGTTGTATTTCTTTAGTTTATTAATCATATTGAAAATGATAAACACTGAAGAAAAGAATAATTTGTTTTACATTTTCAGCAGAAATTAGCAACCTGTGTAAAAATGATTCCATTTTTAAATAATAAAAAAAATTTCTGATGCAGCTTCAGTGTCAATAAGTCTAAAATATTTTCTGGAGCTAAGAGGTCATTTAGATACTCCGAAAATACCAATACCAGCTTCCTATTTGCTTGGTAATTCTGTTAATCTTGTTTACTAATATGTTTATTTTTATTTGGCTTCTGTATTTTGATTTCATTTACTTCTTGATTTTCTATCTGAACAAGTGTTTTTCTTCAGTTTTGATGGATATTTCTTAAGATTTATCAAGTAAAACTCGATTTTAGAGTATTATGAAAGGATTTTTACTCTTTTTCCTGGTAGAATCTATCAATATAATTGGTAACGAAAAAGTCTCATTTTTATTTAACAAAACAATTCTTGTTTAATTTTCTTTGTTAATATGGTGTTTTTTCTAGTCTATTTTGGGTTTTTCTTAGCTTTAAGCTGTTCAGCAAATGTCATGAATTAAGATCGTTAGGATGTTTACGATTAAAGCCCCATCACTAGAAGAAAAATACCTTTCTTGGATTTCTTGCTAAGATAATTTTGTGCTAAGTTGTTTTCCTAATCCAGATTTTCATAAAAAAATCCATTGTTTTCACGTTAGCCTCATTGCTGAGTTGTTCCTGAAATATGTTAACCAGAATTGCTGCTGAATTTCCCTGTCCTGGACTCTCTGAAAAGAGCGTACCAGCAGTTGCTTCTTTCTCCTGGGTTTTAAATTGACTTACTGCCCCTCCAGGAAAAGAAGGTAGAAGAGCACTCATTATGTTATCCCCTTACGAAATAAGAACACAACAACCGAAGAGCAAAGAATATTAATCAGTATGCGACAGTCATCAAATACGCCTGAGAAATTTCTATACTGATTTCTAAATAAAATAAATTTTTGGAATAAGATTTTTCTGTTTGTATTTTTACTTAATATTAAAATAATATTTATTTAACTTATGGAACATACACTATTTAATGTTAATTATTCGTCTCAACCTAAAAGATAAATAACTGAATATTTATCAATTAAACAAGTTATGATTATCTTATTGCTTCCAAAAGAAAAAAAAACTTCTAAAAGTTTTTCTCTAATAAATATTTATTTCACTATAGAAAGGTAAAAAATTGCCGTTTTGAAGAAGAAAAACACATAAATGTATTAAGCCATTGTTACATACCAATCGAGCTCCTTTAATATTGATGCAAACATTAGATTAAATTTCATAGTGATAATTCACTGTGCAACAAAGTTGAAATTTTATATAACAATTATAGACAACACTACGTGATTTATAACAAACAAAATTATGATTGCTATGTCAAAAATAATATATTCCATTAAGTACCGTTTTCGTAGAACACGAGTAGTTGCCAGGAACTTTAAGTAACGGTAAACCTCATATTTTAACACACACCAAAGATTAGTAAATAATACAGATAATTAACTTTTTTTTTATCAATATATATACAAGACTATTTTTTTTACAATGCGTTTGTATAATCTTTTACATTGGCCATTTAATGGAGTTTGATTTGTGCTTCTCTAGTATCTTAATTAAATATGAGATCCTTACTTAATATAATACACTACTCTATTTTTTGCAGAATTAAAAAAAGAAAATTTATCATGGAAATTTACTTTCATTAAATACGGGTTAAACTGCCATGTAATTATGGTATTAAGAATTTATTTTTATAAATACCTTTTTTAGAATGAATATTGTAGGTGGAGTCAACGGTAATGACTCTTGCATACTTAGGCACGCCCTTCAAAGGCAGGGCTATTATATCTATCTTCAGCTTCGAAGTTGAAGCCCGAATTGATAAATCTTGAAGGAGAAGTAAACTTTTCTGTTATATAATCGGGTCCGCGCAAGCGCAGTCCCGGCTACCAAAAATTATGCACCCCAAGCAACCACAGTTTGTGGATGTGGCGAACGTCAGCCCCTCGGCGTGCAATGAGAGGCCTCAGCTCGGGGGAGCCTCCTTCGTGATCAAGGCATTCCCAGTGCCAGGTAAGTATGCGTGTCTCCAATTACACTAACTTCTTAAAATTAGAAAAACAATTAATTTAGCGGTAGTAAAATTTAATAACTTTTTCTAACTTAAGCAATTTTTTTTATTTACACAACTGCTTCCATTATTTTTTTTATTTACGAAGTAATTTTCATATTAAAAAATATTAACTGAATTCATATTTGTTTCTTCAAAACTCTAGTTACTGAGTTAAATCCATTAGTTAAAGTTTTGATGATAATGCTAAATTTGGAAGTTATGACACACCAGATTCTCCATGAATTTTGAGAAGAAAAGGCAAAGGTTTTACTTAAATAACAGATTATTTACCTAATATTACACAATTTTTGTTAAACAGCTTTTAATTCATTATTTACACATAACAATGTCCAATCAACAAAATCTGGATATGGCAAATAGAGTTGAAGGCAAAAATCTTCAACACTTTTAATTGTAATTTTTATGTAACAAATTAAACAGTTCTTGTTTCATTTATGAAAAATAACCATTCCATAAACATTAGACATTAAGAAGGGTTGAAATTGGATAATATATTATAATTTACATATAAAAACTAAACGTGTAATTTGTGTCTAAAGCACAAAATCGTATGGATATTAATTTCAACAAGAGCTTCAATTTTGGAAAATTAAAGCAAGATAGTGTTGCAAATTTTACTTGTTAGTTTCGTAATTTTATCAAAGAAATTTCTACAAAAATGATGCATGTAAATAAATTAAGAATTATTTCTATATTATTCAAGAGTTATCATTACTGCAAATATTAATGGTTGAAGAAAAATGTTTAGAGTAAAAATATAAATGCAGATCTTCGCAATGCAGAAGTCTTCTCCTACCTTAATACTCTATCATTAGCCATTCGCTCTCTGCATTCGGCAGAATTTCAGGGGAAAAAATCGCTCACTAGTGCCAAATTTCTCCTAAATTTCGTCCTAAAGAGTACAGATTAAGGAGCTTCTCAAGTAGCAAATAGCTTGGCCCTGTATAGGCTAATCATAGCTTTGTCTAAGTCCAGTATTGGTGGTCTACATTGGGATAATACTATATGGTATACATTTCGTTATATAGAACCAATGTGGGCTGCCGAGATACACCCAAACTTGGCAAACTACATTTGACGTATCTAGGCGGTCAAGATAGGACCAACCTTGGCTGCCAAAATTGGTCCAATTTAGGACGCCAAGGAAGGACCAAGATTGACTGCCGAAATTGGTTAAATTTAGACGGCCAAGATGGGACCTATCTTTGGTTGTAGGTTTGTCGACATCATATGTAGCTAATAATGATAACAAAGCCGCCCAACTTGTCTAGTGGTCAGCGTGTCTGACTGCGGATAGGGAGTTCCTGGGTTCGAATCCCGGTTCGTGCATGGATGTATTTTCTCTCTCTATCTATCCTGTCTTTATTTTTCCATGTATGGATGTGGAATGAATGGTTGTCTACCCTATAAACGGGTACCTACGGCTTGTGTGTACTGAGGAAGTCGGACTCCACACCAAAATATGGTTCAGTTGGAAAAGTGGAGCAGCGGACCCCATAATGCCAGACTGGCTGGCACACGACAACAACAATGATAACAAAGTTTCATTATATACTTTTAAAATGATGTCTAAGCTGAACATGCTGTCATTATGTAAACTGAAATATACAATTAATTAAAGATTAATTATCCAGAAACATATTATGTGTACTTATAAAAATATTTAATACATTTGAGCTTTTAATTTTCCAAAAAGGAATTTTTTAACATTATGTATTCATATAAAGGCGACAAAATTTAGTAAACAAAAATTATTTTCAAAAATCTTAAAGTTTTAAATATTTTGATTTCAAATAAGTAATTTTAAATAAGCAATTTGTTTCTAAATATCAAAACTATAGATGTATGTTATAAATATTCATAATGGCTAAAAAAATGCTCTAAATAAGCAAAATGTAAAGAATAAATGATTGGATACTGCATTGCTATCTTGAAAGAAATTGGAGGTCAGTCTGTTGCAGAACACAAACATTTTCGGACAAAGAGGACCGTTAGAGAAATACATTTCAACGCGGATTTTTTCATGAGTATAAAGCGACAGTAGTTTAAAGGGTTACATCAAAGCTTGAAGTAAATACAAAACTTTTATTTCTCTGGGGCGATGTACTAGAATTTTTCTTAGAAGTTTAAAGTCTCAATAACATTTTTCAGTCACATTTTATATTCCTTATTTTTCTGATACGTTTAATGATTTTTAGTAAATGAAATGGATATAAAAATTAAGTAATTTGATTCTATAACATTTTTAGTTTTTTCATCCTTGTCGGGTCCCTCCTTTGTTTGATAAGTAAGGGGCTCAAGTGAAATTAATTTAATCAGCAAGTGAAAAAATTTAAAATCGAAATCATTAGAAATTTTAGTGCAATATTAATTATGCAAACTAAGTATTATTCTTTGAAATGAAGTTTTCTACGCATTCACTATATCATCCAGATTTAGCTTCACAGAAGCCCTAAGCTATATCGAATGTATGTATAATATATTTAAACACCTATTACATTTTTCTCGGATTTTATTGAACATAGCCATGGTCTAGTTTAAAGAACTAACATCAACACATATTATTTGGTAAATAAGTTGAAACTAAAAACATCTCAAATACATAAAAAGAAAACTAACCAATATAATTTATATTTCAGAATTTTTATCAGAAACAATTTAACATAGTTCCATTATCACATGTACAAGATTTACTGTACAAATTAATGACAAAGCACCACAAATTTTGAGCAAAGTATAAAAACTGTAAGAAAAGATAATGGAAAACGCGATTTTTTTAATGCGAACTAAACTGTACTAATTTGTGAATATGGAAACATAAAAATAGAAACATTTTAATTTATGGCAAGCTCTTCACACAACAGGTGAAAATAATTATTAAATTTAAAATATATTTCTCCAAATAAAATTGATATTTCGATAAAAAAATCAAATTTTTCTGAAATAAATTTTTGTAACTGCTATTTCGCGCCCCTCTCAAAGTGGAGCCCAGGGCACGATAGACCCCCTTGCCCCCCCTTCACTACACCACTGAAAGGGGGTGTTGCAAATTGAACATGCGCAATACTTGTGAGATCTGTCTTGAAGACTTCTTCCTATTCCGGCATTAAAACTCGCTTTGAAAAGCAAGAGATCTGACGATATTCCTGACATCCAACGAAATGTGACAATGCCTTTGAACTCAATCCCAAAAGATAACTTCTTGCAAAAATCCCAGGATATGTATAAGAGATCCCAGCGGTGCATGGCAGGTGACCATTTCGAAGGACAGCATAGTAACTTTCGTTAATATTTCATCTATGTTAATGTTACATTTCGATTCACAGAACTTTATTGTCAGAGGTTGTGTGTGTGTGTGTGTATATATATATATATATATATATATATATATATATATATATATATATATATATATATATATATATATACACACACACACACACACACACACACACTCTTTTTATGCTCCGTATGGGGCAATGTTTGGGATACAGTTAAAAGTAGATTGGAAAACAATTTTTCTTTCCCAAAAGGCTAAATCAAATATTTTTGAACAGGAGAAGAAATGCTGGTCTTAATAGAAATAGTTTAATGATGCTTCTCATAAAATTAATAGGGAAATTAAAAGATGATTCAAATATAAAAATTTATGATCCATTGCTAAATGATTGTTTAACTGTTATTATAATTTTGTGATTTAGAATAAGAATGATGAAGTTGTCCATTGTAACCAGACAAATTTTTTTAACTACGTATAAACAAGTAAGAGAATAGATAAAAAATGCTAACGAATATTTAGAATTACAGAGGTAAAAAATTATTTAAAAGTATAAATCTTAAAATTTCTTCTGGTAATTTTGGAAATGTAGTGAAACTACGAAAAAGCAAAAGGTGACAATGCAAGAAGTGATCCATTATTAAGGTCATTTGGCTCAAAGTGATTCAAAACGAATTCTGGAATCATGATTTCGGATACTCGTTAACAATCATTGCTTTATGCACAAAATATTTATCAAATCAAAAATTAAAAAAGAGAGAATCAGGGAAGCTTTAACGAAATTCTAGAGAACGTGAAACGACACAAGAGTTGTTGTTGAGCCGGGCAAGAAAACTTGAATCGGTAAAAGACACAAATTAGAAAAAATAGAATTTCAGGAAATTTTTGAAACAATATCACTAAAGGTTTGAAAACTAACTATTTAGAACAGGTAATTTTCATAACTTTGAAAACTTTTAAAAACGGAAAAAATTATAATTAAAATTTACTTTTTTATTATTGGTAAAAAAACATGAATGAATTTTTTTCCATCGCCGACGACACTCAAGCATTCTATAGTGAAATTCGCCTTGTTTGCTGCAACTCGAAAAATGCGATTTGAAGGCAAGCAAAAAATTCGTCGACAAGTCGGATTAAAGACGCCGTCTGCCTCTGAAATTCTAAGATGCTCTAGGCAGAAGATACGTTAAATCGTAGGCTTCATAACTGGGCACTACTATTTCAGAAAACACCTCCATAAAATGAGACTGTTTCAGCAGACCCTATCTGCAGGAAATGTCATACGCAAGAGGAAACGGCCAAGCATATCATTTACGAATGCGAGGCTCTTGCCCTCCCTAGATTAACTTCTTTAGGCATCATCCATACTAGAGAGTTACACCTAAACTCCATTAAAGGGTTATCGGACTTTATTAATAAAGTAGGTGACCCGAGCAACTGGATCTAGGAAACATTGGGTTTGGAGTTATTGGTACATGATGCTGATAAAAGCAGAGGTGCCCAATGACATACAAACCCAATTCTTAGAAGAAGAAATGTAAAGCTTTAAAGTAGCGTTTTAGTTTCCTTAAAGCTTACAAGAGTAATATAAATCTCTTGGTTTCAAGTAATTCGCAGATCTAATCACACTTTATTTACTTAAAAAAAAAAAAATCAAAACAGCTGATTGTATAAATTTTTGGGGATAATACTCTTCCCTTGAATTTTATATAATATCCAGAATTGTAAATTGAAAGTAGGAACAATTTCTAATTGCAGTCAATGAATTAAAGAAATGTAAGTCGACAACTTCATAATATTTGGACCTACTGAAATTCTTTCAACTATTCCCTAAATTTTATGGCACTGAGCAAGCAGCAGAATAATTAATGGTTGACCTTCAGTTTAGCAGTTCGTTGGAATAATTTCCAACTCAGGCATTGAAATTTGTAGTAGTTTGGAATCCACAATTGGTTTAATTAGTCCTAATATGGAGGGAAAAAACTTGAATGATAAATAGAACGTAAATTTTAGGCCAAGCGCAAACTACAGGAGAATTCCTCGTGAATTCACGGAGAAGAAACAATGGCGTCATGTCATGTAACGTTGGCACAGGTGCCATATAAACCACGATTCCAAATTTTTTTGACGATAAAGAAATGTTGCCAAGATGAGAGTATTGTGACGTGCGCAATGACGTAAATATTAGGGTTACCAAAACAAAATTTTCTGCATAATTCTTATAGGTCTCCATATGTATGACGAAATAAAAACGAGGTTGCTAGATACATAAAAAAATCCGCTAAAAATTCACCAATCTCAGAATTTGGTCACCTGAATTATATGGCACCTGTGCCGTAACGTGATTGCTCCTTTTTTAAAAAATTGAAACTATTTACACGTATTGAATTCTTATTTACATTTTGACTGATGGGAAATATCCAATTTGTGATATTTTGACTACTTATTCATCGAGACATCTGATATATATATATATTTATATTGAAACTCAAAATGTGTAATTTCTTGACATTTTTTTAATATTTTGATAATTTTTTTGAAAATATTGAAAACTATCATTATTTAATAAAACCTGTGTATATTTAATAATCTAAATTTAGTCACTCATTGAACTACATCATTGCTTTAAATATATTTTTAAAATAAATATTTGAAATAGTTTTTTTTCTTACAATAAGTATAAATATTTAAATAAAAATATCTTCATCTAATATTTATTTTAACATATTTAATTAACTAACAAGAGCTAAGTTTTTAAATAAATGGCTAGCAAATTATCAACACAATTCAAATAGTAGTAAAATATTTTACATATAAACCATTTTATGAAAAACAAAAATATATAATAATGTATTTCTGAATCTTTTTAAAAAACTAATTCTGCAATGATAATTTTTCGTTATATATATATATATATATATATATATATATATATATATATATATATATATATATATATAGGTCCTGTTGCTTCATTATCAGAAATGACAGATGATGTTTAAATTATTTAATAATGATTTTAAAGTAACACAAAAAAATACTATTTACAAATGAATATCAAATAATAATCTAACATCATTTTAGTGAATAATTCAAAGTTGATTGTCCAAAATCAGTTGGTACGTCTTCATCTCGGTTCTCGTCGTTCTGCCTTTGTGTGTCCGGCGGCGAAGTTGATGTGAATGGTCCTCTAGTGGCGTTTTCAATCCCACAATCGATCACCCTGACAATAGCTGACTTCAGCATTCATCTAAAATCAGAACTTCCTGAAATAATAATAATAATAATTTAAAAAAAAAAGAATGGGAGCAGTAATATGTTCAAGGAAAAAAAAATAATGAAACAGTGTTGTCAATTCTCGTCTTGATCATCATCATTGTTTCTCAAATCTGAGATTCCGTCGTGGAGGACTCCTTCATCTGGTTAGAGAATCGATGGCGGCATCTTTACTCTCGATATTGGCTATCTTCAAAAGGAAACGTCTTGAACACAGCTCAGTTATTAATTTTTTTTTAAATAAAAAAAGAAAGTCTGAAATAAAAAGATTTAATCTTAAAAAAATGCAATTCAGTGGGTAAAAAAGTAAAAATCGGGAGTTGGTCGTCATCGGTGTCTTCTTTTCCTCCTTCAACACATTTTAAGTTACATCGGGCCAATACTTCATGCACTCAGCACTACTGGTAATCAGGGAACTTCGCTAAAACCAATCTTTTGAACATCACGTGTCACTGCTTTTAACTTTTATTATTTTGTTGGGGCTTAAGCGCTTGGGTATTAACTTAAGACCTGGACCTTGTTGTATACGCTTAACAGCAACGATTATCATTTAATTTGAATTTTCTTGTTTTCTTTTAAATTAGAGATTTTACGATTTTCATTTTGAACTTTTACAATTTGTTTTTTAGCATCTTTTCTAAGGTTATCCCGATTATTAATGAAATCTGTTGCCTTTCTGCGAATTTGAAGTGAGTGACCCTCTGTTGTCGCTTTCAGTCCCACACACACACAAATATCCTATACTTTTAGTTATCAAAAATAAATGTAGCAACACATACAGACTTCATTAAATGCTTTCTAAGACCTTAACCTTCAATCAAAAAATGTTTACATTACTGTACCATTATATTAAAATTTAATTTGGCTCAGCAATTTATACATGAATTGTTAATAAATATTACTTCAATCAATTCCAAATTTTTCAAACATTAAAATTTACTATTGAAATTATTTTATTATAAATCTGTAACACCTAAACAACATAAATGTATAGCAAAATTACTGTTTCAGTTATATATATTAAATACAAGAATCAATGTTTTCAATAATATTAAATGAAATATATTTAAATGTAGAATATGCTATTCAGTGTATTTTATCGAAATTAATTTGAAGATATATTTAAAGCTAAAAAATAAGAATTTGAATTTCAATTTATTTCCTTCTCAAAAAAATCCATGCTTAGTATTAATACCTATTACAACCTATTTCAGATTTTTCAAATGTTTTGTAAAACCTATGACTTATCTCGTAGAACAGAACAGTTTTTATATTTATCAAAAAATAAGTTCTATCTTTTGAATCCTACAGATATCATCAATCTATATAATATCATAAAATTTTATAAAAATGTTAATTTTTATAAAATAAATTTTCTTTATTTTATCATTAATAAATAATTTAATAAAAGGTAATACTTAATATACAAAAATTAATTTAATGACCTTTGTGAAGCTCCTTCATGGATTAATAAATATATTGGTATAAAATATATTTAATAAAAATTATAAATTTATTTAATAAAAATATTGAAAAACACTAATAGCAAACATTATTTCAAAGAAAAAAAAAGAAAAAGTTAAATAATTTGATTTGCCGCCGTTGTCCTGTTAGATATTTCTAGCTTACTGGAAAACTTCGAAGTTTCTCTCGGAACGCCTATTTTGTGACATTTTCTGACGTCACTTGTTTGCAGGAATTTTGTCGGCGTCAGTTTTACGGCGAATTCTTCTCGTTGTCCCTGGCGTTACATAACCCAGAATAAATTTTTACCCAATATGTTATAGAAGATCCTTCGCATTTTCAGTAAAAATGAACAGATCACAATTACCTCTGTAAACAGGATATACCAGCTCAGCTATTCTTGTTTTAACTGGAACCATGGTTCCCTTTGATTTCCTGACGATATCCCAATGTTGTATACACATTTTTCTATGATTTTTTTCCACACAGCCCTTAATAAAATATCAAAGTACAGAGTTCCTAAAACTATAAAATCCAGTTGCACAAGGGTTTGGAATTGATGCAAAGTCAAAACTTTTTATTTAAATGAATAAAATTATAGCTCATCCAATTAAGAAATCCGTTGATAAGATTTAAACTTGTGTTTAAAGATAAATAGTGAGCTTGAGGCTAAGAAATTTTATAATTTAATAAAGCAATTCAGCAAAATATTAGCTGATCGATTTTCCGAAAAATCAATTTATCAAACATGATATTGTAATTTGTGCAAATTTTTTTTATTTCATATTTATAGAAAGGGCAACACATTGATCAGCTTATAGATAGCTTAATGTCAACATTGACACTACAAACATCCTCTTCAATACATCAACCAGATTTTGGGTGGATAATGCAGCTCATGGAAAGTGTGCACACATTAAATTCATATCTAATGCCTGAAAATTGTTTTAGGAATGTTAACACAAAATCTCAGTGCTTTTAGAAAAGTAGAATTAAGATCACAGTACATGATATCAGAAACGGAAACTGTATAAGCATATTGCAAATAAATGTTTGTTTTTTCATTTCCAATAAAATCAAATGGCCAACTAGCTGCAGTAAATATTAGAAAAGCAAGTCCTTAACAAAATTTCCATAAAAGTAAACTATTTTCAAATATTTATTTTTTCACATAAACAAATTTAATTCATAATTTATGAAACAATAAACTTCATTCAAAAAAGTTTAACAGAAAAGAATATATTTATTACATAATTTTACAGAATAATACAAGTCTTCACTGTCATATACAATAATTTCATCGAGCTGACGCATTTCTTTAAGTTCTTTTTTAAAACATTTACAGATCTGCTTAAAAGTGAAACAAAAAAAAGTAGCAATATTGGAATGTAAATATATATACTTATTTATTAATGATTTTAGATAAATTAAAAGATATGTTAAAAATGCTATAACAAGCCAAATTTGTTCTGTTGTTGTAGCATTTATTGCATAGTGCTCAGAAGAAATGAAGTTCCTTCTTTCAAAGACAAAAAACTATTTTAATGAAAACAATTATATTAAAATATCTCACTTTTGGTATTTAAATAATACCACAATTCATTTGATATTATATCTATATTATCACGTCCAACCACTTTTCAATAATAAAAGTGTATGACAGCTCTTTATATAATTTGTTTTTACATAGGCTTAAACAGCCTCTATATTCCACCAATTAGGAGAAACTTTACACCCCAAATCTCATCTTTCCTGGCTGAATAATTCATAGTAGTGTAGCCATTCCAATGCACCACACTATATCTTTCGGAAGACGTTTTAGGTAAATGTTTGAGAAGAATAATATCTATTCTTGCGCAAATCCTTCAGTTTCTTCAATAGCATATGTTAATTTTTCAACTAATTGTTCATAACTTTTGTAAGGCGGGAGATCGAGTCTATTAAAGCATGTGTGACTTCTGGGCAACCAAGTTTCTTTTCCAACTTTTTCGATGCAAAAGCGTTGAGGTCCATTGCTACCTGTTAAAACAAAGCAAAGAAATTTGTAATATTTATATCATATAAGACAATATTCAAGCAGTATTTTTATGCTTTTAAAAAAGCTTTAATATTAAATATTTCACATTAAATCATTTTTTAAAATGTATACATTTTTAAATGTAATATTTAATGTTCAATTTTAAGTAATTATATCAAAATAAATGGTCAATGATTGCAACCAAACATTTTTATGAGTAATCTCTCTCTCTCTCTCTCTCTCTATATATATATATATATATTAAAAATATTTGAATGCAATTTTTCATTTGCCAATCCTCGGAAACCATCCCAATAGGCACTTTTACCATTCCAAGATGTTTTATGGGGTGTATTTGCCTTCAACTTGTGCCCAGGCAGAGAAATAGATGCAATAACTTGGCTGTGTTCAGAGCTTGGCTCTTCGATCACTTTTCTATTTGTCAGCGAAGACACAAAGATCAGGTGTGTTGCCGTTGGCACTGTAGTGTATGTAAGTGGGTGGGTTAGAAGGATTCTAAATCAAGTCAAATGAGTTAAGAGTTCAGGATGTCCTAAATTTCCTTCCCAGTGGCCTTAACATTGGAAGGATAAAAGCCAAGCGGTGGAAAGACGACAGCTTGAATATTCCTGAAGGTCCACGCCCTGAAGTTGTGACAGGTTTGACTCCAGATGGTCACGACTGTCTGGCTGAACATTTGCACCGTACTGGCATCCTAAATTCACCCGACTCTCTGCTCTGAACTTGGCAGAGCCCATGAATAGACCCACCTCTACCATTGTGATGCACAGCATGTGAATTATTGCTTTATTGGCAAGCCAGAGAATTTTTGGGGCAATGACACCAATGTTTACATTTATGTACTGTATTCACCTGTCCTGTCTTGTCTCATGTCTATTTTGTGATTTTTCATGTGTTATTCCTTGTATTTGCCCTGTCATTGGAAATAGTATAAACATATTTATCATTTACAACCAACCAACTAATAGTTATTGTTACACATTCATGCATTAAGTTTCTGATATATTTTTATATATTTCTGATTTTCTTCACATTATTATAAGTATGAATTTCTTTGAATTATAAATATATATATATATATATATAACCCAAAAATTGTAATATTAATAGGTTAACACCTGCCAACTACTACAGAGAGAGAGAGAGAGAGAAGGTGTCTTTTTCACTGGAAAATATATATTAAGCTTACAATGAAAAATTGTGATTTAGAAAAATAGAAGATACTAATTTTATTTTTAACAACATTTACTCTTTATTTAATTTTCTTTTGAGAGCTGTTTTGCATTACGAAATGAGATCTTAGAAATAGATCAACTAAAATCAAATTGAATGTGTGGAAAGCTTGAAAATTATCTTTTAGACACAAAGTTAATAAATACTGAAGACAAGCTTCTTTTCATTAATTTCCCAAAGCATTCTTGGTTTTGCTGATGTATTGAGAAATGTGAAAATATCTTTGTGCTGCAATAAGAAAACATTCAGTATCAAAAATTGAAAGAAAAAACTGTATATGTTTCTTATTTATTTAATTTTTAAATAGTGAGAATGTATGAAAAAAGAAAATCCAGATGGTATAAGCATTTTTTCTGTGTCCCCCTACAATCATGTCGATGATAATTTAAAAATTGAGGAAAAACTCCCACTTCCATTTCTGATATGAGCAGAGTTCTGTAATGGTGTCTTTTAGTTTGTTGTTGCACAATGGGCATTTTTTGAACACAAGTCCTAATTAAACTGGGACCTTTAGTTTAAAGTGGATTCCAAATTCCCCCAAACACCCAAGCTTGAGATGGTAATTGAACATATATGCAGTTAAACAGTGAACACTAATGTTGTGCTTCTACATGCATCCATATTGGAGTTCTTGTATGGAAAGTTTGCCTCTTATGACACATGAATACAATCCATTATCATAGATAGATCTTCCCTGAAAGCAATTACACAATCGATATTAAAATGGCTGAAAAAAGTCATGGTATAGGTAGCCCACTAAGCATTGTCAAAGTTGAAGAATGCTTAAGAGAATGTTTATTCATAGCATCCTGGTATTACATTATCAATCTGTGATATGTCATTATATATAATATAGATATTTTTATAGAAGCAAAAGAACAAACACATAACAAATAGTTCATATTTAAAATTTGACAAAGTGATTATTGCAATTCATGCACACGCACACAAGTGACTTTAAATGCCACTTATATAAACTGAAAAACATTAATAAAATCAAATTAATAATAAAATAATTTTACAAATTTTTTTGTTTTAGTGTGATAAATGTGCCAACCGCACTGCAGCACAATTGCTCAAATTACAGAATAAAATTTGATGTAACTATTCCCATTTCTTTTTTAATATGCACTTATACAAGGGAATTTGCTTTTTATAACATCAACTGCTGAAAATTTAACTTCTCACAGATATGAAGTCATTAAGGGAATAAGAACCATCATCATTTTTGCATTAGAGGGAAATACTCGTTATTTTATTTTATTGATATCTAAAACTTTGTTGAATTTAAAATGAATTCCAACAATAGCAGAGCTAATTCTAAGAATGCAAATTTCTAAGATTTGTCTTTTGGGTAATAGTTTACAAACCAATGATTTGCACATATGCATAGTGAAAATGTCAGGTATAAAACCTTATTACAACAAATCATGTATTGTTGCAATACAATGTTTGCCACATTTGTAAATTTTTCTTGAACACTAAGACCCTGTCTTTAAGCTTTAATACATGAATGTTATTGAGCTGAAGAGAAATATTCATTGCACTGATTTTTTTTTAAAATATGTCATGCAGGTATATTTTAATCAACAAAACTAAGCCATTCATATAACCATTTCCTTTCAAGAAATTGCAAATCTTTTGTCAATTTTGAAATGTCTGAAATAGTACATAGCCACAAGAGATACAGTTACATGTACGGAATGTGCACACAACTCGAAAATTCACACAAATGATTTTGAGAAATTTGACTTTGAATCTTCTAAGTGTTACATAGTTTATCACTTTTATTTCACTCTAGGGTGGGAGTCACAAAAATATTCAGCTAATTTGATGGAAGTATTTTCCTGTGAATGATGCAGACCTTCAAACAATTTGTTACTTTATGATAAATCAGCCCTTTTAATCCCCTATATTGACCAGACATTGATCAACTACCATTAGAGCACACGACACACATTTTGACAATCCAAATTATTTTCATTCACAAGTGCATAGGGGATATTAAACCTATTTCCAGCCCTTGTATTTTCAGTTACTTTTATGAAACAAAAGGTTCAGGTTGCAGTTGCCTAGGTGGTTACAGTGCCTTTTTATTATAGGAAGGTAATGAGCTTGAACTCAACGTAAACAAAGATCCCTTGTATTCATTAAAGGCAGCTAGGGCACATTAAATAAGGCATAGTCACAATGTCCTTTAAGAAAAATGATGCTTCTGGGATTAACAAGCCAAGTATTGTGGTATTCCCTGCTTGGTTCTTTCTTCTAAATTACTATGATTCTCACCCAGCAACTTCCATCTAACAATTAGAGCTTAACTGTGCTAGGCATAGGGAAGTATGCCAGTGCAAGTACAAAACAAAAGGTATTCAATTGTACAATTATCAATGGAATATGCAGAACTGAAGAGATGTGATTCTGTATTACTATCGCTATTCTTATCTAAGTGCAACCTAAGTTCATTTCCTTTAATTTTTTCTATCAGCGATTGTTGATTGAAAAAATAAAAGATTCTAAGGAATGTACTGGATGCTTCAGTCAATAGTGTTGTTTGATACAAAGAAAGTTCGTCAGAAGTTTTCTTGGCAATTTTTTAGTCATGTTCACAGTAGCCAGATTTCTCAATCATAGTAATTCTTTTTGTGCTTTAGTACTCTTATGACATCTTAAATATTGTAAACAAGACATTTTGTCTCAAAAATTTGCTTAGTGGAAACCTTCTTTTGTTAATGCAATGCTTTAATTTTTTTGCTATAAAATTACTGCGATTTATCTATATGTTGGGCTACAATGTTTGAAGATTCTGTTTAATTTACTAGGATTCATACTCGTTCAAGATAGAATTTTAGAGCAGATCACACAATGGTCCTTATCACTTTGATTTCTAAAAATATTAAACCAAAATGCATGAAACTGTCTTTCAATTAGCATTTCTGATTATTTCTATCAAGTTACACAATGACACAACTTTGTTTACATTATAAATTTTTTTACATCAAAATCGGTCAAATTTCATGAAAATACCTATATTCCTTTCTTACAGCATGGCATGCATAGCAATCATCAATGACAACTGTTGAAGGAAATATCTAACAAAATAATCAGGTGATCTAAAGTAGGTAGAAGAAAATGGCAAAGGATATTTTCACTTCCAATCATTATTGGTTACAGTCAAATATCTGAGGGAAAGTTGCAGAAATATACAAAC
This sequence comes from Latrodectus hesperus, assembly GCA_037975125.1. Taxonomy (NCBI): domain Eukaryota; kingdom Metazoa; phylum Arthropoda; class Arachnida; order Araneae; family Theridiidae; genus Latrodectus; species Latrodectus hesperus. Next base: position 69,454,152 of record CM075852.1, read on the forward strand.
GGAAATCCTTTAGGCAATGGTAATATAACCATTTGAAACTAATTTTTATAAACAATCTTGATAACTTATTTTTGCATAACAATCATTTCTTTTCACGTAAATCACTTCAGGCAAAACTGGAGGTCACTCTAACTCCAAAAGTACCACAACACACATTCAAGGTTGTAAATTAACATCAACTTAACAGCTAATTTTGTTAAATGAGTATTAAAGTGAAATAACCAAAAATTAGTCAACTTAAACAAGATGACTATCAACAGGTAAAACAAGAAAAAGGCAAGAAATACAAGTCAATAATGTGTAAGTGAAGTAAGAAATACAGTTTCTACAATACAAATTTTATTGAATATTATATAGAGTTATTAATATATAAGATATTAAAGATATCTTTATATTATATATATTCTAAGATATTAAAGGTATCTTTAGAAACAAATAACTTTTTATTAATAATTCTATGACTAATCGATGGCTCTTTGGGTTAAGATTACCTGTGTGTTTTAACCCAAAAAGTCATCAATAAAATGTGCCAAAAGAGTTAACAGTTCGGAATATGATTGTATGATGTAACTTTGCTTAATGACATCAAATGATCATGTACATACACAAAATTAGTTTTTATTTCATTATACAGTGTAAGGATTTTAAACTAATAATTTAATGTTTATGTTTTTAAATAATTTAATGTATGAAATTTTTTTTAATTAAGTTTTTGTACATTAGTAGAAGTGAATTTTTTGTTTGAAGTTTTATAAGTAAAATTTATTTTGAAAAATTATAAAATACATTTATTTTCATATTGTTTTTATCATTTTGAATTATTATTTTCCTCACGGAATATATATGGCTAAATAATCATTCTGAGAACATCATTGCATACCAGTAACGATGATTCTGCATGCAATGATTAGGTAAATTATTTTATTACATGTATTTAATTAATATTGCTCTCATATGTAATATTTTATGTTATATATTAAGTACTGTTTATAAATATTTAATATATTGGTAGTTAGATTTATTTAGTATGGGGTAATGTAGATTAATCTGAAAGTATATTTTTTCTAAGAATGTTTATGTTTTAGATTTATTTTCACTGCCTGTATTAAATTGAGGCTAGATTGAACTACTGTAATTTTTTTAAGGTGGGCCTTGGTGCCCACCTTAAAAGAATCACAGTAGTTTAATTTATGTTAATGCCTATCATTAAAATTTGAGTTTTAGTAAAAATGTATTTTGTTTATATTAGAGATTTAGCTTTATTACCGTATGTCACCCATTGATGACCACGATACTTAGTATATATTTGTAATTTTATTATGTAATATTTGGGAAATTAGTTTCTAGTTACCACATTTTCCTGTATACAATCCGCTGATTATGTGTTAAAAAGTTTAGAATTTGGTTGTGGGTATTATATGTCGCAAAGGATTATCTAATAAAAATCATTCTTCAGAAAAGCTTACAGTAAAATTTTGAAAATAAATGCCATTTATAAACATAATGGCATTTATATAACAAATTACAGATGATGCCAAGACTCGGTAGACTTATATAATCTATAATCAGCTTTGTCCAATTGCGTTCAAGTACAGATGCGGTTCATTGTAAACATAAGATAGTTGTAAAAACAGTTGCTATCATTATTTTACATTTTGTCTTGACCTGAGTTGCTTTGTTTTGAAGATATTTTAAATTAAAAGCTATAAGGAAGGCAAATAAAAATGGCAAAAAACACTGTGCATTATCCAATGCCCTTTCTTTTTCCTTTACTCGAAAAAAAGGTCAATGAGTGACATACGGGTAATAGCTATATATGTCGCAAAGGATTATATACAGGAAAATATGGTATTAATATTTTAAATTTGAAATAGCACATAATTGCAAAGTTGAAGTTCAAAAGCGATCAGCATTTTGTAACAAGACATTGCACATTGTGATGTAATAAAGACTGGCGAGGTAGCTGTGCAGCACTTGTACAAAAATTGGAAATTGAGCCAAACCTGCACAGTACCATGATATTTTACTAACTTTTTTTATGGATTTGGTTTGCTACAACAGGTAATTTTTTTCACACAGAAAATAACAGGTTAAAAGAAATTGTGAATATCTGCACATAATTTTGAGCAGTAAGGGAATTAAATCTATGGACGGCTTTGTATGAAGAACCTGTTACAAATATTTCATTCAAATAAAATGATTTATTCGCTTCACTACAAGATAAGTACATTAAAACGACACCACATACTTTATTTATATATGAAAACTTTTGTTAAAGTCTATTCATTATCTAATATTCAATATTGCCTTTTATTCATAGCAATCTTAATTTGCAATCTTTAAGGCCCTGTCTCTACTAATCATTTCTGTATCTCTTAAATTATTTTTAACAAGTATGTGCATACAACAAATATTAAATTACTTACCCATTAATTCAGCAAAACCTCCAACAGGCACTCGACAAGTACCTGTCACAAACTGTAACAACCTTGCTCGTTTTTCATTATCCATTTCACGTACAAATTGCCAAAACCAAATAATTTGTTTGCCGGTTCGAGTATAATGGCGATAAATTGTATTTCGCTGCCAATCTTCAATATCTATTTCTTGCATTCCACAAAGCATTAACTATAAAAAAATAAAGAAACTGAAAATATTTATTTTAAATAAAAAAATATTTAGAATATAATTTGTCTAGAATTTTCTAAATTTTATAAGCATTTGAAATTTGAATTAATATTTCAAACAATATTATTTTAAATTTATGAGAGATTTTAACAGGCAAATAATTTGTCATTTTGGTTTTAATAATTCATTTAAAACATTTACTCACAACTTAAAATTTATTTAATTTTAAAATATATAACACACATATGTGTGCATTCAAATAAGAAATAAGAAAGCTATGTGAGCGTCTTCAAAGAATATTCCTTCTTATTTAGGCATCATTTTTTTATTACACGAATAACAATTAAAGAAACAAAAGTTATGAAAAATGTTATAAAGAATGGAAAGACTTTTTTTAAGAAAAAACATCTTAACTTCATTTTTGCATACAATTTAATAAAATAAAAAAAATGCAAAGTTTACTGATTTATGTATTATTTTATAACACATTCATTTTTTGCACTTTTTTATTCATATAAGGTATGTAATTTAAAAATAAAACAATACATTTTTTTGGATATTTATCAGATAGTGCATATATTTCTACCTATTTTTAAGGTACCTGATATTTCTCATACTTCAGCAAATATATCAAATAGTGATGAAATTTTTACTTACAACGAAAATCAATAATTTTATACAACAGTGCCATGGAAAAAAAAAATGTTAATTCATTTAGATAAACTGTAAAGTACCCCAGCTTGAAAAGCAACACTTAACAGAGGTTGGTTGGTTGGTTGGGTTTTATGGCGCAAGGTCCAAAAATGGACATGCTGCGCCACACTTAACAGAGAGAAACAAAGGGAGTTGAAATTGTGAAGAATTGAATATCATGTTGATCATTAAGTAATTAACAGATTGAAAGGGAAATGATTGAGGCAATATTTAAATTAATTCAGATATACAAAACAGTGAAAAAATGAATAATTTAATATCTTAATGCTTGATTGTAACAACTCCGAAATTTACTATCAGGAAAATTAATCTGAAACACTGATAAAAAAGGGAAAACCACCCTAATATTTATACATATAGAGAAGAAATATAACACAATAGTCATTAAATAAATCTTGTATGAAACAATTCTTTTCGTGTCAAATTAGTTTTTATTATTAATTAAAATATATTTCCTGTAAATTTAGAATTCATATATATTCTTTTGGTAATTATAATAATTAGACCTTAATAAATGAGCATGTCTTTACAGTGATATTTGTGAAAAATTTATAGTAAACAGGAATGATTTTTACCTCAAGTTCTCTTTCATCAAAATAATGCAACCACTCTAGAGGTAAGACTTCATTGAAGCCATCAAGAAAAGATTTTGTTTGTTCTTCTTGGCCTCTAGAAAATCGCCAATCTGTCATTAACCTAAAAGGTAATAAAAAAACATGAAATAAAAGAACAATTAAATAAATAAATTTTGTAAAATCAATTTGCAATAATCAAAACAAAACTAAAAATTTATCTATCCTGACCTCAAGTATTCATCTTTGTTTTCTTCATTGACTCTTAAGTCACCACCACCTGGTTTTAATTCATGAGACTGAATTTGTCCCAAAATTTCAAAATCAACACTGAAATAAAGTTCAAGTCCACATTCTTCTATATTGTTTTCCCTATGAAAAAAAAATTTAAGTATTAAAAAATGTTAATATATAGAACTTAGTTTTAACCATATTGAGCCCTGTAGACCAACACAAAATGAAATTAATTGACAATCAAACCATTTTTTTAAAACAAATTTTATAACAAAGTTAACTTCAAATAATTTAATATATTCAGATAAATAAACTAATTTGAAAAAAATTGCATTCTTAAAAATACTCTTACAAAAATTACTACGGTTGTGTTGTATGTTTTAGTTAAAAATCATTTATGTAATACAATTTTCCAACACAAAATTATTAGTATACATTTTATTACAATAAAACAGAAATAGTATATAAAAATGTACCTTAAGCAATTAAACAACAATGCAAGTAATAAATTTTCAGTCTATATAAAGAAATAATTTCTGTGGAAGTATGAATATGAAAAGGTATTTCTTTTAAAAGGAAGTATTTTATATAAGAAGTTTTAATTTATTCGATTTATTATTAATATAAATTACAAACAAATTGGAGAACTAAAGGAGGAAAAACAATACAAACATAAATTAAATTATGAGATAGTAATAATATCCAGAAATTATAAGGAATAAATAAATGTCGATTCTAGAAATAAATTTTATAAATTTACATTTTTTTTAATTAGAAGAAAATCAATTCATTGAAGACAAGAAAGAAAATTATTAAATGTTAACTAAATGAAGATTCATATGTGAAGAAATTAATTCACAAAGCATTAAACCTAAAATTAATTCAAACAATTTACAAAAGAGTCAGAAAATAAAGTATAAACTAATCAATATAACAGCAATAAAACTTATGAATTAAAGACAACAATTACAACTAAAAATGAAACACAATATACTTTTCTATTTTCATAGTTAAATATTTTTTTAATAATGAAATATGAATAAATAATTCCAGTTTAAAAATCTTTATCAAATAAATAAAATTATAAGACAAAAATATGGAAAACTTACTTTATCCATACAAGTGAATTATAGAATTCAGGATCAATTGATTCAATATCCTTCATTGTTAATTTTTTTCCTAGCATGCGTTTATAAAATGGCAAAGTAAATCCACTATAAATAAACTTTCCATGGAACAGTGCCTGAAGTAGAGATAAGTCTTACTTAATAAAGCAGCAGACAAAATGGGATGATATAAGTTGTAAATAGAAGAATTTTTTTTATGAAATTTAAAAATTATATATGATAATTAAGCATCATATTAAGGCTTCATAATTTTTATATACATAGCTGTGATAAATATATAAAAGAATGAAACGATTACAACATTTATCTTAATGAAATAGAAACGAAATAGCTTCACATAAATTTCCAAAATTTTTCTAAATGGTGTTATAATTGTAACAAAATATGAAATTCAAATATTTTAAAGTAAAAATCATAAAATACATAAAAAACAAAGTTTACTTTTCATAAACTAGCAAAACAAATGAAAAAGCAAGCAGAATTTCTACTTAACAATATAATTTATTTGATATATAACAAGATTACTAAAAAACTATTTCACTCACCATAGCAATAAACCGACCAATAAATCTGAAATACAGAAGATGATCAGGATTAACAGAGGATGCTGGATTTATTTGAAGGCTATAATTGTTTTTCCCAGCATATTCAAATAAGCAGTACATAGGATTCAGAACTTCATGTGACAAAAGAAAAAACCATTCCCTAATATAAACCAAAAAAATTTGTAATAAAATTATATAAATCTGTAAATCATTTACAACAATAAATACTTTTAAATATGATATTAATTATTCAATTTTATCAACATTATTTTTTTGCATAAAATTTCTTATCACTTCTAAAAAATAAAATCATATTTTAAAACATTTATAAAATATTTGTTTTTTAACATAATATTCATACTTTACTTAACATCGGGAAATTGAAATAATTTACCTTATGATGTTGAAATCAAAATAAAATGTATTAATGCTTTTTAAAATTTCATATATTATTCGAACAAGAACACAAAAATATACATATTTATTTAAAATTAATCAAATCAATAGATCTTCATTATGAATACAAAATAAACATACTTCTCAATTTGAGCAGAATTTTTAAAACAAATAAACACTACTTAAAAAGACATTATAAGAACTATTAAAATAACAAAACTAAAATACAGAAATTGTAATATAAATTTTTTAATAAATTATACCTTGCAATGCCACCATAATCCAATCCTTCTTCACCTCTAAATGTGATGAATAATCTCCTCCTTAGTTCATGTGGGGGGACTCTCATAATCTAAAAAGAAATAAAACATCACACCACACAAAATAATAAATATTATATTTATCAAACAAAAAATCATTTACGTTATATCTTACTTGAGAAAATGAATCTTCAAATATGTTTTGTCTTGAAACTGTTATTTTGATGTGACTTGGTAAGGCATTACACTGTAAGAAATAAATTCCAAATCTTACACTAGTTAGAATAAGTATATTGAATATTGATGTATTCATTATTAGTAGTATAAATAAACATATTACACATCATGCACTTATCTCACTAACAAGAAAAAATATTTATTAATAAAAAGTAATTTCATTAATAAATGTAATAAAATTCTAAAGTGACAGATTTTAAATTTAATTAGTATCTGGATTTTTAAAAATAAAATGAGCTACAATTTCAGTACAATAAAATGAAATAAATTAATATTAAAAATAAAAGTGCAATCTAATATTTAGAATTCCTTTGTTATGCTCAATATAATTAAACTATATATATATATATATATATATATATATATATATATATATATATATATATATATATATTTGAGGTATCAATCAAACAAAAATTTCATACAATCTTTGAAATCATTGTGCATGATAAAAACAAACATGTATTTCTTATTTTAAGTCCATGAATAAAAATAAAAAAAAATTTCAATTTAATATAATTTAAAGAATTTATATATTTTGTACAATGAATAATAAATATAATAAATTTATTAGATTCAACACATGATATACTGCAAATGAATATCAAATCAGTTATTAAGTAATATATTCTACAAAAAATAAATAAAAATGATATGAATTATTTACATTGATATATGAATTACTAATTTTGTGATAAAAATTACACATATTTGTCTCATAAATTAAAAAGATTTTTGTAACATAGAAATAAGAACTGTGATTATAATCAAATTTCAATAATTTTAAGCATGATGCTACCATTTTTATTTTCTTAATTTAATTATGACATAAAATATAAACAAAAAGAAATTCCACTTTCATTAAATTAGTAATTACTTAACAAATTTTTCATTAACATTATTTGAATATAGAATAATTTTTCTAAACTTTTATGCCACTAAATACTGATATGAGTACAAATTCTTAGCGAATAAAATTTTTAAAATAATAATATAAGATAATAAATCAAAAATGTAAAATAAAGCAGCAGAAGCTGTTTAAGGTACCAATATATTAAGTAATTTATAATAAGTATACATAAATAATAAATTGCAAACTTGAAACCATAATTTCAAATTTTTTTGAGAAAATACAATTGTTATCACTGAAAAAGAAAACTTTTGTTTACAGCTGGTTTTCAAAAGCATTTATGAAATGCTTGAAATATTATTTTAAATCGCTTTTTTGTTTCTTTGGAAGCAAAATTGAGAAAAAGTTTAAAAAAAAAATACTCATTTACCAAGCATAAAAACTCATCAAAATTTTGTAACAAAGATTTTACATCAAAAGAGATTGATGAATTATTTAAATAATCAGCTTATTTCAAAATAAATAAAGCAAAATGTAAGATTTTAAGAAATATCAAAGAAATTACAAAAACATTAAGCAAATTTTTTAATCTCATACAATCACTTTAAAATTGAAATTAATTTTAAAAATCAGCTAGCTGTATAGTTATTAAGATTCTATTAAAACAAAAAGTTATATTCAATTAAGATGTGCAATATTTAAAAGTTAAATTCAATAGAATATTTAAATATTTTAATCACTTACGTGGCACAAATAACGGAACTGTGTCAGCTTCCACTTAAAGTTTCGCTCATAAGCTACAGGCACTCCATAAGCTCCCTTAGGACTGCAAATAAAATTTAGGAAAAAATTATCATCATTAACAGATTATACATATAGTTAATTAAGGTAGATTAAAACATTTATCACTGAAGGCAAAAATAAAATATTAGCAACCAAAGGAGATTTTTTTTTTTTTACTTTTATATTAATATTTAGACTATCAATTTCTCACACAAAAGAAATGAAAACTTTGAAAGAAAACATTAACCACTGCAATCAATAATTAAATAAGGTTATATACTCTCATTTTAAGTCCATTTTAATATGCATTTTTAGACAATATTTAAATTTAAGAGTAAATTTTTGATAGTTAAAAAAGATTAAAATAAACAGAAGTTTAGTAACTTAATTGGAAAACCTTATATTTTCAATAAACTATGCACGTTAGAATATCAATTATATTCAACAAAATACTCCTGATTTATAAGTTGAAAATTATATTAATAACTTTGACACTAGTTCAATCTTTTAACTTTATTTGCAGATTTTTCTTCAGATTTTATGCAAAGAATTTGTCTTCTTAGAATTTGTTATTGTTATAGATTTAAAATTAAGTCATTCAAAAAATAGTCTTATTTAATAAGCAATGTTACAGACTGTTATTGCTTATTTTGTGACTATCTAGCAAAGTTAAACAACCTCCATGAATCCAAAAATATTTGAACATGCACACAGAATGCATTATGATATTACACACAAAATTCTACTATTGTTGCTATTCAGCTGCACAAGACCAAAATTCGGGTATAATTAATTAAATAAATATAATAAAAAACATGTAATCACAGTTTTTACAATAGTTAAATAAGATTAAATTTATCATGTTATTTTAGAAACATTTATATTTTGCAATATTTAAACTTCAACTTTCTTCAAACATTTCCTTTCTGCTCTAACTTTAATTTCAAAATAAAATTGATGTATATGTTGGGAGATCTAGAAAGGATTCATAAATTCAACAGCTTGATTTCTATTATTGAAGTTGAGAATGCACGATTTTAATAAATTAAAAATTATGTGAAGAATTGAAACTTAAAAAAAGAAGCAAATTAGTGCCATGTAATTGATTTATGTAACATCTATTGATCATTTTTTTTACTAGAAGGCTAGTTACACTTTGACTTGCAATTTAAAATGGATTTCGAATCATTAGAAATATTTACACCTGAGGTGAGTGTTCAAACCACAAATTTGAACTCGAGGTTAGCCTTATTTGGCTGACAGTTCAACTAAATGTCAAACAGTCTCCAGTGAAAATTTTTAGATAGCAGGTTACCATTTTGGATTGAATCAATGAGAAGTTTAATCCATCAGTGAGAACAATATCATACAGAAATACGCTTGCCTTGACCCCATTATAAATATTCCTATACATTCTCTAGTACTCAATAACTACTCTTTTTAAAAGAATTCAAGACTAGTTCTTGTCACAGTTCTTCTAATATAACTCATAGTTAACTATGTTACTTAAAAATTTAAAAAGCTCTGTAATAATTGCTCGCCAGGTAACTGAAGTATTTTATGTTATTTCATTTTAGAGTTTTTAAAAGATCACTATCATATTACTGATTACCACAAGATGATCTACAAAGCATAAAAAAGAACCATAAAGAGGAAAACAATTTTTTTTATAGAAGTTTATAACATATGCGAACAATGTTCTAAAAGATCTAAGTATTTAAGGCCATATAATCTAAAGCCTTTATATCTTTTTCCTTACTTGAGAGTGAGAGAAGGATGGTAGCAATATCTGAGATACAAGTGATCATTAAAGAGTGACCATTTAAAGTGATCACTAAAGAGTATATAGGGTTGCAATTAGTGTCGCAGGAAAAATTGTGAGATATTTTATCCAAGAAGACACATTAACAGAAACAATAAATTTTCAGTAAAATAATAGTGATGCTGTTAACGGATGCAACTTTTTGCATCATGCTTCAATAGCTATGTTTTATAAATCTATTTAACATTACTCTCACATTTTCACGAAAGTTTTAATCATACATAAAAACATAATTATCATCAGTAAAACTTCTTGTAAGGAACGCGCACGTTATAAATAATTAATTAGATAATGAAGTTTGTTTAAGCATTTTTTTTCACTTAACAGATGTTTCACATTAAGTATAAGTTACAAGAAAAAATCATCCTAGTGAAGCAAAATTCCCATATCTGAAAGACTTTCTACACAATTCCAGCAAGAATTAAATATACATATCCAAGAAAAATAGGAATTTTTAACCTCAAAAATATATATCAATAAAATACAACTATGTAGAAAAATAGTTTATAAATTTCTTTTATATTGTTTTTTTGTATTAAATATAATAAAACAAAAAAACCCCATGAATTTAACTTTGAACCAAAACTTAAATTTGAAATACATTAACAATTTTAAAATATTACTAGTGGTATAAAAGGAAAATTCATACTCTTGAAGAGCTCACAAAAACACTTAATTGCATAATTAAATGGAAATAATTTATTTGTACAAAGTTTTTCCATTATGGGAAAAAAATGAAATACATATGTATATATATATAATGAAAAGTCAAAAAATACAGAATAAGATGAATATAAAACAGAAATTAATAGAAAATAAGCAAGAGTTGGAAAATATGATTCGCGTAATATTGATTGCAAACCCAAATTAAAAAGGAAATGCAAAATTTATTCAAGAGGACACTTACCCTTTTGCAGCATAGGGTTGGCGAGGATCATTAAAAGTAGTAGTTTTGGTATTATGATCAACAAAATATTTTAGCCCTTCTGCTGTTCTTTTTATCTCCCAACCAGGAGGTAAAGGATCCTCCAACCTAAGGAAATATTTATTTAAAAAAGAAGTCCAGACTAGAAACTATAGATATTACAAAAACTGAATAAATATACTGAGCACATGAAAAATGTATGCAGTTAAAGTTTTGAGAACAACATCTTCAACTACAATTTGTATCAAATTGAAATATATGCTAAGAAAAAAATGGAAAAGAATGGGAATTTAAAAGAAATAATTTTAATTAATTGTAAATTTAAATAACTTTAGATTATGATGTAACAAAATTTGAGCTACAATACCAAAAAAATGAATTTGTTTTATATCATGTGAGAAAAATAATTTTTAAATATATTTTTAGACATACCGAGCTTTTCTGGCATGTTGACTATCAAAAATGTTACAGCTGTTTAATAATTACAATAATAAATTTAAAATTAATAATAAAATATTTTCATAATTATAAAAATCTAAACACAAATCAGACAATGGTAATCACCATAATTTGGTTTCCATTTTGCTTTTTTGAACAGTCAAATTTGAATTTGTACTATCCTTTTCCATAAAATTTTGTAAGTGGGCAATATTCTGCTATGTGGCACATGAATTCCAAAATGGTGTTGACATTATAACCATAAGGTTTTCTATCAATGGTGTTACTATACAATAAAATGCTATTTACCTAAAAATACTATGCTTCTTAGTAATAAATAAACTTGCACAAACACATTATTATTTTTATTCACAATGCCAAAAACATATGCTTTGTGTTCAGTTTTTTCTATGATTAGCATGATTATCGATTTATTTTACAGTGATATATTAACAAAGATAAATTAATGATTTTTCCTATAAAAGTGAGTATGAGCAATTTGAAAATTTCTTCATGAGTAAAATGAGACATCAATCTTTTAAAGCATTTAGTAATTTGTTTGAAAGTACTCCCTCACTATTTAGTAAACCAAGCATATTTTCTACCTTATTTCTGTGTGGTTCTTCTTAATGATAAAAATTTGTTTTTTTAATAGGGATATTTTTCTATTAGCCACAAAAAATCACCAAATATGGTGCTAATAACCAATACAACAGAAATAGCAAACTCAAAACTGAAATAAAAATTTTTTTAAACTTATAAATGTAACAATATGGTTGCTATTAAATGTATTTTTATTTATATGTTTGCTTTGTAATGTAAGGATCGCCAACAAATCTTTTGTACAAAGTTAAAGAAAAAATATTACATGCTAAAAAAATTATTTATAGATATTCTTAGTAATTTTAAGTAATTTTTTAAGAGCTTTGTACTAACAGAACAAAAATAAGATTGAGTATATATATTAAATTTGTTAAAAGATATAAGACCAAAAAAATGAAAAATATGACTACTGTATTTCCTCAGAGTGATATTAATAAAAACAGAGAAATTTTTTTTAAAATTTGTTCATGATAATCATTAACTTAATATTAAATACATTAAGGCATATTTTGGATGTGCAACCTTTTATATGCTATCTCTCTACTCTAGGTACGAATATTTTTCCTGTAATAGACATTTTTCCATTAGCTTTTCTAATGTGGGTAAAAAGAATGATAAGATGAAGCTATAAATATAATATATATGTACATATACTTTAGAGTATATATACATAATATCTTACATAGCATTTCAAACTGCCTAGTGTTTAAAATAAAACTTAAAAAAGGATTTAGATTTTTGTAAGATTAGTCTCGATGGATCAGTAATGTGAAATACTATAGCAAAGATCTTTAAAATTAGCCATAATTATTTCAAAACAATTGAGTTTGGTGATGCTCCATTGAGGGTTTGTTGCTAATGGAACATCACCTGCTCATCTGAAAACAAAGACTACAACACCTTGTAAAGCACTGACAATAATTTGTTGTCAGCAATATAATTATCTTTTTTCTTAACTGGTACAAATTTTTTAGAAAATTAATAATTTAAGATTAAAAACCTTAGCTACATCTTAATCATGGTCAATATCATGAATTTATCAAAAATTCTCATCTAAATCCAACAAAAATCTTATCAAGTTCTTTGGTACTTGTAAATTATAAAGTAAACAAAAAAAAATGGTATAAGGAATAGTTGGAAAAAGATCTCAAAAGACAATGAAAGAAATAACTTTTAAATTCAATATCTTGAGAATATCATAATACACATTATTAATTAAAATGATAGTAAAGTTTTTTATCTTACATAATTTTATCCGTACTTTAAGTTGCTTAATGTTTCTTCTAGATTTCTACAAGTATAAAATCCAAGTAAAATAAATGAAATAAATTAATGCTTAATTTCCCACACATACAATTGCTTTTAAAGAATATATTTACATTGAATTTTGTTCTGTATAAAATTAAAATTTCTGTATAAAATATAAATCATGAAAAGATTTTTTTTTCTTTTAAAATTATAATTTTCAACCACTGCAGTATCAGAATGAATAAATATAGATTAAAATGAAGGAAACTAACAGATTATCACAAATGAATATAACTTTTGATCATATATTACTATGGCAATTTATAACTAATACAACAAGTTAAAAAATTTTTTAAATAAATCAAAACATATTATTTGAAAAACAAGTCCAAATTATCAACAAATTTAAATAAACTTAAAATTATATAATCTACTACTTAAAACTAAATCCCCTAAATCTACAAAAATGTACTAAATCTATTAAAAGAAATAAATCAAATATTTAATTATGAATTAAAAAATAAGATTGTAATTAAATGCTGTAAATTTAAAATCAAAAGTAGATATAACACATTAATAAAATAAAGTTACCCTTGAGTTCGAGGATCTTCCCATTGTGTGGTTTTATTTTTGTGATTAACAAAATACACTCTACCATTTGGATCGACACGTTTCTCTGTTGAAAAAATAGTGACTTTAATCAATATAAAGTAACTTAACAAGTACAATAAAATTTTTCAATCATGAAAAATCAAATATTCCATAAAAATTATGAAAATACAAAGATATTATGAATTATATTTATAACATATTTTAAAGAACTTTATTCTAAATATACACATGTAATTTTGACTTGATGATTTCTGATGAAAAGAGGTTTCCCTGCAATACTCTTATTTGATAAAATTATTATGCCATATAAAATTACACAATAATTTAACCAAAGAAATTCCAATACAATTGTCTTTATGTTTTTACATAAATGGAATTTAAGACCCAGCTTTATTTCAAAATATGATGTTAAGGATTCTTAAAATGTAAATATTCAGACAAGACAAAGTAATAGCATAATTTCCATATTAAACTAAGACTTTATGATACATTGATTTCTTTTGATGATGATGGAAATGTTTCTAACACATAAGATATTATTATATCAATAGCTGAAAATTTGGTTATAAAAAAACCCAATGCCATATTTTTTTATTATCAGCCAAGAAATCGTAAGATTGGACTTAATTATTTTTTTATATTTTTTTATTATATACTATGTTTACTTAATTTACTCTGAATAAATTTAAAATATACTAATTTTACTAATACTAAAAAGAAGATCAGTAGATATCTTTCTTTTAAACTAACAAAATTCCGACTTTAATATTGTTTTTATAAGCTTTTAGCTTATACTTTTTTCCAGCAAACTATAATAATTGGTTTTCACATTCTTCTCAGATATTTTTTAAAAATTTGTATGTATTTTTAAGATGGTGACTTTTTTTCAATAAAAATAAAATATCTAAGCCTTGAATAATTTTATGAAAATAAAAAAAATATTCTTTGTTGATTTTTGACCAACGTGAAATGACAACATGACTTACATGAAATCAAGAAAAAGACTAATTTTAAAAAACAAATCCAAGTTCTTAAAAACAATATATTCTCAGATAATACTTGTAACATTCTTGTATCACTACAATGGTTTAATTCAGAATAAAAAAAATAGTAAGACAGAACATTCATTTTATACCTTTAAATATTGTTAACATTATTTGAAAATAAATTTTTCAGTAGAAATTTAAATTTTCATTTCTCCTCCTGAATATTTCTATTTTGTTCACAAGATTTGCCAAAGAAAACTATCAGAGAAGTTGAATAATTTGTTTCCATGAAATTCAATTATATACCTTTGTATAACTAAAAGTAAAATAAATTAAGTTGATAATTAAATTTATCATTTGACACCAAGAATAAATACAAATTTTATATAATAACTTACCCCAGCCTTCTGGTAAAGGTCCAAGAGGATCATCATCTTCAACTTGTACTGGAGTCTAGAGGGATTAAAATCAAAACAACTTTTAAAAAATTAAATGAACTAAACTTTAGTAAAAGTTTGAAAGCAATACCAAAATAATAAACTTTATATTAAAAATAATAGGTGCCAAGAGAGTTATTTATTCATTATCAGTGACTTAATAATTACCTATAACAAGACATGAAATAGATTTAAATTTTTCAAGTTTAAATATTTTTACAAAAATAAGTCTTTATATGGATAAATAAAATACATTGCCACAACTTAATTGCAAACTGAATTCTTGTCAAGTAATCAATGCAAATAACTTTATATTTAAATACTATAATAGCATGATGTTCATTATTCGACAGTCAAAAATAATTTTGCAGAGATCTATAGAGAATTAGTGAATTCAAATAATAGTTATAGAGAAATCCCTAAGACATGTTTGATGCAGTAATACTCAAAAAATGTTTATACAATATTTATAAAAATTTGTATAACAATGTTCAAATACTTAACCTATGAAATTAATTTAAATTTAATTTAATAGCATTTATTTACATATAACAAAAATCTTAATATTTGCTAAATCTGAATATCCTTTCAGATAAATAAATGACAAGATAATTGTTGCTGCTGTGAAAACAACTTGCTCTAATAGTTTCAAAATATAAACAAAAAAGTAAAACACATGTCTTGATCACTATAACATCTAAATAAAAATGTTTGAATGAGTAATTGGTAATTAAACTTGTTGTGAATACATAACACATACTATCAAGTTTAAAAAAATTCCTGGACATTTCCTTACACATAAGAAAATGCTATGTAAACTCATACAAATGATGAATATGTTCTAAATACAAATTACTATTTAATTGTAGGACTTGAGTATATATTATGTTAAATATTTTCTCAACAAATTATAATTTTTTTGTGTGTTTATTATACAAAATTCATTTTTGCCAAGGAAAAACATATTAAAATATAAATATATTAAAATCTCTTCAAACATTATTTTTCAACCTAAACAAGTAAAAGCAAAATCAGAATTAACAAGTAAGATTTTACAATAAAATGTAATTAGTTAAGATGCTGAATTTTGGGGAGAAAAAAAATAGTAAAAACTTTTTAAATGGAGGCCAACGTTTAAAGTATTAATAATTTTATGTATTTAAA
Organism: Latrodectus hesperus; assembly: GCA_037975125.1. Classification (NCBI taxonomy): domain Eukaryota; kingdom Metazoa; phylum Arthropoda; class Arachnida; order Araneae; family Theridiidae; genus Latrodectus; species Latrodectus hesperus. Next base: position 69,470,733 of record CM075852.1, read on the forward strand.
ATATAAAAAATATATTTTATATAATTCTAATTGAGAAAACTGCATAAAAATGTAAATGCCTAATTCTAAAGAAAAACAAAAATTACTAAACCTAATTATAATTGAAAATTCACATACATGATACAGGAACCTTTGTTGACACTGTTGCATGGCTTGAGCTTGATGAGATTGCCAATGCTGATAATTTCTTACACTTTCAGCAGTAGGCCGCTGCCAAGTAGTAGTTCTGGTATTGTGATCAACATAGTAAACACGACCTCGATTATCTCTACGCATTTCCCATCTGTGACAACAAAAATTTATTACCACTAATTTTTGCAACCTGAGTTATGCTTTGTGCAAACTCTAGGAATTCAAAATATGGCAAGAATGAAATTTGGTTAAGTTAAAAGAACTAAGCTATCAAATATTTTTAAACTATTACAATAAAGTCAATTTAATTTTTTTTAAATATAAAATTAATATTTCAATTAAATAAATTCTTGAATAAGTAAAATTAAAAATTTGATTTTTTTAAAAAAGAAAATATTTTTGTATGTTACCATATTTAATAAGTTCCTACAAAAACGTTAAATTTACAACATATTTTAAGAATAAGCAAAAATGGCAGCATAATCCAAAATATCAAATTTGTTATCTCCCCAAAAAATTTAAAAACAAGCTTCAGGAATCATTAATTTCTATAAAATCTACCAATTTGAAGCTAATTTCAAAGCAAACATTATTGAATGTTTTCCTCACTATTTTTAAATTAAAACCTGAGGCCTATGATTTCATACAAAATGCAATAACTAAACAGCTGAAGAATAATTAGAAATTAATTGTAAGGCAGGATGAAAATCAAAATGAGTCACATGCCTTATCATAAAATCTGTTAAGGTACTGAAAAAATCAATCAGAATGATAAAATTCTGAAAAATATTTAAAAATTAAACCCTTCTTTGTCACTTTGAAAATAGAAGAAGACAACATACGAAACTAAATTTTTTTTGAAAACAATATGCATAATGAAGTGTACTACAAGCATGATCTTCATTTAGAAAATAACAAAAATAATTAAAATTCATATATTTAAATAATGAATCGTTAATATAATCTTGTAAAATATTTAAATGTAATGTTTAATCTAATACAAAATCATAGTTATTCACAGTTGACAGACCAGGGTTTGTAAATATTTCCAAGGATCAAATTTGAGGAGTTTTCCAAGAATCAAATCAAAATTTTTAGGAGAAGTATGAACATATGTGTTAAATAAATTTTCTTTATATAGTTTCAATTGTTTTAAACAAATATGCATAAAATAACATATATGTGACACATTACAATCATATTTATAAATAATAAAAATTAATCGCTGTAAAATAAATAAAAATTTTTATTTATGTTAGAAATATACTTAATGATGACTTTAAAAGTCTTTAATAAATTTACATCCATAACAGAAAATGTTTTTATATAAATAAGCAATATTCTTCATATTACTATGAATTATACATTGTATATAATAATGGATAATTTTAGAAATTTTAAACATATTCATTAGAATCTTATCTATTAATTTGAGTATTTCCAGATGTAACAACCTCCTTTTAAATAAATATTTATATCCAAAACAAAATAAATACAATTATTAGATAATTTTCAGACTGTTTCTTTCCCAGTTAATTAATAAAATCAATTATAAATTTTTCTTCTTTTAACTTTCAAATGCTTTTAAAATTACACAATTTCATATCCATGTTCTAGACTTTTTTATTTCTTTAATTATACAATAGATTGAAACATTTCTTGATTATTTATATGAATAAAATTTTGCTGTTAGAAACTGCTTTTCATTTCAAAAAGCTTTTGCTTTCAATTCTTTATTAATACTGAATAATAGTTGTTGCTTCTCTGAAGCATCATAACAACAAGTGTTTGAATTTGCAATTCATGTTATTTTACCAGTTCTTTCAACTTCTTCTACTCTATGGTAGATTTTTCAAGTTTATTTAATGTCATCTTCCAATCTTTTTACTTTTCAATTCATCAATTTCAAGAGCTTTTGTTCTCCCTATCATCACCTGCCTTTCTTTTCTGCATTTATTCACATATATATATAATTTATACTTCTGCCTTTCACCAGCAGCAATACTAAATAGGTCTATGCTAATTATTATATTGTTCACACTTTTTTATATTTTGGACATGATCATCAATGATACGCTAAGTCATAATTGATAGCTTATTTAAATTTTCTACCATCAAATTTTTGCTTATAGAAAACTCATATTCAACAGATGCTTGAAAATGAGAGTAGTAAAAGCAAATTAACTACCTTCTATAAATGTCAATAAATTTGTCTAACTGAAAGTTAAGAAATTTGTATCTGTAACAGAAACAAATTTCTGATCAATATAATCTTGAAATTTTACAATTGGTTGTAGTGATTTAAATTCTTATACAAAATTATGAAATTCCTTTAAAATTAAATCACATATTTATTTTAGACTATTTAAAAAAGTACAAAAGGAATTTCTGCTTTTTATTTAAATTACATGATTTATTAGATATTAAATTTTGAAGATTTAAGCATGAAATGTTTCATATCACCGAAAATTTATAGGATATATTTCCATTAACTTTTTGGTCATTGATATTAAAAATGATTAGCTATTCTAAAAAAAATTCCATCTTCTGTTTTTCCACCTAAGTTTTTCTTATATGCAATTTTGAGGATTTTTTTTTGTAACAAATCCAAAATCTAATTGGGGTAGTATCTTTTTGATTATCTTAATCTGTAATATCAATACTAATAAGTTTAAATGAAGAAAGACAGTCAAGAATATTTTATAAACATTTGCATTAATTTTTTTCAATAAAACATGAAAATCTGCAATAAATGGCAACAAGTGGTTTATCTGTCTGAAAAGTGTCAGAAAAGGTTCTACTTCCCAAGTAATAAATATGCATTTAGCAGAGAAAAGAACATTTTTGTACACATATGCACAATAACAAAAGTTTTGGTATCAGGATTAATACATGTTTCTTTTGAACAAATGATATATATGTTTGAGGAGACATAGATAGATAGTGGTGCAGGCGAGCTCCGGACTGTATCTTCAGGTTAATGGGTTTGGAATATTTGTAACATTTCAAGCAATCTTCTCAAAATGCATACATTTTCTAACCCTTGATGTTTGCAAAACTTTAAAAGAAATTTTACACCAGGCCCAAAGTTACCCAAGTCATCCCTAGAAGCAAGTGAGTTCATAAATAATGTGTTAACAGCACAAGCTTTTAGTTCAACTTCAAGAAATTACTCCTTTCACTTCCCAACTATATCTAAATACTACCAGTTCTGGCTGAACTGGATCAATTTGAAGTTATTGAGGTTGAATTGGATCTTTTAGTCAACAGTTATGAATACAATAATAATCTCATATCGATCACCCACCCCTCTAACGGTAACATTAAGAGCTGAAACGAAAGTTTTATTTTCGGACAATTTTATTGCAAATTTAAAATATTAAAAAATAAATAAATTACAATATTTTCCAACAAAAACATGCAGCATGGTAAATAAAAATTCCAGGCTCTTAAAACAATTTTTGAAATCCTAGGAGTTTTAAGGAGTTGTAAGAACCCTGTTTTTATACTTTAAGCTTTTCCACTATCTGAAGTTGAAAAATTACAAATTCAGTAAAACTTATTAATAATAATTTTATCTTAATTTGTCTTAAATAATTAGTATGAACCTACTACATAAGAACAGCCTTAATGGAAATTGGGCTTATATAAATTTACAAAATATAGTTAGTTTGTATTAAATCAAATAATACAACTATCATATTCATTTGTCATGTCTTAGTAATACTATAAAATATGGGGAAGAAATTAAAAACTTCAAATTATTTTACAAATGAATTTTAGGGGCAAAAATTGTTTCAATGATTTTGAAATGTATATTGAAAAATAAAGGTTGCTATGATGGTAACCTAATATTAAGCAAAAAATTTATTATAAAACTTATTTTAAATGAGCAATAAGTTATTTTATAATATTTGCATAGTTGAAAAGTAAGCATCATCCGTTAAAATAAAATGCTGAATTTATTTAAAAAATAATTAAATTAATGATAATATATTTCAAAGAGGAGCTTTAATAATATTTAAAAAATTTTCACACATTAAACTATAATTATAAAATAATGGAGATATTACAGTCATAAAATAACATAAAAAGTGGCTTACTAATTTAATAACAATATCAAAAATTTCCTCTCAACTATTTTATTATTTAAAGTACATTTAAAACTAATTTATAACAAATTACACAATAAATAAAAATAAACAATTGAAAATAAACTATTTTTAACTTTAATGAATTCAAAAACAAAGAACAGCATAATTTCTCTTCATTATTAATTTTAATTCCAAAATGAAACAAATTTGATTAGATAATAAGATGATATATGTATGAAATATGAAAAAAATATCATCTAATTTTCTATAATTAATTTTTAAATTTCGATAAGCAAGAACTCTATAAGTTGACACATTAAAAGCAAAAAGTAATTTAATAGAAGGTTAGAATAAAGTATAAAAGACATTAAAAAATAAAATAATTATGCTGAATTTTTTATCAAAAATAAAAGATTATATTAATAGTACAACCCCTACAATTTTTAATGTTTAATCATTAAATTTTCTTCAAAATAACATTCTTGAAGAAAATATTAAAAAAAGGAAAATTGAAATAATAAATAAGTATATATACCCTAATGGTAAAGGTTGTGGCCTCTCCCATGTAGTACTTTTAGTATTATGATCAACATAATATTTTCTACCATACTGATCAAATCTTACTTCCCACCTATAAAAAGAAAATAAATAATAAAAAGTTTGATACATAAAATCTACAAGAATAGTAAACCAAACTCATAGGTAAAAAATATAATTAAAACTATTTTATTTTTAAAATGTTTAAAATGTTTAAAAAAAATACAAAAGACAAGTTTATAAGTTTTTTTATATAAATTAAAAAAAAAAAAAAAACCATTACTTTTAAAAATAAAAATACCAATAAATATTTTGAAATAATGAAGCCTAATCTAACAAACTGTATTATTTTTAATTGTTAACATAAATTTTAAAAAGATTCTAAATGCTTTGTCTCAATAAAGAAATTGAAATATATAAAAACTGGAAATATTAAGAGTTACAAAATTATTTAATATTGTTAATAAATATCAATTATGAATCCTAAAAATGTGAAATTAATTTTTAAAATAAATATCCTATATATTTAGTTAAAGAATCACAAAGGTGTATTTACTACATCTAATAAAAATTAGGCAAATAAAAAGATACACATAAAACTTTTTACCCAGCAGGTAAAGGCTCTTCTTCAGCATTAACTGCTGGTCTCTGAGCATTAGATCTTGATGCTTGAGGTTGCGCAACTTGAGGTGCTTGACTAGTAGTACTTGATGCTGCAGGTAAAGCTCCATTAACAGTAGCAGCTCCTATAGAAGTTGATGGTCTTACGGCAGGATTATTACTGTTGACAGTAATAGCAAAAGGAGCCAAGCTTTGAGCACCAGTTTCTGGAGACACTAAAATTAAAGCACATGAAAAAGCAATTATAGTTTTAAATCTAACTATACAACAATTATTAATAAAATACAGCAAATGTCACATTAAAATGTTGTTTAAAATAAATGTAATTATGATTACAAATAATCATACGTGCATAATGAATCGTAATATCAGGCTAAATCTTTAAATGCTAAAAGGAGATGACAAATCACATGAAATAAAAAACTTATAATTTTATATAACTTTTTAAGAATGAAATACATATCATTTGAAGAAAATCTTTTGAAGCATCTTTGAAGATTTTACTAAAGTATGTTAAAATAAGGAATTACATCACTATAGAATACATAAAATCTAACTGAATTAAAACTAACTTAACAGTAAATCCCTGCATGAGGGATTTACTTTATATTGACTAGGAGCAGAAATTATTACTCTGCATGCAAAAAATACTATCATTAAAGATTCAAATAAATTCATAATTTTCATAAAAGATCACAATTGTCTGATTGGGAAAAGACATCACCATCAGATGGTAACCGATTTGACATTTGCGTACACAGGAGATCGATTTTGTAAACTATAGCAGCTGGAGCATATCAAAAGGTCACGGTTACAGCAAAGTGAAATGATAATTTTGAGATTTTTTACTTAGCCACTACTTTCAAATCGATTCACTTTCACAACTACTATGGCAAACTTATTGAATTTGTTATATAAATTCCATTGATTCCACTCTTTGAATAAGATCAAGATTGACATTTCATAGAGTGAAAAATCTTTGAAGGTGAAATATTTTTAAAGGCTGGGAATTGGAAAAAATTCCTCATAAAATGGGATATTTTCAAATTATCCCATTCAAGTTGCAAAAATAGTATATTTATGATAATAAACTCCAAAGAGTATATTATGCTCATATTTTAAACTCATAATTCAAAAGCTCATGTAAGAAGTAAATATTTTTAAATAAAAGCAAAATATGGAAATACCTCAAAATAGTTCATTACAATTAATTTGAACTAAATTATGAAAATAATAACAATCATTCCTAAATATAAAAATATAAAATAAAAAAAAGGTGTCAAAATAAATTTTTTTAGATTCATTTTTCCAATACATTCCCATAATAAGCCTTAATGCAAGAGCAAATAATTGTTATAATAATGCTTAAGTATTTACACAAAAAATATTCAAATTTTGAGACTCGTATTGATTTGGAAGGAAAACCTAATATTTGATTAGTCATGATTTACAATAAAGTACTTTAACAAAAAGCTGATTGTCATGAAAAGTAATAGTCATTGGTGATAAACGCTTACACCACAAAAATATGGCAATAAGCCACATACTGCTATTATTAATCAAATATCAATCAAATTATACTAAAATAGATGAGAAGGAAATGAATAATGAAATACATATAATAAAAATATTAAAAACATCTCACACGTAAATTTTTCTTAAAAAAATTTATGAACTCTTAAAAACTATCATTTAAGTACTATAAATTAATAATTTTAAACACTATTTATAAAACAATGTACAGAACACACATGAAAAAGAAATTGTTCTAAATAACTTTTTAATTACTAATTCAAGGGAATTATAATTTCAAAAAATATATTATCTATGAACAGTAATTTATTTATAAGGAAAAAAATACTCACTATTGTTAACAAGGAAGAAAACTCAACGTTAATTCTTTATATATTGAAAATGTGGGAATTAATGAACATAGAAACTGATTAATTGTTTATGAAGGAATATGATGGGATTAAGTAAATATTGTGCAATAAAACATGAAGATGGTGAAAAATATTTTAACAAAAAATTTTAAAGTTAATTATCATAAGAAAGTAGTTTAGACTTTTAATTTTTATGATCGGAAAACTCATAAAATTTGTTTGAAAAATTTGCATGTTAAAAACTTAGCCTGTATAATTACTACATCTGAAAAACTATTGTAAAAGTTATAAAAATCCAAGGAAGATTAGAAATGAGAATTGTGAAAAAACGTTTCTAAAAAATATCAAAATACAAGATACATTTGATATTTATTCCTTCTGTTTCTTTAAAAGTTAGATATTTAGATAAATTTTTTGATGGTATAAAACTATCTCAATTTGAAGTAAAATTATTAATTAATTGCATTCAAAATATGTATTTTTTACACTGAATTTCAGTTTCTTTTTCTATAATACAATTTTCTTTTATATTTTTAATTATTATTTTAATTTAATTTAAAAAATATAGAATTGAAATATTAATTTGAAAAAAAACCTTAGTTGATGAATTTACCTAGCCTCTAAAGAAAAGCTTTGGTAGGATGTAAAAGTTTTACTTATCCATTATAAATTATAACATCAGGATTCAAGCACATTTCCAAGAATCAAAATCCAAGAATTTTAAGGTGTCAAATCAAAAATTTACAGAAGGTATTGACATTTATGTTATTTTCTATTTTATTTTAAAAATAGTTCTTAACCAGATATGCATATAATTATGTATATGCAACACTTATCAATTATATTTGTAAATAATAAAAATAAATAATTGCAAAAATTAATGAGAATATTTAAGTTAGAATTATATCTAATGATTACTTCAAAAGCCTTGAATAAATTTACAGCTATACAAAAAAATTCATTCAAATAATCAATACTTTATGTATTACTGGATTATACATTGTATAATAAAGGGTAAATTTAGAGATTTTAAATATCTTCATTAGATTCCTATCTATCAATTTATTTAGTATTTCAAGATATGTATAACAACCTCTTTTCAATTATAAATAAACTTATTCAAAACAAACACAATTATTAAATAAAGTTTCCAGGATGATTTTTCCAAATTATTTAATAAAAACAATTCTAACTTTTTCTTCTCCTTACTTTCAAATTCTTTAAAACTATATAATTTCCTATCTATATTCTAGGCTTTTCTTTTTCTTTAATCATTCAATTTTTCATTTTTTGGTTATTTACACATACAAAATTTTGATGATTATTATTTACACACAAACCAAAGAGAAGCACATAATTAATATTTTTAGCTTTTTCTATCAATAATTTGGAAAAATAAGGTGCTATTCCATAAACTATTAAATAAACACTTTTTTTTCAGAACTGAATGTTTTGCAATAGCCCTGTCTGAAAATATTGCTTGAAAGAGATAATTTATATTGCTAGAAGAACTGTAGTTGAATCCACTGTTTAAGACATTTTTAAAGGCCCATAGAATTTCAGCATTTTAAATTTCTTTAGAAGAAACAAATGAATCTAAAATTTCCGAACATGCTTTGGGTTCACATTTCTTAATGGGAATGGCAATAGTGTTAAATCTTTTAAATGAGTAGATTTTTTGGCAGATACAGCCCACTCTAATAAACACACACCTTTCATATGGAATTTGATTGTTGATTTGTCCATATCTGCCCATAGTTTTTCTTGGAAAGCAGACAATGGGCATGTATTTTTTCTGAACCATACAAAAGCCAATCTTTGTATGACTTTTCAAGAGTCTACTGATCAATGAAAAGACACTTTCCACCAGCCATATTAAATAATTTTAATCATGATTTAATTGATAAACAAACTCATCTTGATTCACTGAAATCATATATAATTTCCACCAAATGAGATATGGAAAGTATATTTAAATATTTAGAGATTTTTATACAATATAAAGAAAACAAAATTACAATCAACCCATTTTAAAAGAATGGGTTTTAAGAACCCAATTCATAACTTTATTCAGAGATAGATATTTTGTCACACTTCGAAACAAAACACAATTATTCTCTTAGAATATTGATTTTATTTTCATCAATTCACATATAAATATAAATAGTATTGTAACTAAAATAATAGTAATTTGAAGCTACAAGTACTTGTTGTACATTGATTAATGTAATAAACAAAATAAACAGTAAGCAAAATTAATCATACCAACAGAAGGGGCTATTGTGGAATCATTAACAATAGCAGGGAGGGATTGATGTCTGTTGTCAATCTGAAGTCGTCGAACTCCACTACTTGGTGAAAAACCATTAGCTGGAGAAACATTACCACTCGGAGAAGATGGAATATGATTACTACGACGAGATCTAGCACGAGCTCCTCCACTTATATTATTAGCAGTAAAAGATGAAGTTTGCTCTTCAGTGGTTGAAAGTCTTTGAGATCGATTGTTGGGTCTAAAACTAACACTGGAATGAGCCTCATCTACATGGTTAGCTGTAAGTCAAATTGCTCTTTTATTATTCTACTTCTTTTTAAAGTAACACAAATTAAATCATTAGTTTTAAAATAATTTAAAAAATCACTGCATTGAACTTTTTACATTAGATAAAGCAGAAATTTAATTAAAAAAATTAGCTGAAAAATAAAGGCCAGTAAGCATAATGAAAACAGAATGGGGAGGGTGACAGGTGTAGCATCATTTGATTTTTTCCCTTTGCAAAAAAAAAAAAAATTCATTACAAACAATAAATCACCAAATAAAATTGATGTTGCCAAAAAAACTTATAGTAATTTTTAACTAACGCAATATTCAAAATTCTATTCTGTAACATTTCCATTTTTAAATTTGGTGTGATATATGAAAATTTTGTGTCATTTACATTGAGACTTACTATACATTATACTCGAGGTGAAAATGCAAAATAATGGTTAGAATTTCATTCATTTTTACCAAGTTAAGAATTGTATTCAAATGTTTATTTCCATAGCCATAAAAGCTATTAAATTCTATTTCATTAGAAGGTTGGATATATATAATCATTAATTGTATCAAATTTTTCACAATACTATTAATAAAATGTATTAAATGAATGTGTTCCACTTTTTTTACTGAGATAATTTTTGATTTTTATTTAAGAGTTCAAAATTTTGTTACCTAAAAGTCTAAAAAATTCTTATATGTAAGAATTCCAGGTCCTTTTATATTAAGACTTTTACATTAAATTTTTATTATTATAGTAAAATTAAAGTTTATTATCTAATAGAAAAAAATGCATTTTATTATCATACAGAAATTAGAATTATTGTCCTGAATTTAGCTAATTTTATTTGTTGATATATAAAGTTGGACAATATGTTAGACTTTATATGTTGATAGGCAATGATTGCTTCTAATTGTATCACTGTAAATCAATGCAACTACTTTTATGCCCTAACTTGTCTACAGCTGGTTGGCTCTATGAATGAAATACACGTTTTATTTGACCTACACTAAAGAATACTTGTATGCTTTAGCTTTTTTCAATGTCTAAATCCTACTAGAATATGGCAGACATGCCCAAACTAGATGCAGCAACAAGAAATTTTGCCATATTCTGTGAGAATTTTTTCAAGATTTTCATATCTTAAAAAATTTTGCTTTGATTTCAAGTTTGTCAATTACACTGAAAAAACTTTGTTTTCCCACTACAATGCTTTCTCTTGTTTCTTTAAAAATTTACAGTTTTATCTGAATATTAACAGAACAGTATGTTTTTGCTAATTTTATTGCAGATACTTTACACATTTTTATATGATATAAAAAATACAGTTAATTGTGATTGCTTTTTATAAATTTTCTACAGTCAAACTGTTGCTTGCAGTAAACTTGTATTTTACAGTGATTTGACCATGAGAGTAGAAAAAATAACAATTTTCTTCAAATGATGTAATTTACAATATTCAATAGTTAAGTAAGATAAAAGCAATTTATTCTAGCTTTAAGGATCAAAATAGTCTTTAATGATACCAAAACTGTATCAAATTTTCTAATGATTTACATTTTAAATATAATTTAAAGGAATATTTTTTTAACTCAAAATATCAGATGTTCCAGATCACTGGAGAATATCATCAATCTCTAGAAATTTTTTGAACTCTGAACACAGTTATAATACTTTCTATGGTCAAAATCTATGTTTTCTTTGCATTCTTGTTTATCTTGTATATTTAGGATTATTTTAATTATAAGTATGTACAAAATACAAACCAATGGAAAGAAAAAAAATCTTATGAATTTTGAGTTGAGAAATTAACTTTTATCAAAATATTTATAAAATCTTGTTTAATGTTTTCTTTCCATAAGATAAGAACAATTTCCATTTACCATCAAGAACCGAATTCTCAGAATGACTTCTTAAGGGGAATCTTGTTAAATCTATATGCAAGGCATCAAGCACAGTTACTAAATGACTTGAAGAACGGCCTGTTTTTCCATTAACATTTAGCTCAACAGGACATGGTAATTTTTCCACTATAAACAGAAAAACATAAAGCAAATTAATACAGATAAAACATTTCAGTACAGAAATACTTGATAACTATGGAAATTATACTAATTATCATATTAATAACCAAACATCCCTATTATATATTCATAAATAACACATAACAGTATATGTTAATAATAAAACAGTTTATATAAATAATAACAAACAGTAGTAGGATAGATTTCTGTTTCTTTACTCCCATAAAGTAATAATGTTTAATGGATCTGCAGCAGAAATTTTTTTGAAAATGTATCAATTCATTGAGTTTTCATACATTAGTTTTGTGGATTTATCGTGACCAATTGGTAAGACACCATCCTAAACAGAAAAAGTCCACTGTTAGATCCCATTGTTGAATAGAAGATGGCTATCATTTTTTGTCTTCTGCATGCATACTCGTTGGGATGCATTTGAATTTTCTCCTTTGTAGCTCACTATCTAAGAAAAGCCTCTTAGAAAACAATTTACAAGATGGATATTTAAATGTCTTGCAACAGCAATAAGACACTAAGCTATCCACTACATAGTCAAACTTTCTAAAATAAAGTGCCTCAATATAAAAGAAAATGATTAAAAGGGAACAATTTAGCAGTTTTATGGATTTTTAAAAAAATAATTAAATAAATAAAATTATGTTGGGAAAACATACCAATGAAATTAGAGTCAATCAGTTTTAAAATATAATTTGTTATTAGGCTGAAAATGACACTTTATTAAAGTGATTTCAATTATAGAAACAAAAAAATTATCAAATAAAACAATGTTAAATGTCTATTGTAAGCAATCAGTTAAGCTGTAGTCAAATATTTAATTATTGCAAAAAAACAGGTAATTTGCTTTAAAATTTTAATTTGTAAGTACCATTGGTTTTATTTTTCCCCCACTATAATTAATTTTTAAAAACAAGCAATAGTTCACCAAGACTTTCCATTTAAAAAGGATCTGTATCACTGTAAAATTCCATGCCTGATATGGAAATGAAACTACTGAACTAAAAGAAATAGAACTACCAATTCTATTTCTTTTAGTTCATTCAACTGCCAATACATTATTGACCAGATTTAGAGACCAGATTTAGAAACTAATAAAACATTAAAAAAAATTTCTTGCACATAATATCATTGATATGATTCAGTATTACACAAAAATATCATTTTAATTGAAATATTTAAAATCCCACAATGAAATATTACAATATTTTCCTGCATAAAATTGGCAGTGGTGTATTATTTCAAGTATATAAGACATTTTTTCAAGTAAAAGAGAAAATGAGTCACATAATCTTCTACGGCATATTATCAGAGAAAATTTTTCTGACAAACAGTCAAAAATATATACTGCTGATAATTTAGTGGCAAATAAGATCACGAGATCGATCAAGATCCAAGAAGGTTCTAGAAAAATTACTGATTTTTAGTTTTTAATAACTTTTAAAACGAGATTAGACATTTTTTAAATAAAATTTAAATATATTTCTTTCATTAATAATTAAATGAAAGAGATGGACTATTTTCAAACTGCACATTTGATAAATTTTTTTTGTACTGCGCACATGCATTGTTTCTCATCTTACGAGGGTTGCCTTTTATGTTTTAAAAACAAACAATAGAGGGAGCGATTGAAATTTGCTTTCAGGATATTAGTAACATTCACATTTTTTTTCTCTTGGAATCAGTGGCATCTTAGAAATTGTCTGAATAGTTGGTTTACAATGAGTGTTCTAAAGGAGAAGTAAGTTCCATAAATGGAAATAACACGTGAAGGTTTCCGTTGGATGATATTTAATGATTTTACAAAAAGCCTCACTCAACAAGAATGCATAGAATCATTTCTTGTAACTTTTGGTAATGAAGCGCCATCAGAAAAGACTGTTTATAATTGGTTTGTGGAAATTCATAGTGGTCGTGCGTTCATCGGTGATAAATTTCATGAAAGACGACCAAAATTGGTAGTAATTCCAAACATCAATGCTATGCGTAAGACGATTGAAGAAGATCGACAAGATCGGAATGAAGATTTGCATCATGAGAAAGAAGCATCTCTTGGCAAATCACAGACTGCAATACTTTCGATTTTGCATGAATATTTAACTGTTAAAAAATGATTTGTTTCAGATAGATTCCGCACAATTTGACAGAAGCTCAAAAAGAGATTCGTGTAAATTGGTGTAAAGAAATGATAAAAAAATTCCATTCCTTTAGAGGATCGAAAAACTGTTAATGCTAAATGGTATACAGAAATTCATCATATCAAATATAACAAATTGGTAATATACACAGATTTTATATCACAATTCTTTTTTGGCTGAATCAGGATTGTGACAACTATTTGATAAGATTGGAGCTGGAATAAAAGTATTGAGTTGTTTTAGTAGCTTAGTTATTCAAATATTGTCCTCTCAAATACTGGATTAAATGTACAATGAATGTACAACCAAGAATAAATGTACAAAGGCATTTTGTTGGAAATCTGAAAAATAAGTTTGAACAAAAAATGTTTTCAAGTATTTCCCAATCTATGCTTACAATTTTAACTTTTATATGACTGAACGTCATATAAAAAAATGAATTCTTTACTTTCTGCTGAAAATTTAGAAAGTTTAATTATAGCTAAATATTCTCAAAATGAGAAAAAAAAGTTTTGAATAGCAGTTCACCAATCCATTTTTAAAAAATGCAAAGTTAGCAACATATGAAAAAATATTGCCATGAGTTATTTAAATTTGAAATGTAATCTGTGTGTGTTTTTTTATGTGGACAAAGTATTTAATAATTTCTATATTCTTAGAACTATTTATCACTGAATTAAATTTATTTAGTAATGCATTTTATATCTTTATATTATTTTATAAGTTTTATACTCATAAATTGCACTACTGTAGTAAAAATTACCCTATAAAATAAATATTGGAACATAAACAATAAATCCTTTATATATCAACCTTAAAAAGGATTTCATTGTTCCTTTATAAAGTTGAAGAATATTTTATTAAAAAATTAAGATTAACACAAAATATTTTTAACATAAATCATTTTCAGAATATGTAATCTAAAGAGTAAAATTGTCTTTTTGCGGAACTACCGTTTTAAACATTCTATTTGAAGTAAAGATGTCGCTAGTAGGCTCTCCTGATTTTTTCCCTCAAAATCAATAGAATCTACTGATTTTCTTTCCTTTAAGGTTGGCAGGCATGTTAAAATGAATCTCATTTAAGTTAGTGAAACATATAGTTTCATTATAATAAATTTAAATATAATTTTATTTATAAAAAATTTTCCTAATTTAATTTAGTTTTTAAATAATTCTTTATAAAAAATGTAAATTTTAATAATTAGAAATTATTAAAATTTACAGATGTTGATTTTATATGTGAAACATAAAAATTTACATACATTACAAAAATCAAAAGTCACAAGTAAAAATTTTAATGATAGAAATTAATAGATAGAATATTGCAAATAAAATGCACAAAATCCTCCAATAATGAGTGAACATTTAAAAATCTTTTTAAAAACTCATAATGAAAAAATACAATATAAAAATAAAAACTTTATAGAAACACCAAATCACAAAAACAATATTTTAAATTATTCATATGTAAAATGTTTTAAATTTATATTATGTAAAAAGTGCAGCATTGTTGAAAAATGACAGATTCAAGGATCAATGAGAAATATTTTTTGTCGCTAGAACTGTAACAATGCTTATTATCTGAAATAATTATAGCAATATTAATATGAAAAAAATATTTTTAATTTCAATTATTTATAAATAATAGATTTTTCAATAAGGAATATTTTTCTTAAACTTAGTTAGCAATAAATTGACAACAGGATATAATAGAACTAATTCTCTGCTCCCAAATTTGAAAATACAAATGAAATTTCACATAATTATAAATTTTTAACATGTACATATTAATAAAATAATGCTGCATTCAGAAAATATTAATCATATTTATAATTTACTGTAAAGCAATGTTTGTGAAAGCTAGATTTTTATTATACAAATAAACCAAAAAATTAATAAAATAAAAACGTCATATAAATTGAACTTACATTTACCATCATGCTTCACAAGAACTTTATATAGATCAATTGAGCCCTCTCCTAGAAGGCTATCTTTCATTAAAGAACTGTGAGATAGAACACGAAAATGCAGCTTTGAATATGGTGTCACTAAACTGTTTAAAATAAATACACATTTAATGAATTGTTTGAGAAAAATAAGAACATCAAATCTATTAATATATATCGTAAGCATAGTATACATATAAAGATATTGGTATAATAGCTTGTTTAATTCTTGCAAAAGTTTCTAATTTTGTAGATACTCATTCCCAGACATATAATTTACTCCTTATCAAAGTCAAATCATGGCTATGGTAGACTGGTTGGTTTGGGCATTTGTTCTCATTATCAGGAAATAGTGAGTTAGGTTTCCAACTCATAGCCATTATTAGGAAGATTTGTCAAGCTTGGTAATGGTGGCTAAGCCACATTAAATATATCATAATCGTTACGTCTTCCATGTGAAATTATATCTCTAGGGGTAGCAGGCCAAGATAGGAAATCATCTGCTTGGTCCAAACTTCTAAATTATGAAGAACCACTTACTTTCGGGGTCCAAGATGGCATACCACTGAGTGAGTACCCCATTAGATAAAATGCCATCACTTCTCTCTTTGTAATGCTGAAAAGGTGGGAAAGAATCCTAACAACCGGGCATTATGATATCAAAAACAATCAGCACTTGTATTCTTTGATATCCATTACATATAATATTTAAACTAGCAAAGCATAAAAATATGATGACTAAAGTATCTATGAAAATAAGTCCATCTTTTAATTATGAAATATAAGTCATTTGCTTGAAAGTAATTCATTTTTGATGATAAAGTTAGTTTCTTCTAAAATACTTACACAAGAATATTAACACTACATACTAGACAAATTACTAAATGCAGACAGCCTTGTTTTATTTCTTGAATAATATAGCCTGATCTTAAGAATATTTAAAAAGCAAATCATGGTAGAATTTTATATTTTTCATAAACTGCACAATTTTAAAGCTGAAACAAATTTATCACATTTTATATCATAAATTTTGTATCTTAAAAATTTGATAAATATAATTTATTATTATAAAAGCATGTATACGCACATATGTATGCAAAGATATCACTGCTTATTTGTCAGTCTACTACTTAGTACGTCTTAATCTCAAGAAGTATTTCAAGCTTATGAAAACAGGTAACAAACTTATAGTTCAATAATACCTTGAAAAAATTGTTAGTTAATGAGTTTTAGTAAGTTGTGATTTTCTTTTTATCAAAAATTAAAACCACTAAAAAAATATTTTTTGGTTTTCTTATTTCTTTAGTCATTTTTATTTATTCAACACATCTCTTTTATAAACATTAATTTGCTTATATTATTCATCTAATCATATCAACCACTTATTCTAATATAGAAGACATCATCAGTAATACATCCATTTACAGAATGTTTTGTCAATATGGTTTTATATAAATATTTATAATTAACATCAATGTGTATCTATACATGTGTAAATAATTTTCTGCATGTATCTTCAAATATTTTTATCCGCTCATCATTTTTCATATTTTATTTTTTTATTCAATATTTTTAAAGGAATTTAAACCACAAGTGATTCCTAAGAACTGTTATTATAGAGAAAAATTATTCTTTAATAATTTATTAAATCAATTTATCAATTTTACAAAAAAAAAGGAATAGAATATTTGACAATTGTTTGAGTTTCAAATTATTCTATTTAAGCAAATTCTGTAACTTTTGCATAATTATTTCTCCACACGCAATAAATACCATAAACTATGCCCGAAATTATCTTACATTGGAAATTGCTCGTCCCATTTTGGATTACTGGTACTTTTATTATATTCTGTTTTAACAGGTACTCCACCATCAACGCTGAGTTCAACATATGGGTTTGGCTTCAAAAATCCTGCTGAATTCAACTTTGCGGAAACAACTAAGGATAAAAAATATTAAATTAAATAAAACTAAATGTAAAAATTAATACTAGTTCAAAGGTGAAAAATACTAACTTGTAACATTAAGTTCAAATAAAGAACTACTTTGGCGTAAAGCCTCGCCCATTGCCAGAATCCAGGTTTATTTCTAAAAAATTGATATTTATGAAAAATCAAGTCATAAAAAAATAAAACTTTTGTATTTTATAAAATAATATAATACTAAAAGGTAGAATTATTTACAAAAACATTTCTTGAAATTTTTATAATAACTTAAGCAATTTCACAAGGTCTAATAATTTTTTTATAAAACATTAAACTTTGCAAATAAGTTATAATGAAGCACAAACATATACATACATACATCAACATATAAAAAACCTCAAGTTTATTTATTTCTTTAATAAGAAAATATAATAATAAACTGAAATAAGTTTACTTAAAATGAATCAGAGAAAAATATCTGACACATTGTGCTTCTAATAAGCTAACTTCATTAAATAAATAATAACATCATGAAAAATTTTTAGAATTTTTATAGAAATAATAATTTACTGTAGTAAAAGTAACAACACTGTTGAATATAAATAGTAAACAGATTCTTCAATTGTGAATACCACACAAAAATAAATAATAACTTCCAATACTTTTTATATTATGAAATGGAATAAAAAAAATTACAATTCATTGTTTTGCAATAATTTTTGTAAAATAACCGTAAATACAGCTCGATTTTAAAAGAACATAACAGTTTACGATAATAAACATAATAGGCTAATTTAATAATAATTTTACTTTTAAAAAAATAACTAAAAGAATTACATTCTTACATCCTGAAATATCCTATTTTGGGGTTAGTTAATGTAACAGCCAAATTAAATTTTCATAAAGGATAAGATTTTACAATAAACGAAAACTTTTAGTTTCAATGTAATATAAATACGCATTCACCGACTTTCAAATTAATAAACAGGAACTTTCAATTCACTGAAATACACAGTCTATTATAAATCACTATACAAAAATTAATAGTTAGGGACGCAATTAACAATCACATACGCATAATTTTGCACAAGCTGATATGATGAAGCAATCATTCGTGTAAAAATGTGCGTTATCATTTATCACACTAGTAAGATAAAACAGAAATAAGATTAAATTTCTCATAAGAACAAAAGATATATTTAGCACCCACAATTAAATTTAAAATAAAGCAATTAATAGAGTATTTTATTACATTTGTTTGAAAGTCGTCGAAATAGAAAAAAATATGGGATGTAAACATATCTTATTTATTTTTAAAAAAATTAATAAAGTGTACTCATACTATTGAACAATTTCATATGAAACCAATTAATTTCACTAAAGGTGATAATCCTGTGAAGTTACTTATTCTCAACATATTGTATTGCGTAAGATGATAAACGAAAACTTCATGTTTACATAAATCCTGTATCAGACCATAAACGAAATCATCCACGGAATCTAGGCTTATGATTTCACATTTAAAAAGTCAATTTAGTTTCTACTTCCGGTGTCCTCTACATCATATCACGTGATAAAAAAATCTTATAAAGTGTCATTTAGAAAACTCAACTCATGATCTTTGATCATAAACAAATATCAATTAAATGAAACACTTTTCAACTTCAAACTCACGTCAACGACCCTTTTACACTCCCACAGGGTTTGGTTTGTATGTGGTAGTTTGGTTCGGGTTTCTCAAAAGCCACACAAAGATTTAACACAATCTTTAAAATATTGAAACAACATTGAATGATATATATTCAAGCTACTATATTATGTATTTACATTCTTCAAACATAAAATATTGATACTAATAAGATATTAATATATTTTAGAATGTTTTTATAATGATGAATTAAATCTTGAGGCGCAAAATAATTATCAGTCTTTAAAACTTCACCACAACCGTGCCGTTCTAAAAAATGTTTGTTATTGTTATGGTCTGAAAAATGTGGATTTGATTTGTGTACTGATCTGGTGTTGCAATGCATAAATTTTTGTATAATATTGAATCTTAGTATATTCTTAATTGCGATTTCTTATGATTTTGATCCTCGACCATGTTTTCATTGACTCGTTTGTTATATTGCTGCTCAAATGCATCTCATGTTTTCCTACAAAATGGTGAAAACTTGTTAAAAAGATTGTATGTATTCTTTAAAAAATTTTTTTTTCTATGTATTTTCTTGTTTCCAAGTTAATAATGACTGCTATATAATCTTTTTTGCGCTATTTCATTTATTAATAAAAAATGATGCAAAGTCAATTTAAGTGAAAATATTAATAATATGGGGGAAATAACTAGCAATATTTAAATACAGTTTGAAAAATTAATGAATTTGGAAGTTTACAATAAAAACATCACCAAAAGCCGAAAAACAAAATTCAAATTTTTTCTCTATCATAATTTTAAAAATTCTTTTAAATCTTAGTTAATTTACTAATTTAAAAGTGAAAATCTTCAACGATTAATTTCCACGTAGTTTGATTTATTTGAAAAATTAAAAAAAAAAAACTTAAATAACATGATAAAGAGATTGAAATCAATAGAAAATATTTAAATTATCTTTAATACTAAGTATATTGATCACTGTATCATCATCAAACAAAATGCTAAGCATATCATCAAATATTAAAAAATTTCTAATAAATTTGTACTTAATCATTATAACTTTAATACATAAAACTAGTGGTACAATTCCATTTTACGCCATATAATAATCATTTGAACGAGGAAAAAATTGCAATTTCTGTAGCAAATATTTGCAATGTGAGTTGATTTAAAAAATTTACATTTTTAGAAGAAAACTGCTAAAAAATAGTGCAAACATTTTATCTAGTTTTGTAAACTAAATAATTATCATTTTGTGACAAAACTTATTTAAATGCCAAAGTTTGTAACTGAAACTGCTTAGCAATCACCATGATTATCGACTGCAGGATATAATGGAATAGTACTAAATTATTTTTTTATTTTAGTTTGGCGATTTTCATTTTGTGTTATTGTCACACTATTAATATACAATAGGGTGTTTGGCAGTTAGTCGAAAAGAGAAATATTTAGGACTAAAAACTGCAAATTGATCGTTGGCAAGTTTTTGTTCATGATAAAGTATCAACAAAATAATGTAATCCTGTATAATAAATATATATTACCTTGAAAACTGGTTAAATATGTACTTAAAGGATTTAATTCACAAAATATTCTAAATTTATTTATTAAAAATATTTATAATTTTTATTTAATTGATGGACTACTCTAAGTTAATACTTGTGTTAATTTAACATTAATGTAAAAAAGTAAAATCTCTTATTTCAGTATTCAAACAGGCATTTAAAATAGCTTAGAAACTTATTATTAGATGAAAGAGATTAGATATAATTATTTAGTAAGAACAAAGGACTAAAAAAGTACTCTGATAACGAATTTACATGTATACTTAGTAAAAAAATGTTCCTCAAAAACAACAAAAAATTTAATTGGATTATTTTTTTATAATTCAATTAATTATGAAAATTTGTTAATGAAACACTTTTCATAGGATTATCACAGAGAAAAGTTCTCAAATAGCTACCCTAATAGATATGCTTGCAGAAAAGGAGTGTTCATTTCTATTGTTCAACAATGGTTTTCAGTGAATCCAGGTCTTTTTAATCATGATTGCATTCTCTTGACTGTTGAAATGTGATCTCACTTTGGCCCTGAAATCACATATCCTTATTGTTCCTTTTTCACTTAAAATATATTGCGAAATGAAATGATTTGTAATTTGAAATAAAAATTATGGGCTATTTACAGTTTGGTTTGGGGGAGCAACACTTTTCAAAATTTGTTAACATTGTAAATTAATAATTAAAAAAAAATAAAAACTAAATATAGTTATTAATGTAAATGTATATTAATGTCCAGTAAAATTTTTATTTCTAAACAAATAGCAATTTATATGTCAGTTTAATACAATTCTTCCTGCTTTTGGCTTTAAACATTTAAAATTAGTTTTAATTATAGAAACACAATCTTAATATTTTAAGTTTTATGAAAGATATGTATACATGTAAATCTGTATTTAATCTTATAATAGTATTATTAATATAAAAGTAGATTATAAATTTTTAGTAATATTATTCATTTAATATTTTTTGAATAACCTTTTTATTCATCTAAAATTTTAGTTATAAAATATCTACAGAATCATGGATTAATTGCTATCAATTTCATTTTTGAAACACTTTTTGGG
The DNA here is from genome assembly GCA_037975125.1 of Latrodectus hesperus. Classification (NCBI taxonomy): domain Eukaryota; kingdom Metazoa; phylum Arthropoda; class Arachnida; order Araneae; family Theridiidae; genus Latrodectus; species Latrodectus hesperus. The sequence goes on from CM075852.1 coordinate 69,492,867, forward strand.
AGAAAAAGGGCTTTAAATTCTAACAGTTGAAACCAAAGTAGTGAAACTTCTGTCCTTTTAATTGACTTAGAATTTAACAAAAGAAAGTCTTTCAATATTTTTCGCAATATTTGATTAGTGCTATTATAAAGTATAAGTGCATTTAAAGAAATCATATTGTAAATTTACAAAAGAATATATATATATATATATATATATATATATATATATATATATATATATATATATATATATATATATATATATATATATATTTATATTTATATTAATGCTATTTTGATCCATAAACAATATGATAGATTATCTTTCTATTTGGCATGGGTTTACATATTGGGTAGGAGGTTCTAGTTTTGGTTTAAACTGATCACACACACATCCCTATTTGAACAATTTGTGAATTCTAACTAATTAACTGTAATTATGGTGAACATATTCTTTTATAAAATACAAAATGAGTTTACAGTATTTATCAGAATGGAAATATTAGATAAATTTTAAGTTTTTTGTAATTTAACTAGCAATTAGTAAAAAGTGGAAATTATTAAGAGCTCTAATAATTTCCACTCTTTTAAAATAGCTCTAAATTATTTTTTTTAAATATTTGATTTCCAATTACTTTAAATAACATTTTAATTTGATTCTTACCTTATTTGTGGACACTATTAGAGGTTCAGAGTCTACTTTTTGAAATAGAAATCAAAAATTAATCCTCATATGCAAAAAGTGGCTGTAGAATGACAAAACATTAGCTTTTATATATCATGTTTTTACTACAAAATGAACTTAAATATTATTATCTAATGGATTATTTCCAAATAGTATCTTGGTGACATAGTTTTAAGCTTGCTACCCACTAAAATAAAGCAAAAATATTTTTTCTTCATTATATTCAAATATCTGTTTTATTAAAATCTCTTTTTTTAATTTGATTTATTTCAGGCCAAATACTTCTGCTATTCTTGTTAGAGATAAACATGGGTTAAGAAAAAATTATAAGGAACAAGTATTTGATAATTATTGGGTACCAAGAAAGAGAGCATTTACAGATGACAAAATCACTTTTGAAAATCAAATGTTTTTGCAAGATGTTATGAAAGTAAAATTTTTAAAGCCAGGAGAGAGTCCTCTTAAAGAAAAGAATACTTCTGAAAGACCAAAGTGGACTCCTGAGTATGTATTGAATAATATTATTCAATGTATTAAAAAATATAAGAAATATTTAAAAAAATCTAATTTATATTTTATTCTTTTAGCTCATTAAGAACAGGTGTGATTGCAAGAAAAATTGGAGTATATCCAATGTGGACTAAATCTGGAGTAAGGATCATGACAACTTTATTACAGGTAAGTTAATTAAATTCACTTTTTAAGTTATAATATTTTCTTATATATAATATAGTAAGAAAAGTTAGAAACACAATTAAAAAATTGAAGATTTGCTATTTTATTTTTTGATGAGCTAAATATTTTTATTTCCCAGATTACATAAACCATAAAAAATTTTCTTTGGATGTGAGGTTTGTTCTTACAAATGTTGAATATATTGTTAATATATAATAAAATAATTGTGTTCTATAGATGAAAGATTTATTCTTGTCATTGTTGAATCATAGGAAATAAGTATTACATATACCAGATATTTTGTAAGAGAATGGTGTTAAGCTGTATAAACTCTTGAAAAGACCTGCATACAGACTCTCATAATGCAAAGTGCATATATACTTGATTTTTACTGTGAAATCTTATTAAGTTTCATTTATGCTTGTATTGAACTTTGAAGTAAACTGCTTTTGAAAGGATTTCTTTTACCGGTGCTTTTCTTAAAAATATTTTAATTTCCAAATATTTCTTCACATTAAATTCAGTTACCATACAATATTTATAATGTTTATTTTAGGTTATTATGTTATTTGTTCATAACATCCTAGTTATTCATGGCAATATGCCTAACTTTTAACTTTTGATTCATACATACAATAAATCAGTTCTGGCACTAGTATTTGAATTATTAAGCAGAATTAAATTTAGACTATCATAATGTATAAAAATAACTTTTGCATTTCAATTAAGTTAACAGTTTTGAAATTGTTTCTTAATCTCATAAATAAAAAAAAAATCCAAATTCATTGTAATTATTTTTATTAACTATTTCTAAACATAGTTTTGCAATAAATTAAGATATCTACCATTATTTCAAAAACTGTTATTATATAGTGTATTATAGTAAACTTAAATTTATACTGCCTAGTATCTATTTAGTTGTTAACAGAGTTGTTCGAAAAAGAGTGAATTTGAAGTAAAAAAATAGAAACTTTTAAAAACTTCGAAATTTGTGTGTAGAATTCTGTTTTTTAAGTAAAACAACCACCTTGCATTAATTGCAGTTAAAGTTACCAAATGAAGTAATTTAAGGGATGAATTGTGATAAAGGTCTATTTGCAGCCAAAACTTGGATGGTTAAAAGTTGAATGCTCTTCTTGACTTTAAATGTCACATATGGCAGTCTATAAATTATAGCAAGAATTTCAGACACTTGATACAATCCCTAAGAGGATTGAACATGATTAGCCAAAAATCAGACCTTTTTAAGATTGTTATTAGACTGTATGTAGAGTGCCATAGATTCCTGGGATATTATTTCAAGATGTTGTGTTTTAAAATTTGGTGTCCTGACAAACCCCATATTAATACTTAGTTGAGAGAGACCTTTGTGTTCTGAGATTAATATTATGTGTTCTTCTCACCCTGTTCCACAAAGGGCCTCATGAGCATTAATCTTGGATGTATTAAGATTGAAAAATGTCTGCCTTTGACATTTTTCAATCTTGTCCAGTAACAACCTGTTAGTACAGGTCAAGATTCATCAAAAGTTATTCTGATCTTTTTTCTGGAGAGAATTGAGGACATATACTACTAACATCAGAAAAATCGATTATTTTGGTGCCATTGAAAGCTTTATATGGAACAGTAATGTGTTGAATACACATACATGGATTTTTTTGGAAATTTTCTTTGCTTAAACAATGAGGCAGCAGAAAATTGAGTGCATGCTTCAAATCCTTTGTTTAACTTATTCAAAAAAACTATTTGACTGATTTGTTTGTATGCATGATAGTGCCTAAAACCATGCACAGCTGAACTTAGGTATTATCTGGAAGAAAGTATTTACTATATGGAGTGGCTGATGGGATGGATCTTTAGACTTCAATCCAGTAAAGCATTTGTAATATGTTCTTGGACTAACCAGGGTGTGTCATCAATTCCCTTTTAGGATGTTCTAGGTCTTGAAATTAATACTTACCAAAAAATGAAAATCACTGCCACAATCCACTAATAGCCTCCTTAACATTATAACACAACTCACTATGATACTTGCATTGCTGTTTGAAGTGTCTATTTCTTTTATAAAAGAACCAATAAAAATTTCATTTAAAGCAAAGTAATAAAAATGTATTGTGATAATCTGTCTTTAATGTTATTATAATTCAGATATGTTTAAATTCCTATGCATCTTTTTTACCATTTTTGACTTGTGGGATAAGTATGAGATTTATATTTTCATTGATTTACTATCTTTTTTTGGAAATATTTTATGTTTATAACCTTAATTTTGAATACCAGTGTATGCTTGGAAATCATATGAATAAATCATTAATTTATTTTCTCTTTATGTAATTTTTATGATTTAATATCATTTTCTTCAACATTTTTCATTTTCAACTGCAAAAGTTTAGCATGTATGATGAGTGTTAAAATACATTGATAACTTATGGTAGAATTTTCAGAAATTGCTTTATCTTTGATTTTCAAGTTGCTATTTTTTACATTTTTGAACTAAAATGTCTGATTGTATTTTAATTAATTACTATAAAAGTATTTTAATTAATTACTATTATTTAAAGTATAAAATAATATTAAATACTATAAATAATATATTTAATTAATACATAAAAATATTATTAATTGGTCCATTTTTATTTTGACCACTTATTTTGCCTTAAATTTTCATATAATTCTATAAATAACCAATATTTGTGTTAATTTTGCAGGTAATAGATAATCATGTCATTAGATACAATCCTCCAGAAATATTTTCACAGTCTAAGTATTATAATTTGTGCAAAGACCCATCTAAAACTTATGGTAGCTTAGTAGTTGGAGCAGAGAGTGCTGATCCCCAATTGGTATGTAATAATGAATGTATCACAAAAAATAATAAATATTTGTAATAATATCATAAATATATATTTTAATAAATGGATTATAAGACATTTTAAATAAATATCATTAATATTAGTTTAAATTCTGATAATTTCAGTTTCAAGGTAATATATTTAACTTGATGTATTCCAATTTTAAAAAAGAATTTTTATTCATTTATCTTTATGGTTTTATGAATGTTTGTTGTATATTGTTTTATGAATTATCCATTCAATTTCAATATTTTATTTATTTATGTCTATATTATGAAGTTGTGTTTATTATGCCAATAATTATTAAATATATTTTACACTGATAAATTGATAAGTCATACACAAATAATAATGGTAGAAAAATTTTTATTCTAACATATTTGAAATAACGTAAAAATGTACATTCTCAAATTTTTGTTCAAAAACAGCCATTTTAATTGCTTATAAATTGAGGAAAGCAAACCACAATAATTTTCGTTTCTTAACTGCTAAATATCTGACATCTGTCAAATAAGCTTCAGAAAGTTATTGCCACCAAAATATCTAATAATAAAGAAATTGAATATTAAGTTCCTCAAAGAAAATCTGATGCAATCCAAAATAGGTTCATGTGAAGTTGGAAGGTCACAGCATTTTTAGAAGTGGGATAGATTTTTTGCCACTATCAAAGGAAACACACTTTAGGTGGTCACTTGTTAGTCTAGCCAGAGCAATCTGAAAGCTATGGTCACATTTGATTTCCAGCCAGAGAAAGAAGAATATAAGCAGCTCCTGTTGATGAAATGCTTTAGACGAAATCTGAGGGCAAAAGTATGACTTTGCTGTTCTGCCTATAGGCCGTAATTTAGAATAATGGAATGGTTTTCACACTTTAGGTGTCCCTTTCATGAGATTATTTTCCAGACATATTTCTTCCATTTTGACTTGTTATGACCCCTAATGAATACCCCTGCCTGCTTATGAACATATTTTGAGGCATCTTCCAAGTTTTTAGGGATACCGAAGTTGTTCAGTTTATTGATAAATATTTACATTTAAAACTTTCTCAGAAAAAAGTATTATGCTTATGCAAAAAGAAGTAATAAGGCATTTTTAGAAAAAAAGGCATTTTCTTAATATGAAAATAATTGGGTTATACAATTAAAAATCTCACTCAGTCCTCATTGTTGTAAAAGAAATTAAAAATCATTTTTAACAATTAATGCATGCATTTCAAAAGTTTTCATACTTTTTAAAACTTTTTCTGATGCTAATGATCTTAAAAAATGATTATAAATATGTAAATCTTCTTATTTCTTTATTGATTAAATACACTATTAGCTATGCAAAATGCAACATCCTGAAAAAAACATGCAAATCATGTGAAATTACATCATGCATTTGTGGCTAGGAAATTTGCAAACCATTAGCATTACAATTTATACACAGATCATGGACAACAATAGTGCCATCTACAAACACTATATAAAAAGAGGAAAAAAATTACCAAATTGATATATGGCAACTGGTTTTTTATGCTGAACAATGTATCAAGGAAAATATTCAGTGCTTTTCAAGCAAGTTTTACAGAGAAAGAATAGTAGCTTATAGGGATTGTGGATTATTCTTGAAAAAAATAAATAATTAAATTGATAAAACTTAGTGACTGATGTACTTCTGCAGTTACTGGATGCAAGAGCGAATGCTTGACTATCTGAACATTTTGCAGCAATTTTATTGCACACTGCATGTGATGATGGGTATATTGTGCACATGGCAGTGATTGATTGCTCAGTTATGTCACAACAGATTCATTCTCTTACACATTGTTTAGTGCCCATTTGCTGCTCAATATTATGTTTACAAACTGTCTTCAATTGTTCATTGAATGACAAAAATGGACAGTTAAATGGAACCATACTGTATGGACAAATTTTATTTCTGCTGTGATATTCAAATTTGAATCTGGAGACACTGTGTTGAGAATATGCTGAACTGTTCCATTGTGTATTGCCAAACTGATCTTGCAACTGGTAATATGGTTTGAAGTGGTATTGCCTTTCACTTCCATGTACTCTAGTAAGGATGGCCTGTACTCTGAGTATCCTGTACTATTGAACAGTAAACAGCCAGCCATGTTCTGATTGTATAATGTGTGAACATACATGACACACAATCTTCTAGCATTCATGCTCAACAACTTGCCTTGGGCACATTACCCATTATAATACAAGGTCAACTTTGGTAATATGTGAAGGTTTTATGGACTGCTATAAATCTAAGGATACAGCTAAAGCCTCTTTGATTCTTTGCCAATTTATGTGCAATGATTGATTCCAATAATGGTGGCTTCACTAACTTTTGATTTTGCCATTATCTACACTTCACCACAGGTTGTAATTTCAGTCACTTGATCTTTACATAAGATGCTATGTGCCAAATACATTTTATGATAATATAAATAAAATAAAAAAGAAGTATCTTTGTTGGTGTTGCATTTTATATGGCCAGCAATGTAATTCGTTTACTGTCATCATTATCCATTGCAGTTGCAAATTCTTTTTAGCAATTTCTTGTGATTAACATTTACTAATAATGCTATATATATGTCTCATAATTAATTGTAAAACAGTTTTATATATTTTTGCCATTTTTATTGTTTTCAATATCTATCAGATTTAAGAATTAGCTTATCAGACAATTCCTCTTAAAGTTATTTCACACTTTCTATGATAAAATTACCATAATTCAATGAGCGGATTAAATCATTCTTTGAATATACTTTTTGAAGTTTTATTTCTGCATAAGATATATTATAAAGCTGTTTTGTTAATTAAAATAAAAATGCCATAAAAAGGAATGTTTATTAATGATATTTTTCTTAAATATTATTATCATTAAAACTTTTTATTTCAATTACCATGACATTTTCATAAAAACTATTATTACATCATGTAACATAGAAACAAACTTAATTTGGCATCGTGCCTATATTGAAATTATCTTATGTCAGTCTTAATAATGAAATGCAGACATAGAAATTATATGTTATATTAATTTAACATTTAAATCCTCACATATTTTTTATTGCTGTGGAATTATAATTTATTGCAATTCTACAGTGGGAATCTTATTGTTTTATATTTACTTTTGTGAAATATTCACTGAAAAAATTTGTCATTACATAAAGCTTATAATCAATTCCAAATTATATGTAAATAATTGTTATATGAGAAAAATTATGAAGAGCTGGAATAAAATAATGATATTTCACATAATTTTTTCAAACAAATATTCCAGGCGATTTACTTTATAACCATTTAATTGATTTTTAAATTTAATATTTTCTTAATTTGGGTATGGTTTATGAAGAACTAAGCAAATTATATTTAGTGGACATTTTATAATTTAATAAGCAACGTTAAAATAAGAGTTAATGACTTGCTTCTGTATCTAGTGGTAGAAGGGAGGAAGAAGATCGAGCCATGTATGTATAAAATTAATGGAATGTCAAAAGGAACTTAGTAATTCTAAATATAAAAATCTTTACTCAATTTTGTTTCAATTTATGTTTAAGAATTATTCTTATTTTCAGTATGTAGCTCCCAACCGTCATAAAACTTAGGTGAAATGCATCTGTGTCACCAGGGAAAACTCAATTCACTGTACTCTTTTCAATAATCAAATAAAATAGCCAAGAGAGAATGATCTTTGTACTTTTCAAAGATTTTTTTTCTACAAGTGTCAATTTATCTTAAATATCTGACATAAATTAATGCAAATTCAATTATGTGAAATGAAAACTATTTTTATATTCCCTGTAAGCATTCTTTTATTTCTCTTTTCAATGGTGTGCTTGTTATATTGCAACTAGAATTGCATAGTATATTTGTAATATGTGCTTTTCTAAAGAATTTATGAAACATTATGAAATAAATTAGCTTTTTATCTTGCTGTGGTAACAACCAACAATATATATTTTACTAAACCTTCATGTGATGCATTTTATAACATATTTTTTTTAATTAACTTATCTTTTTACAAACAAATATGATAGCAGTCAAATAGACATTAAACAAAATGCCATTGCCTTCAATCATTTCTTTCCACTTACTGGAAGTTTAGATTTTCAAAAAAAATATTACTGCAATATTTAGAATCCACTAATTCAGTTATAATATTGCAGCATATGTTTTATCCATTATCAGTCTCAAATTCAAATTTCTTTGCTGAAGTGTTTAAAAAATGTCACAAATTTATAAACATGTCAAGAATGTACTAAAATAAATGGATAAACTATGAAAAATATTGGAAAATTTAATCGAAGGAAAGATGAGCTGCAATGAACAACAAGCAGTGACTATTTTAACATTTTATTCAAACATACTTATGTTTTCTTCAATACAAAACTAATGTTTGAGAATTTGTTTTAATCAGAGAAATTTTTTAATCAGTTGTGCTAAAAACATGCTCTCAGTGCATTGTTAATCTAGCATCATGAATATATATGTGAATTTTTACTGGAAATGTAGAAGCAAATGAAAAGTAAAAGTAACATGATAGTGGTGTTTGGGTTTTTGATTTAATTTATATCGCATTGAAATTTTTTTTATTGTGAAATTAAAATTTTTCTGGTTGCACTTGTTTATTCAATAGCTCATTTCTGGCCTTATGATTGAAAATACATGTATACACCAAAAAGTATTTGAACACTTGTGATGAAAGAGAAACACAATTTAATCATATTCAATATGTATATAGACACTCCATTTGAGGCAATTATAACCTTAAATCTCCAGTGTATACTTTCTACAAGTGTTTGGATGATGGGCAGTGGTGTTTTCTTACACTCAATTGTAGGAGAAGACATTTAAATTCTTTCACTGATTTTGGACGTTTGCTGCACCCCTTAATTCAGCGATTTAACTTATCTCAGGTATTCTATAGTATTCAAGAATGGACTCTGGGCAAGCCATCCATTTGGTTTACCCTATTGTCAGCATACCAATCCATGATGGACATCACATCAGGACAAGTGTCGTTATCATCCTGGAAGTAACAATGATGCAACTCATAAAATCAGCACAATGTGAGGAAGGACATTATTGTCTAGTATAATGGGGTAGGAATCACCATTGAGCCTACCGTGAATTGGTATCGAGGGTTCCAGTCCATACCTTAATTCCACCTCCTCCAAACTTGATTTTAGGCACAATGTATTCTGTCAAAAGCAGTTTTCCAGGCATATGCTAAACCAACACTCTGCTATCAGACTGATAGAGTTTGGAGTTGGATTCATCACTCTAACAACTCTGTATTCACTCATCTACAATCCAATTTTTTATATACCTTGTACTTCCTCAGCCAAGCACAGCAATTTGATTTTATGATCAAAAGCCTATGGGCAGCAGCTGTTCATGCTAACTAAGAAAAGGGTGTTCCTTGCGAATGGTATTTATTGAAACAACAGTAGTGGATGCTTTTTGGAACTTCTAGAATATGTAAACCATTGGTTTGGTGCTGTTTCTCTAAATTTCTTTGGAAGTGCTCATTGGCCTCTACCTTTTAGTTTTGTAGGTTTACTAGGTCAATGCATTTTTGGAAAAATGAGCTTTAAAAATTATTGTTAATGTTATTTTGAAATAGAATCACATTTCTGGTATATTCTTCTGATAAAATTTTCTTTTTGTATTCTATGTCATTACTGTTGTACAATGTGGATATTTGCCAAAAAAAAAAAAAAACTTTTCTTTCAAATCACATTTTATGAAGATTTCTTTAATTTTCATTTTTGTTCATTACAAAATACAAAAAATTATTTTGATTTATTATAAATTAACTATTATATATAAATAAATTGAAATATTTATTTTATGTCAAGCTGATGCAATCTTTCTTATTGAAGTTTTTCTTCCATTTTTTTTCTTTTTAAAATATTTACTTCAGATGGAAAGATATTTTAACATCTGATCAAAAATGTTTTGGATTAACTATAAATTTTTCACTTTCAGAAGTTTCATATTCACAATCATAAAAAGGATTTTGAAAGTTTGAATTGAGACTTGAAAAAAAAAATGCAAATGAAATTATCATTAAGTATCAATTTAATTAAAGTAGTTAATAATGGTTATTTTGAAATTAATTGATTTGAAACCATTTTAAATTCTCATTTGGGAAGCAAAAGTGTGTTATTTAAATTTCATTCTTTGATTTTAAATCAGATTTATATGTGAATCTATAATTATTTATCAATTCATTCTTATTTTCAAAAAAAAAAATCTATATAAACTATTAACATTTATTTCTGTTTTATGGTATAAATATACTGTATATAAAAACTTCCTTAAGTTAAAATATATATATATATATATTCTTCATTCTAATTAATCTCTATATAATAATATTATGAGAGAAAATAAGTTGTCTCTCTTTTTGTAGTTTACAGCTGCTTACAATGGACTTTTCGCAGAAGCTGGTGTTATGCCTAAAAGAAAGCTAACTCGTTTTCGTATTACGCCAGATGCAAAGCTTGAGCCTGGTAATTTTTGTATTGTTTTTCTGAAATTGACTTTATTCAATCTGTATGTTTAACCACCCACATGACAAATGATTCTCCTATTTGCCTCTTTCAGTCCAATAATACAGCCTCTTTCAAATTCTGATAGTTCCTCATAATAAGCTCAAATCCTGCAGTGAGACAGTTTTTAAATCATTGAAAGACATCCTAAATAACAATGCAATAGAAATTTTTAAGAACAGCTCATAATGTACATCTGCTGAATTGGCAGCTCCGACGCACTGGAGGTCGTACTATTCATTTATAGGACACCAAAATTTAATCATGTGCATTTTTGGTCTAAATATTTATGGATATGAAATTTCCAAGCAATAATAATTTTTTATGTGTGTACCAATTTTTTTGTTATAGAGTGTATTGTGAATACTTAAATTTTGATATATTTATATTTTGATTATTAAGATTTGATATACATATATGGTGTATTTCAATCTAGAGGATAATTTCACCTAATGCAAATTTAGAAATTATTTTAATGGGAAAGGATTTAATTGCGAACTAAAAGTTATCAATGAACTAGCTTTGTTTTACAATAATTGAACAAGTTATGGATAAAGAATTAAATAAGAAAAGTATTTAGTAGTTTCTCTCTATGTATAAATATTGTATGAAAGAATTATTGTTGAAGTTAAAAGAATTATTGAAAGAATTATTGTTATTATGAAGAAAATGCATTTTAGCTTCTTAAATATATATAATATGTATTTCTACTATATTTACTTTTTTAAATTATTTTCTTAAGGTATGTATGAGTTAATTTTTGTTACATTTTCATTATTTTATAAACTAATTTATAGCCTGAAATGACTACTTATGTGCTTTTGTTGATATTAAAAAAATCCTTTGAGTTATTTTGTTTATTATTTATATATATTAGTAGCTATGTGGTGAATCCCAGAGCTAGGCGCCATCGCGCCAAGTAATTTTTTGTAACCCTTGTAAGAGGGATCAGAAGTGAAGAGTGTGCTATGCGAGTAGTACACGATTGGAAGAATGTCTGCAATAAAGGAAATTGTTTAAGGAGATGATATCGTGTTGTTGATGTTTATTTTAACATAACATACAAATCTCCTTAATGGTGACCCGGATGTGATCATTTTGGTGACTATAATATGTGGATATCGGCCTGCTTTGGAATTATCGGCTAATTTTCGCCTGTTGAAAAAGAGGAATCGAAACTACTGATGCTCTTTCTGTGCTGCGGTAACGTTTTTCAAGTGGTGGTGATTTATTACCGGGGTGCGTCATGTGGCGTGTTCCGAAAACAGCGAGAGGGGAATCGCAGATAAGTTTTTATTATTTCTGTTTCTTTATTCTGTGCTTTTGTTTTGAAACTTATGCGTAATTTTTCTGATTCTAATATCGTTTTCGATTTCATTATTGCTTTCATTTTTCCTATTTACGTTTTATAATTGTTTAGAGGTTTATAACTGTTTAGAGGTTCATTAATTATTATAAATCCTTGAAAAATGTATAATTCTTATTAAGTAGTTTTAAATATCTTCATTATTATTGCTAATAGTTAAATATAACGCAATTTTGTTCTTAAACCTTGTATCATGGCTGAAGTTAATGCTGTTCAAATTCCTGTATATAACAGATCTGATCCCGCATTATGGTTTGTTATGTGCGAAAGCACGTTTGCTCTTGCCACACCAAAACCCATTACAGAACCGATAACTAAATATAATTATATTGTTTCCCATCTTCCTCCCGAAACTGCATCATTAGTTCGTGATGTACTTATGAAACCGGATGCAACCGATCCATACAAACAGATTAAACAGGAATTAATAAACCGCTCGGGAGAATCATCACAACAAGAAATTCGAAACCTATTATTAGGTGAAGAATTAGGATCGCGCAAACCAACAGAACTTTTACGAAATATGAAGCGTCGCGCAGAATCACATAATGTTCCCGATAAACTAATGTTAGAACTATTTTTACAGCGATTGCCATCCAATGTTCAAACTATTTTAGCTGCAGTTTCTGATCTAACAGTAGAGAAAGCTGCTGAAATTTCCGATCGCATCATCGATGTAACGTCATCTCCTGTTGAAACGTTATCAGTTTCCGAAACAGATGAATCTTTCGAAACTAAAATATTTTGCGAAATTGGAAAATTAAATAAACGAATTGATCAACTTTCTTTTCTCGTAGTCGTTCACCATATCGTCAGTAACCAAAGCAGTCGTGAAAGAAGTAATTCCCACAAACGAAATTTTTCCATTTGCTGGTATCACAGACGTTTCGGAAAGAAATGTAGAGATGATAAATGCGTTAAGCCTTGTGCATGGCAGGAAAACAAATACAGCAAAGAATAGAGGCGACATATTCTTTGCCTCGCGAATCACGTCGCCTGTTCATTCGCGACCGGACATCAAATGTTTCATTTCTGGTCGATACTGGTTCTGGCGTGTCCTTGATCCCTGCTAACAATTATCAAAAGCGAAATTATTCACAACAAACGCTTTTAGCTGCAAATTCTTCAGCAATTAATGTTTATGGACAAAAAACACTCTCTTTAAATTTTAATTTGAGAAGAAACTTTACTTGGACATTTCTAGTAGCCAATGTTAGTACACCAATTTTAGGAGCAGATTTTCTCCATTATTTTGAATTGGTTCCAGATCTCAGGCATAAATGTCTTAGAGACACAAAAACGAAATTACAATCCATTGGCCACTTAAAATATACAGATCTTCATTCAGTTCAAGTTTCTATTCTCAAAGATACTCCTTATCATAAACTTTTGGAAGAATTTCCTTCTATTACTAAATTACCTAATCCAAATCAACCAGTTAAACATAATACTGTGCATTACATAATTACGAAAGGTCCTCCTGTAGTTGCAAAACCTCGAAGACTTGCTCCTGATCGTCTTAAAATTGCAAAAACTGAATTTCAAAATATGATGCAGTTAGGCCATATAAGACCTTCGAGAAGCAACTATGCCTCACCTCTACACATGGTCCCTAAAAAGGAACTTTAGATTGGAGACCAGTGGGTGATTATAGAGCTTTAAATGCTCAAACAATTAAAGACAAATGCCCGATACCTTGTATTGCGGATTTTACAGCAGAATTACATGGATCAAAAATATTTAGTCGCATAGACCTAATAAAAGCTTATCATCAAATCCCAATAAACCCTGACGATATACACAAAACAGCTATATGTACCCCATTTGGTTTATTCGAAAGTACAAGGATGCAATTTGGCCTTTGCAACGCATCTGCTACTTTTCAACGCTTTATAGATGAGGTTACACGCGATTTATCAGGTGTTTATGCGTTTGTCGATGACATATTAATTGCTTCTAAAAATCCCCAAGAGCATTATCAACATTTAAAGGCATTATTTTCAAAATTGGCAGAATATGGGTTATGTATTAACGTTTCTAAATGTACTTTTGGTGTTCCTTCAATAGATTTTCTAGGTTTTAATCTTTCCGAAGAAGGAATTCAACCTCTTCAAGATAAAGTTAAATGCATACTAGATTTTCCTAAACCAGAAACCTTAACTCAGCTGCGAAGATTTTTAGGAATGTTTAACTTTTATCGATGCTTTATTCCTAAAGCCGCTCATATACTTGCACCCATTGTTCAATTTTTGGAAGGACAAAGAAATAAAAAGAAATCTCATTCGAATGCTCGTAAACTATCCGAACAACTTACATGGAATGAAAATACAGAACAAGCCTTTATTGCCGCGAAAAATGCGATTGCCAAAGCCACTCTTTTAAGACATCCTATTCCTGGAGCTCAGTTGAGCTTATCGGTCGATGCCTCAGATTTTGCTGTAGGAGGCACTGTAAGTCAGTTATCGGAAAGAACATGGGAACCAATCGCTTTCTTCTCAATGAAACTTAATAAAAGTCAACAAAAATGGTCCACTTATGATAGAGAATTGTTTGCAGTTTATTCTGCAAACAATATATTTCTGCCTTCTAATAAGTGTTTGAATTATAAAAAATTCAAACACTTATTAGAAGGCAGAAATTTTATAATATACACAGACCAACAACCGTTGACTCACGCTTTTAAGCAAAACCCTAATAAATGTTCTCCACGCCAATTACGCCATTTAGACTTTATTTCTCAATATTCAACAGACATTAGGCATGTGCAAGGTTGTAAGAACGTGGTTGCTGATGCACTCAGTAGAATTGAAATCGATTCTATTACAAAATCCCCAAATTTAAGTTTTGATGAATTTGCAAAAGCACAGAAAACTGATCCAGAGATACAAAGTTTTCTGCAATCTATTACCACCTCTCTTAAACTGGAATTAAAACCTTGTCATTTTTCTCATTGTGAATTGATGTGTGATATTTCAACTGGAACACCGCGTCCTTTTGTACCCTTCTCTTTCCGCAAATTGATTTTCGATCATTTGCACAATCTTTCTCACCCTGGAATAGCAGCAACAACAAAATTAATTTGTTCCAGGTATGTTTGGCCTAAGATGAAACGACAAATAAAATCATGGGTTCGATGCTGTGAACCATGCCAACGTTCGAAGGTACAACGACACACTAAAACGCCTTTAGGTACTTTTTCTCTTCCAGATGCTCGTTTCTCACACATCCATGTAGATATCGTAGGCACACTACCTCACTCTAGTGGTTGCTATTACCTTTTGATAATAATTGACCGTTTCACCAGATGGCCAGAAGCAATACCTATTTCAGATATTTCTGCAAAGACTGTTTGCCGTGAAATATTCAACAACTGGATTGCACGATTCGGATGTCCATCTGTAATTACATCTGACCAAGGACCCCAACTGCGTTCAGCTATGTATGCTGAATTTACTCGCATGTTAGGTTCAGAAAGGATAAAAACAACTCCCTACCATCCGATTTCAAACGGAATTGTAGAGAGATTTCATCGCCATCTGAAATCAGCAATTAAAGCTTATGAAAATGCTAATTGGACGGAGATAATCCCTGTCATTCTTTTGGGCATTCGAACAGCCGTTAAACAAGACTTGCAAATTTCTTGTGCAGAGCTTGTGTATGGTACTACTTTGCGTCTTCCTAGTGACATGGTGGACATGGCAGTTATTCCATCCTGTGACAGTGATTTTATCACTAATCTTCGAAACATGATGCAACAACTAAATCCTATTGCAACATCCGCCCACTGTACCGATCGATATTATATGCATCCGTCGCTGAAATCATGCACACATGTTTTCTTAAGAATCGATCGTGTACGTCCTCCATTGTGCCAACCCTACTCCGGTCCTCATGAAGTCTTACGACGAACTGATAAGACCATTACCATTGACATTAAGGGAAAGAAATTTACTGTTTCTCTTGACCGTGTAAAACCGGCACATCTTCTCACAGAAACATCCACTGAACCAGTGTCTACCGCCAGCAAACCAATACTTGATAAAAATTCATCAGTTGATAAAACTCACAAAACTGTAACCAGATCAGGGAGACGTGTACATTTTCCAAAGAAACTTTCCACTTTCATTACTTATTAATTGTTTTATTTTAATATTTTAATTAAATCTGTCATTTGTATTTTTTTTGTAAAATTTTATATATGATTGTTTCTATGTTTATACAAATTTTTCAATTGTGTTTGTACTTTTGAAATTTTGTTGTTCTATCTGTATATTTTTTTTAAAGTAATATATGTATGTATATATCGTTCCATTGGGCTAAATGCCCTCTGTCACTGGGGGGATACTCTGTGGTGAATCCCAGAGCTAGGCGCCATCGCGCCAAGTAATTTTTGTAACCCTTGTAAGAGGGATCAGAAGTGAAGAGTGTGCTATGCGAGTAGTACACGATTGGAAGAATGTCTGCAATAAAGGAAATTGTTTAAGGAGATGATATCATGTTGTTGATGTTTATTTTAACATAACATACAAATCTCCTTAGCTACAACTAACAAACTTATTTCATTCTTAATTAAAAGTGTTGTTAAATAAATCATGTTGAAAACATTATATATTGGTGCTAAGGTATCAGAAAAATTACAGTGATTCAAAATTAAGTATTCTTTTGTATAAAGCTAGAATTCATTTAAATTATAAATCGTTTTTTAAAGAAATGATAAAGAAGTCAATAAAAAATCCACTTTAATGTTATACCATACAAAATATTTCTTTTTTAGGTACTTAAATTGTGATAAATAATGAATCTCATAATTTAGTGAAATATAGAAGTTTCTTTTGTGTGTCATTGTTGGATGTATTTAGAATTAATATATCAGAATGTGATTCTTGTTTCAAAAGAATTTCATCATTTCCTGAAAAAATGTTAATCATTGGAATTGTTAGAATTTGTTAAATTGCATTGAAGACTATGTTGGTCTTTATTTTAATTTAATACTGTTAAATGTCATCTCTTGGAAAATTTAAAATGGTTCTTGGAAAGCTCCTAAAATTTGTTTCTTTGGAATCTGTATGAATGCTGTTTACCGTTCCATTAGTTCCAACAGCTGGAAATTTAAAGATAGTTTCTTAGATATGCATATGTAATTATTTTTGTAAATTTCATTTTGTGAATATTTCACATAATTTGAACTGTGTTTTCATGGTGTTACAAATTTCCCTAATAATAAAGTAAATAGACAAAATGTAGCTTTATAGTTATTAGATTAATTTTTTATTATTTTATCTCTATACCAAATTTTTTACCTTTACTGATTTTTCATTGTTCTATTTTTAGGCACACCTTTGTCTGCCAATCATTTTAAAGTTGGAGATTATGTGAATGTCAGGGGCATCACGTAAGTTTGTTTTAGTTTCAAAAGCAAAGAAATTACTAGTATTTATTATGAAAGCAGTGTATAATAATGTGTATTAATTAAATTCTTATTTCAATGTTCATTTTACTTGTCTGATTGTTTAATGTAAAACAAAATCATAGGAAGGATTTTAAAACTAAGCAAATACAATTTCATAAATGTATTTGCTTTAATTTTAAAGAAGATGTAGATAAAATCAAGTAGTATATTAATTATAATATATTTAATATATATATTATAAATAATTATATATATATAAGAATTTTTTGTAGTTTTTCTTTATTTTTTAACTTATTTTAGATGTAATAAATGCTTATGGCAAATATTTTAAAAAATATTTGTATTATTAGTAATTTTAAATGTATAAGTTTGAAATTTTTGTAATTGAAGTTAGATTGCCTTCATTTTCAAATTATTTTTTATAAACTTGTGAGGTTTAAAGGAAGGTATAAAAAATATTTGAATTAAACAAATGTAAGAAGTATTTCAGTATAGGAAATCTTAATAATAAGTTTATTTAATAAATAAAGTATTTTTATGTATTTTATCAATTCTGAATATATGTTTCTAATTGTTAACTTTTTATTGAATTTAGAGAAGCTATTATAAATGTGTAACTCCATTCTGTTCAGTTAATTTATTTTTGTGATGAAATGATTGAAATAAGTATTTCTGTGAATTGTTATTTACTTTCATTGTAACATACAAAACTTTTCTTATAAATAGTATCTTTAATATTCAGAAAGCGTAAATGATAATGTTTTATCTTGCATTCTAGATTCTATAAATTTAATACAACTAAAGATTTGTTTTTAATTAATTAAAAATGTTGTGTAAATTAATGTTAATTAATTAAAAAATAAATTAAGAAAATATGTTTTGGATAGGCATGCATAATTTTAACACGTGAAAAGTTTTATGTAAAATCTTTTCCAAAAGTTAATAGGTTGAGTCATAAATAAGTTCCAGTGTTTAGAAGAAGATGTAATGCATCAAAAATAATAAAAAGCAAAAAAAAAAAAAGATTTTTTTTTTCAAATAAGAATTATAAACAATAATTCCCAATTTATAACATAAAATATTTAGTTAAAAATATTCACTAACAGTACATGTGAGCATTTTTATAGCGATACAGACTCAACAATGTTGATTTATGTATTTAAACTGGTTATCAATTGTATATTTTAAGTTCTGTGCCTGTTATAGAAAAAGACAAGATCTATTGCAGCTTAGATTCTAATTCTTCTACTTATTCTTTGTTTTTTAAACATCTTAATAAACTTGTTGACAGAGAATTACCAGATCTATTTTTCATGAAGTTTTCTCATCACTTCATATTGTTAAATCAAAATTTGCTGTGCTATTAAAAATTTTTGTTAATCAGTGCAGGTGTATTAAATATTATAAAATTTGTATTTGAACTATATTGTACTTATATTTTGAGTTCTATTTTCATCTTACAACTTAAAAACAAACAAAAATTTTTATAATTTGTTTTTTTAATAACCATATAAAAATTGTTCTTCTCTAGCTAGAAAATATGCTTATGAAATAAAGCTGATGCTTATATATATTTCAATTGTAGTTATGGAATTTAGATGTTAAAATATCCCAAGAATGATTATCATATAGATAATTTTAACTTTGAATAAATTCATCACGTAATGCTTCTGTTCTTACTCATAGGAGATATCATGGTTTTCAAGGGGTCATGAAAAGATGGGGCTTTAAAGGAGGTCCAGCAACTCATGGTACAACAAAAAATCATCGCAGGCCTGGTTGTGTTGGTGGAGGTGTAAGTATATTTATTATTAAATAATTGTGTTTCGCATATATTTATTTTATAAAAATTAAATTTTGCTATAAAAAAAAAACTTGTTTTCTTAAATTATTCATAATTTTTTTTAATCCTTTTGTTTTTCTTATCCTAATAATACATGTTAACTAGAATAATTTTGTATTTTAATATTTGTTTATCTGTTTAATTATTTAACATAAAATATATAAAAATTTGCCTTTTTCCTCTGAAATATCTTATTTGGAATTTTCTACTATGATGTAATTAAAATATTTATGCAATATTATGAATCTTTTTTTCCTCCAGATAGTAGTTTATGGTGACAAAGGTTATTCTAAATTTATATATATGTTAAGAAAAGTAAAAATTTTAAACTCCCTTTTCATTTATAATATACTATTTTGCTTAACATGGAATGCAAGTTTCAGTTCAAATAGATTATTTGAACTATTTATTTTAAAAGTGGCCTTACTCCATTTTTCAATTTTTTCTCCTTACCATGGTTACATGAAAACGTCATGTCATTTATCAGTAAAGCATTTCAAGTTGCTTATATTCCAAGAAAATACAATAATTCTTGACACATAAGTTTTCAGAGTTGGATGAAAAACTGTTTAGTTTGAAAGTGACCTAACTCCATTTATACTTAAATCAAGATATTTATTGTTGATAATGTTGGAAAACAGTGATGAATTTAATTTTAATTAATTAGTATTTACAAGTTAACCTCAATTTTTGCATTAGTTGAATAACCAGTATGTTTAATTAACATAAAACTTAAAATTTAATATTAAATTTTAGAAATTATTTCACCCCTGAAGAAGAACAATTTTGTTCAGATAGTGAAGAAGAAATAATAATTAATGATTTTTAAAAAAAATTAAAAAAGAAACAGAATTATAGAACAGTATTTGTTTTTAGGGGATGAAGATACAAATAACTATGGAGAAAAGATTGATGTATCATGCATCCAAAAAGTGCAAGGATTAAACAGAATTCAGGAAAAAGATATTGTACTCAAACCGGAAATATTGTTTCCGAAAAAATTTTCGAAAACAAAGAGTTCGGAATGCATGTACAAAAAAAGAAGAAAGAAAGAATATTTTTGAGAAGTTTTAAAGTTTCAACGCCGCAGGCGGACAACCTGCTTGTGTAGCGAGTATAAAGCTGTTGGAAGTTTTACGATTTAGGAGATTTTAACTAGCAAAATGTATTGCTTTACAAAGCTGTCGAGTGCAAAATTGTGGAACAAAGATGTCCAACAAAAAGCTTTGCCTAGAAATTGAGTTTTAGGTATTTGTTAAATTCTATAAACAAAAAGTTCTAGTCTGTAAAATATTCTTTTTGGATGCTTTTAAAGTGAAAGCCGCTCAAAACAAGTATTAAACTCTGCAAATGTTGGTAATGATTTACATGGGATCATCAAGAAAATTATCTGATGAAGGGAAAAAGCACTTTCAAAATCATATTAAAAGTTTTCCTAAATTTGAATCTGATTGTACCAAATCTCATAATCCTTATTCAAGATATCTATATCCTGACCCAACTCTTAGGAAAATGTTTAATTTATACGAGCTTCATTGTTAAGAAAATAATATAAAAGTGTTTAATGAGTGGACTTAAAGAAAAATATGTAAAAAGGATTTTGATTTACATTTCCACCAACAGTGCAAAGATACATGTCAAAAATGCGACTTATTAAACATCAAAATTAAAGCACCAAATAATGATGAAGAAAAGAATAAACTTACAGAAGAGCATGGGTGTCCATTTGAGACTAGTAGAATTAGCTAAGAATTCATTGAAACAAGATCAAGAGCAAGTATCCTATAATTCAGATTATTATTTTGCTTTCTTGCTCAACTTGTAAAAAGCATTACCGCATCTCAAGTTGACTACCTCAGTGGCATACTACAAACGCAATATGTATGTTCTTAATTTGAGTTTTCACGATTTTCATAACGATAATGTTTACATGTACGCTTGGGATGAAACTATTGCATCCAGAGGTGTTCAAAAAATTGTTTCATGCATTCTATAACGTGTTAAAAATTTAAGAAGTGAAAGATATATTATAGCTTACAGTACTATGTGCGCCAGGCAAAATAAAAACATTAAAATAGCTTTAATGTGGTTAAAAATTGTCCAAACTTTGAAAAATAATGTGGAAATCATAGATCACAAATTTTAATAACAGGACATTCGTTTTTACCAAATGATAGAGATTTTGGCGTCGTAGAAATGTCATTAAAAACATTTATTGTTCATTCCCCAAGATTATTAAAAAGTGTCAGAAAGGTAATAATTTATCGTAAATAAAATGAGACAAAAAGATTTTATATCAACAAAAATTATTAGAAAACGCAATTTTAGAAGGATGAAGAATTCTAATGGAAAACCAATAAACTGGTTAAAAACATGTTGGAAGCATTTTGTAAGAAATAAACTGTATAAAATTTTCTACAAGGCATTAATGAGTGAGAATGAAAATTTTAAAGTCCTGAAATTAATACCACGTCGGGATAGACCAAAAAGTTCAAAAATATTGTATTGACACCACTGTATAAAAATATCAGACAAATTACAACTACAAAATTCAAAGACTTAATTGACCTATTACGATATATACCACAGGAACATCATGATTATTTCAAATCCCTATTACATGCACGGAATGTAGATGAGTAGTAAATTGTTTTGTAATAAATTTATGTTTGTAATTTTGTATGTTATGTAGTTAAAAAATGTTTTGAGAATCACAGAAATTGTGTTTCCGAAGTGTTTTAAAGATATATAAAATTAATTCAATATTGCTTTTTTTTCAATTTGAAGCATATTAAATTATGTTGAATGGACTTGGGCACCTTCAAGTTTTATAATGAATCTGGTTGTTAATTTTGAAAGTGGCCCAACTCCATTCTTGATAAGAAAACACATATTATTCACTTAATAGTTGCCACTATTTTAACTCCCTTAGATACACTTAAGCAGTAGGACTCATTAGTATCCTATACTTATATTTTAAATTCATTGATACACAAACCCTTGAATATCTCAATTTGAGGATAAATAGACTTAAGCCACTTTCAAAATAAACGGCTCATTTATATTTATGTAGATGTGTTTTTTTAACTTCTTTCAACATTTTTTCTTTCTTTGTGGCTTAACACTTTTCACTGATTCAATTGCAGGCATGATATCTCTTCCTTTACATAGTTTCTGAATACATCCAGCAAATCTTATTCTCTGAATTTCAGTCTTATAATCCCTACTTTAATTATAAAGTAACTATTGAGAGAAAGAAAAACATTTTTTGTTTCTTGTGCCTCTCACATATTTCAGTTATTATTTCTTCATAAATATTAATGTATATTTATATTCTTCATTATAATTTTCTTAATAATTTCAACTGAGCTTTCCCTTCTACAAAAAAAATCTATACTAACTTAGAAGCACATCAACTTTTACATTCTGAAGTTGGCACTTGTTATGGTTCACCTCTATTTCTGAACATTTTTGAATTCTGATTTATGATTATCAATGCCCACATTTTTATGTCTTTTCCTTTAAAATTTTCAATATTTCTTATCATTAAAAATTTGTCATAATAATATATTCCAAAAATGAGATATCAAGTATTTCTATTGATTTTATTAGGTTTTATTTGTGAGTATGTTAATACAGATATCACGAAGAAGTTTTTGTTTCATTGATCAATATTTATTTTTCTTAAAAAGTGTGCTTTTCTTATGCTTTTCTAGTTCAATGAAATTCAGGATTTCTTCTTTATTTAATATAGCAACAGATCCCAGATTCTGCTGACACTCATATACTATTCTTCTCTTGATGTAGAAATCTGGATTTTATAAAAACATATTTTATTTGTGTGTTTTTCTGGCAAACAAATTAAATAGAGACTTTCTATTAATTATTTTTCCCAATCAATACAATATTAGTTTTAAAAATATAATTTTTGGATGGTTTTTATGTGCTTTTGTAGGATTTTGGAATTTGAGTAATACATAAACAATACCAACTATTTATTGAGTAGCATATTTATGAAAAAATATTGTGTTATAACCTATATATTTTTGTTTGTACTGTCTTAAAAAGAATTATTTAATTTTTACTGTAAATTTAAAATTAGTTGATATGTAATTAAATATATTTAATAATTTTTAGAAGAGCTATATGTTCTTTTTGTTAAGCTAAAAAAAATCTGGAAGAGATAATATAAATTACTTTAAGATTTATAAAGGAAATATTCTTCATTACACTATTCTTGTTTATATTATCTTAAGAATGGTTTAATTTTTATTTCAAATTTAATATTAGTTCATGTATAATTAAATATATTTATAATTTTTAGAGGAGACGTGGTATTTGGAAAGGTAAAAAAATGCCTGGACTAATGGGAGGAAAATATAGATTTGAAGTAGGACTTAAAGTAAGCTAAATTTTTATTTCTTACATGCCAATGATATAATTCCCCCCCCAATAAACAAATTCTGTTTTCTTTTAATTCATTTTCCTAACAAAATGCTAGTGATTTTTATATGTTGTTAACATTGCATATTTCCTGTTAAATTTCTTCTTTTAAATTTAAATTACTTACTTTAAATAATCATTTAAATATATATAGACAATTTTTATATGTGAAATAATGCATTTATTAGTTGAAAATTATATATATATATATATATATATATATATATATATATATATATATATATATATATATATATATATATATATAAGTAGATTACTCAATAAGGGAAAAATTTTAAAAACTATATTAATTTTCAGTAAATGATTAAGTGTTAAAATGCTAATAAAAGCTAGAAAAATAAAAATGCTGTTGTATTGATCAAAGAGCTAGATATTATTCAATGAGCAATTTTTATTAAATTTGTGAGGTAAAATGTCATTTTGAAATTTTTCTCATGTAAAATAAATTACTTTATTTTTAGAACAGCATTTGTTAATTAAAAAAAACAACATTTTTTCTGCATTTGTTAACCTGCTGGAGATCGCATGGGGCACAAAGTCACTCCAATGCGTCAGAAATCAATAAATTTGAGAAAACTATCTGTAATGAATCATCTTATCAGTATCCTCCTGTCTGACATTCCTCTTGCAATTGTCATTATAATTTTTTACTTACCATTCCTTTCTTCATTTGAAAAAATTCCTGCTTCAAATTCATGTGGTATTCTGGTAACTCTGTGCCCCATGTGACCAGTATTACTTCAAAATTTCTTCTATTAGCAGTTGCTCATTTCCGTGTTCCAAAGTGTTTTGTACATTTGTTAACCATTCTATTTCTAAAGAATAGTGTTCAAACCTAAATCAATAGAGTATGAAAAAGAACCTTAATCAATAGAGTATGAGAATCATCAGATTATATGAAATTGATTCTTCTGCAAAAGATATTGATTGACCCAATGAAGATGATGGAAAAATATACAGTTCTCAGTATAGAGGTTGTCGATTTGAGCAAAAAAAAAAAAAAAAAAAAAAAACACCAATAATCTGATTTAGGAGTAAACATATTTTTGCACAAAAATCGAGCAATTTGTGAAATAAGAAAAACCAAACCAAATCAAAAAACAAGCAAAAACATATTGAAATTTGTTCACTAATGAAAATGATAAGAAAAAATCAGAAATTGTCCACATGTTTTGATATACCCTGAAATGCTGAATTTTTAATGAGCTTGCCTCTTGTGAATATGCAACCATCATAGACAAAAAAATAAATTCCAAGTTTTTTGCCTTATCCTTTTGTTTAAACGTTTTTTAATGAATTGTAGAAGATTGATAATTTTCCAACATTAGATACATCTATGTAAATACATTAGAATAGCACTGATTAATTTTTTTTTAGTATTACATCAAACTTTAACAACAAACTTACAATTCTTGAATGAAATTTATTACTTTTTTAATGTGTAATGTTAACAGCTGTATATTGGTCACATATTTTTGTTTAACACTGGTGTTAATTAATATTTGTATATGTTTAAATACTCTTTCAATTAAGTTGTAAACCTGAGACAAAAATTGTAGACATATTAGTTAAAATTTATTGCATTTGTTGCTAAAGAATGTGACTTATTAATTAGGTCCATACTTTGTTGTGGTTATAAGTTTGTTCAGAAGGGTAGAGAATCCCTTCACACAATAATTATAATATTTAAGAAATAGTGTTCCTTTATATAATTCTAAATATTTGAAAGTTTGGTCCCACCTAGTGAAGAATATATCTCATATTGATATCAATTTTTATGAGATTCATCTGATATTAGTTTGTGGTTTACACAGAAATCTTTTAAAAGTTCACTTGTCTAAAGTTACATTGTTTAGACTCTTGCTGGTTTTAACACTAAAACCAGTTAGTTTTTGCATATTTAATGGTAATAACTCGTAATATAAAATTGTATTTTCCCAAGTTTTCTCCAAAAGAATTATAACAATGAATAACATATATCCTTAATCATAAAATACAAAAGTTACTTTAGATATTTAACTGTAAAAAGAAAAATGCTGCAATTTTCCTATATTTTGCAAATTGTTTCCATTGTTACATTTATAATAGTATATAAAAATTCAATATGCATAAAATTTCATTAACACGTTTAGATTTCTACATTCTTTGTCTCAAATATGTATTCAAATATTTATGTGTATTGTTTGAAATTAAAAATGAATATATTAAGTAAATTAAAACATTTATCCTGAAAGAATATTTTGAATATTTATTTGTAGTACCACATCATCTTGATTGTTAATATTTGCCTCTTATAAACAAATGGCTTTCACTATAAGTTCACAAGATTCTTTTGCTGTTAGAATTTTCAACTGTTTCTGTTAGTCATTCAGTTAATCAAACTTAGTTTTTAATGATTATCTGTACGAGTGAGTTTTTTTTTTTTTTTTCACCTCAGGCATTCATTAGACTTGTTTGGAATCCATTCTGGGTTTTGGCCAAATATTCATTGATTATCGATACTTTATTTTTCAAAACAAATGTACATTTAAAAAGAAAATATGTATTAATGCATTCAACATTTAAAAGAGTTTTATCTCAGGATCTATTTTATAATGATACAAAATAATATATTGCAAAAATTTTGAAAAATGAAAGAGTGAAAACATTAATTTGCATGTTCTTTATATGTTTATTTATGAATATGAATAAGCAAATTATGTGAAACACATGTTTGAAGTTTGTAGAAAATATATTCTATAAAAAATGTTTATAATTCATGAGATATAGAATTTCTGAGAAACTAAAAGCTTAATTATTAATTTTAGACTGTTGTATACCTAAATTTTAAAAATCAAGTTGTTTTTTTTTTTACCTTTTGTTAACTCCTTACTCTACTGTGAAGCAAAGAATTCTGTAAAAATTTGTTTTACATTCATATAGTCCAATTAATGGGTGTGGGTTCCTCTACTTTTTGTTTAAAAAAGTCATCTTAAAATGACAACACCCAATATTTGATATTTTTTCTGTGCACAGACAATTTAATATGAAATTGTTTCTAATATTCTTATCCTGAATTAAAATAGATGTCAAATATTATAATTTAAAGACAATGTGCAAACCATAACTAATGTGTACAGATATTTTCTGCTTGTTTGGGAAATTTAAACACTAATAATAAAATAAATATTTGTTAATTTCATGTATAAAGCTAAAAAAGTGATGCCTACAAGAAATATGACTTTGTATTAGTGCCTGATAAAATAAATTCTTTGTTAAATTTATCACTAAATATCTATTATTTCATTATGAAATACTAGATCATGTTGACTAACTTGTGTGAAATCGCTGCATTAGACTATATTTATGAATAAGTGATACTTACTTCAAACCTCTTATAATATTTTACAATATTGTATGTAAAATAAAAAAATGAAAATTTCTGAAAAACATTAAAATTCATAAAAAAATATTGAGGTTTATTGTTACAAATTTTTTGGAATTCATTGAAGAATGGATTTTTTTAAAATTGTTAATTATATACAAACAAATTTGTTTTTTGATATTCTTAAGCAAAACTATGGATATGGATTTTGCAAATTATTTTGTTACTTAAATATCTTCAAATTTATGATTATTTACTTTGAAAATGTTTAAAGATGTTCACATTTTTATAATTTTACTTTAAATATATATTTTTAGCATATTGCTGCCATTAAAAGAATTTTTTTTTTTAGTTTGAAATATCCATGAATATACAAGTTATATTTTGTGTATCTAAATGATTTGCATTATTGAAACATTATTACACTTTTATCTTTATATCTTCAAATTCATGTTAAATTTTTTCAGAAATTAAGTAGAAAAATTCTGAATTGTTGTGTCACATACTATCTGTGCATGAAATTTTCTTTTTCTTGCAGATATGGAGGATTAATACAAAGTATAATGTTATATATGTTCATGGTCAAGCAGTGCCTGGAGTGAATGGCAATTACTGTACTATATATGACTGTTTTGCAGAAAAGAAGTCCCATACAGAAGATAATCCTCCCCATTTTCCAACATTTTATCCTGAAGATGTTACTGAGCCACTCCCAGAAAACTTATATGATAAAGACATTCATAATTTTTCAGATCCTTCAATTAGATTTGAAGTTGATGAAAATAAGTGACTAATATATTGTATGTAGAAAATGTGTATAATAAATGTTATAGTATTGTCTAAATAAGTTTCTTGCCATCTTCACATTTTTTATTTTATTTAAATCTTATTTAGAAAATTTCATTTTGATAAAATAACTAAGATTTTTCGATTTAAGATTCTGCACAGTAAATAAAATTTTAAATTTTTTGTGAGAAAAATTTCTTTATTAACTCAAAGTCTCAATCATTTTTAAAAATGCAAATTAAATATTAAGTACGATTATTAATGCATATCTTAAAATCAGTAAATTTTTTACCAAGAACAAAACAGTGTGATCTTAATAGAAATTGCATGAGTATTTTAAATATATTAATAGTTTTTCTCCATTATCCCTGGTTTATTTATGACATGCATGTTAATTGTGAATGAAACGTTATACTTTTCATACAGGTATACTATTCAACTTATGTTGCGGTTATAAATTTTCTTAGTGTTCTACAAGTGAAATAATTAGCTTAAGTGTCCAACAGTAATCAGTAAGGAGATGGAGAGACAATGGAATGCAAAAAATTCCATTGCACATCTTCAATGGTATGACTATTTTGGTAAATACATTCCTGTTTGTCAGGCAATGCTGAGACTGGTACGAAAGAAATGGAATTTTAGGAAGATACTGCACACTATGTGTGACTTACAATTCACTTATTATCTCATGGTTGCTAATTATGTTCTTTGATTAACTAATAAGAAATATATAACACTTTTAAGACTTCCAAGCTGATTTCTCAGTTAAGATATTAACAAATTATTAAACTTTTCATTTGAAAAGTCATTAAGCAAAGAAATCTTTGGTTGGAATAACTAAAGAGCTAGTTTCCTTAGTGGTTTTGAAATTGCAAAGTATATTATGACGAAATTGCGCTATTGAGTTTTTCTTGCTGAATTTTTGAATGATAGATAGCTGGATTTTTTCTTCTAAGATCTGTTAAAGGCTGTGGTATATGTAAAGTTCTAACTGTCAGGTACACAATACACGCCTGATTTTGATACTTAGATTATATATTTGAATTTAACTTATTCCTCTATCTTTCTTATGCAGAAATAACAGTCTGATAAATAGCTTTAAGATGTATACAACACCATTTATATAGAAAAACTCATGTACTTAGAATTGATAATCCAGCCAAGCCCATACTTCAGGTGTGGGTAAACGTTTCTTGATCATGAGCTGCATTTCAGTTTTTCTCATGATCGCCTTCAATGATGATCTAATTAAGTTTATTTTTTTGGTATTTTGATAGTAAAAATTACTTTCAGCTATCACCCCAAAATTTCTCAGTGAGCCATTTGTCAATCACAATCCCCTTAATGCTTACCCCTATTCTACTTGATGAATTATAAGGAAACCAATTTTTATATTGATCCTTTACTTTAAAGCTAAAATGATTCACTAACACTTTTTTACTGAGGGTGCCAACTTATCTGTAAGGAATAAGTTTAGCACTAAATTTTTTGTCACATCACAATTCACATATACAAATATATATAGTTATTAAAATAAAAACACTCTTGAATTAAAGTGTCATTTTTTAATGTGCTTTGTAAGTATTAAAATAACAACTTGTTTTTTTTAAATAAATATAAATGTATTTATTCTGGGCTAGTATGTAAAAAATTGAAGTTCTGCAATTGATTTTTTCAAAACCGTAAGATGTCAGCCCCCAGGTTTTCAAATGTAAATTTGTTGGAATCCGTCTAGCTGAAGAACATGTGTCTAAAACATATCAATTTTTCGGGGTTTCTAAGGTATAATCTCTAAAGTTTTGATAGTATACACACAAGAAGGCAAGACAAGCATGGCAAAGCAAAATAGTAGGCAGAAAGAGACCGACCAATATTGAAGTGGATTGTAATGTTTAAAAAAACTAACTGCAGCAAGAGTGATTGCAGGGCTTAATCAACATTTGGATTCTGTATCAATAATGCATGCAGCAAATCCCAAGCCATTTGTCACAGGCATTAATGTCAAACCTTATTTACAATATTCTTAGTAAAACCTAGTCAATTGATAAGAGGAAGAAAACAACATAGTCTAACAAATCATCTTTCACATTTTTCCCTACAATAGGACGGGTACATGTTTGGAGGACACCTGCACAAACATGATTATTTCCTTCCAACCATCAAGCAAGGACATGGATCTGCCATGATATTTACAACCATGTTGTGGGTATTGCTGCTAATCCTAACCTTCCAAAGATAATTGTAAAGAAATTCTAACAGACCAGATCTATTACATGATACAAACGTTTTCTTACAGAAAATAGAATAATCCAGAAAGATAATGCAACAAGATTTTATGGTTTGTTTGGCCACAGTCACCCAACCTTAATATAATAGAATTGCGATAGTCTATTTTTGAACAATCAATATCATCCATCAACATTTCTCCAAGAACTTTCACATCTTGATGAAGAATACTACAATATACAGCATTTGTATGAACACTATTCAGTTCCTCTTCACTTCATTATTAGATGATTTTACAATATGTTTACATTCATGGTTTCTTTTATATATATTCCTGTATTATCTAAGTTTTTTAAAGAATTAAATTCTTATCTTTTACAAGTTTTAATATCTATTATTTACATCCACTTTCATTAGATTTTTTTGATCAACTGCTAAAATTGTTCATTCTTCAATCACTCAAACTATATTGACCTCCAAATGTTAAGGAACAACCTAATTTTTGCATCGAATTTGCAAATGAATAAATGTAGAAAACCAAATTTGGATAACATGTACAAAACAGGTATTTATTAATTGCAACATATAGGTTTACATAAGAAAGACGCACAAATAAATATTACAAAAAAAGTATTCTCTCTGGAAAAGTCCATTTTTAGAAAAAAAAAATAACCTCTCAATTTTTTGTGGCAAAATGCCATAGGAAGATAACAAAAAGGAGTTTAAGTAAGGGATGTGCCCACCCATAGCTTGAATACATTGGCAGCATTGACTTTCCATGCTGTCAGTTAATGAAATGGAAAGTGAAGAACAGGCATGAAGTAAGCTGTTTTCTAACTCTCCTACAGACCTTAGAAGAGGAATTAAAGTAGCAACCTGTCTACTAATATACACCCACAGATCCTCTATGAGATAGAGGTCTGGAGATTGAGCTAGCCGTTATATTTACATAAAATCAAGACTTTCAAGATATTTCTTAACTACAGTTCAATATGGCTGTGCATTATCCATCAGAATGTGAAATCATTGCTAATTGCATCGGCATATGGGTGGACACATGTGGGGATCACAGATCTCATCATAATATCTCATATTATTCACAAGTCCTCCTTGGAACACATGCACGTCAATGTGAGATTTCTGCACCATTATCCCACCATCACAATAAATATGTATTCCCAGAATATTAGATTGATGATATCTGGTGCTTTATTTTCTCCAGACCAGCACAAGTCTGGAAATGCTCTCCCGTATGAATTTGGACTTGTTTCCAAAAAGTACAGAAACTCATTACTATCTGGTCCAACAAACTTTTTCTCTTGCACAAGATAAGCAAGTCTTACTCTGTTATCCAGCGAAAGGAACACACGCGCCTTACATAGAGATCTGCATGGTGAAGTACCTTTCATACTGAACTAGCAAATATTCTTCTTTTGAGCCAAAAGAGCCATAAAATGGCCATTTGCAGGTATTATAGCTCATGTTTATCCTGGAAAATATTTCTTGAACATAAAAACTTTGGTTTTGTATTGAATTCAGAGATCACGGACCACACTACAAGACACATTAAGGCACAAAGCAGCATCAGCCTGTGACATTTCCATTCCCATCCATCTTACCCTCAACACCTTAATGAATCGAGCAAACAGCTTATTTTACACATTGCGGAACTCCAATGACTACTGTCATTGAATTTTCTATGAAAAGTTGAAAATCAATAAAAGTTACATCATAATTACAATAGGCTGATGTTTGCTTCGTGTGTTGATATTTTAACACATAAATAATTGAGATTTTAAATGAAAATTTATTCAGTTTTGCTAATATCTACATCTATCCTGTTGAATTTGTTTTCAAAGTAATGCTGCCTTTGAACACAAATTTATGTGATACAATGTCAACTGAAATCTAGATCCAATCAGATCTTTGGTCTGAGATGGAATTTAACTTTTAAAACAGCCAAACATGCAGGATGTCCAACAGTATCCAACTCTTTAAATGCTTGATTATGATAAAATTTAGCAACTAAAGTTGTCATGAGTGAATCTCAATCTGATATTTAAAATTTACTGAAAAATTTAAATAATTCCTTATGAGACTTGAGGAAACATTAGTGAAAAAATCATTCCATACTCAAATAGATATGGTTATTTAAACTTTATAAAAAGATAGAATAAAGTTCTGATATCAGAATTTAGATTTTTTATATAGGCAATTCCATTCCATTGATTTATTTCAATGTTTAATAATGGTTATGTATGTTTCTGCAATAAATGCTTCAGTCCTTTTTCATGAAATGTAATACTCTCCCTCATCTGTTATCATGTTAATCCAGAACACGTTATTAATTTTTTTATCACACCTAATAAGAATTTGAAATTTTGTTTAACTATACAATCAGTAGATTTTGTAGTTTCTTCTATCTCTCCTCAAAGAAACAATTTTTCAATAAACTATGCTTCTCAATAATTACATACTTGAAATTGCGTTAAAACAATGTTTTGCTCTGTGTGAAGATCTTCCAAGGCTATCAGTCCTTATATTCAACTTTAATTGAGCATTAAAAGGAATACTTAAGATTTTTAAGTCAAAATTTTATTTACATTTGACTATATACTAATAATTAAAAGACCCCTTTTTACTGTATTTTATAAAAATGCTCTTAGAATTTCAATATTATTTACTATCATTAAAAAACTGTTGTATTTGCAAACTTTGCATTAGAACAGATAAGTCAAAGTTCTAAGAATTCTATTGCATTTATGGTCTTTTCAATAACAAAATATTCTTTGATTTCAGATTTTATAGTCACTTAAATATATCATTTTTATTGCAGTTCTTTGCATTTTAATATCATTCCTGAATATTATAAATCAAAGCCCTTCATTCATGCATAATAAATTAAAAAAAACAGAACTCCTGTTTAATAAAATATGAAATACATTATTGTTACTGAAAAATTAACATTGTTGTTTCTGATCTCTAGTTGGCATGACAAAAATCAAGATATTTAGAAAACACCTCATTCAATTTAAAATTGATGCAATAAAAAAATTTCTCGTGAAAACTAAGCAGATACATACTTGGTGAAAATCTCGAAAACTTTGTCCTCGCTTAAAAGAGAGACTAAGTATCCATTGACAAATAGCAAGAGAAAGTTTAGTGGCACCTGTTGCCCTCAAAAAAGATAGCATTACCAGGGCTCTTTCTAGAATACCAATGGTGTTTTAGATGAACTCGATGCCAATGGTGTCTCTGAGAAAACCGTACTGTAGATGGAACATATAGCTAATTGAGGAGTAACAAGAATAGCTGCTTTTGCCAGAGTATCAGTCATCTTGTTGTGAGTTAAAAAATAGTCATTCCTTTCTTCTTTCTTGGAATGACTGAACATAAATAATTATACAAGTATAACATTCTGTAACAGACATCAAAGTAAATAATTCCAAAAAAATATGGAATATGACTCTTAAAGACTACTTTAAGTTATTAACAAAGAAATAACTTTCTACTTTTGTAGAAAGAATGAAGTGAATTTACAAATCAAAAATAAAATTAGGTTCAACAAATTTAACCAAATTAGTCATGATTTCTTTAATATGATAAAGCTTAAATTATTCAACTGAAATAAACAATGCTTAATGGAGGAATAGGAATTTTCCTAATTAGGACATTAGAAGCTAAATGTTTTAAACCTTACACAACAATTGAATGTAACAGATTTATTGATGCAGAACTTACTACAGTTAGAAAATTTTTAAAGAAGCTTTCATTTGCCATAAGAAATTTCACTTAGAAATTTAAAGAATTATAGAAATTAATCTGGGAATATAAAATGAAAAATTAAAATTTTTAGAATTATACTGCAAAAGAACAAAATAAATTTATGATCTTTATTAAATCATAAATTCACTCAATCAGTAATTTTTCCACTTAGATAAATATAGTTGAACACATAACAAATTTATTGAATTTATAATAAAAAAGTCAACAATGTTTTGACTCTGTCATACGAGTTACTTTCTTATATCTTACATTTTTATAAAAATGTGTAAATAGCAAAAATTGATAAAAATATTACTATAATTTTTTTGGAACAATAATTTTAATAAATCTAATATAAAAAACAAACATTTCATTTTACTTTATTAATGTCTTAGAATATCATTATGTATGCAATTTAACTACTTATACAACAAGAATAACATTCGATGATATTCTGATTTCTAAATAGTTAACCTTAAATTCTTAGTAACTTTATAAATTATGATATACTAAAATTTAAAAAATAACTCAAAATTATTTGATTATTTTATTATTTGAAATATAAATTTTTTTTTCGTTTTCAATTAAACAATTTGAATAGAAAAAACACAAACATTTAAACCCCAAATTTAGTAAGAATAAAAATAAAAAAATCAAATTCAATTTCATGTAAACCATTTTTTTAAAGTAGGATCGTTATTGATGTTGTCTGTTAAAATATGTAGTCTTAGACTAAATATAAAAATTGAAAATTTCTTTATTTACATTTCACTTGCAACAAAAATGTTATAACATTCTATCTCATTCACAACTTTGATTGTAGACTTATAATTTATAAATTTATCAATACTACAGTATTATTGGAGAAGCAAAAATAAAGTTTATTTAAATATGAACAATCACCAGTACTGATATTTAGTAACAGAAAATTACTTAGTTACTTGATGCATTGCATGAGCTAAATAATCAACATTTCCAGATGAAACACCAGCAACAGAAATACGGCCATCTTTAGTTAAGTATATACTGAATTCTTTGGTCAATCTCTCAACCTAAAATTCAAAGAGTTAATATTATTTAATTAATACATATTGCCTTCAGAAATAAAAATTATGAAAACAATAAAAAGACATGCAATTAAAGATATGCAATGTATAATGTTTTCAAGAGAAATAAACTTCAATCTTTAAAACTTCTTAATTATATTAACTGTACTTAAAAATCAAACATCAAATTTACAAGAGAATAATATAATAAAAAATTTTGATATTGCAAATGTATCTCTAAAGAGATTTATTAAAAAAGCTTACTTTTCCTTTGCATCATCTTAATAGAAATCATCAGAAATTCTTTTAAATAACAAAAGCACCATTTCAGCATTTATTTTACTACACTAAGTTAAAATTTGTCATGCTCTTTACAAAGAATTGTAATGCTATGCAATTTAGTTTTTCTACAAATTATCGTTTAAAGTGTATCAAATTAGAAATACACCTAAAATGATATGAATTATATGCAGTATATGAATTTTGAATAACTTTGCAACATACATCCCCAATGATTTGGTTAAAAATTTTAAATATATATAAAAATTCATTTTTCAATAAATTTTACTTTTCAAAAAATTAAATCAAAGCCTTGATGAATCTAGAAACAAAATTTTCTAAGTTAAGACATTTACCTGATCTTGTGTCATGCCAGTAAAGCAAAACATGCCAATTTGATCGGTAATATGTTGCCAATTTCTAGTAGAGCCCTCTCTTTTTAAACCATCTTGCAATCGTTTCCTCATTCCAATAATACGATCGGCCATACCTTTTACTTCCTGCAACCTAAACACATATGCATGAAATACTTATACAAAATGCAATAAAATTCAAAATGTTCTTTTTCAAAACAATAATTTCTAAAATATCAGTAACAAAAAAATTTTATTAAGGTACTTAAAAGTTTATTCTAAATCTAAAGCAGTTTCTTGAAATGAAATTAAAAAATATTCCCTAAAGAGTAGAGAACTTAGAGGGTAAAATGTGCCAAGTGTGCGATAAAGTGCATCAAACTTTCTAAATGGTTCAGAATGCGTTTGCATGACAAGATTTTCGTTTTATGACCTACGGTGATCGTATGACATGCGTGAAATTCGTTTTGTGTGCCACCTTTATGTTTAATGAGTAATTTTATTTATTTACAATTTAAGAATTTGCTACATTAATGTTCCCATTATTGGAATTCGAAGTTTTTTAAAGTTATATTATCTCGAATTTTTCGAAGATTTATTATTTATAATTTTTTAAATATTGTTACCAATTTTTGAAAACTATATTGTTAGAAATTTTTTAAAGTTATATTTTTTCAAATTTTTATTTGGTCCGCCAATAAAAGATCTGTATGGGGTGCTAATCATGTGCCTGGTCAGTTTGATTCATACATCACGGAGTATTTTTGGGGGAGAAACCATAATGAAAATACAGTTGATTTCTCCGAAGCTCTTAATAACACCTTTCTTTCTCGGCTGGGTGAATTATTTTACTTTTCATTAAAATTTTATTCAGGGGGATTATTAGAAACTCTGGTTTTATAAAAATGTACGTTTACATAAGTAAATACATCTTTAAGTAAGCTTTATTGCGTGTTTTACATTAGTGTTAAATTGTACTGTACTAAAATTTTTTGAAGGTGGGTGTCAAATGCTCGGTTGATTAAAATTTGAGCTTGCATAAAAATTTCAATTTTTTAACATTAGAAGTTTAGCTTTATTGCCTGGGTGTCACTGTAATAGGTAGCTCTACACTGAAGTCTTTTTAAGGTAAGCGCCACTGCTTGGTATATTAAAATTTGAGTTTTAATATAAAAAATTGCTCCTAGTTATTAGAATTTCAATACTTCTATGGTACGCAATTATAAAATTTAGATATTTGTAATTCGACGTAGCAAACGTTTCCAAAGTAAACACGATCAGTATTTAGTAAGTGCATATTGTGCCCACCCTGTACAATTTTGTCGTCTTTTACCAAAATATTCTACTTTATAACAAGTTATCTCATTTTTTATTTTAAAAGTCAATAATTTTTTCCGAAATTTCAAACAAGGATTTGTAACTTAATTATATAAACACACTTTTTAATACATAGTCAAAATATTTGTAAAAAAATTTTTGTGTAAGCAAATTTTGCACAAGTTAAACTTATTATATTATAAACTTATAATTTCTTATCA
The DNA here is from genome assembly GCA_037975125.1 of Latrodectus hesperus. NCBI lineage: Eukaryota > Metazoa > Arthropoda > Arachnida > Araneae > Theridiidae > Latrodectus > Latrodectus hesperus. The sequence continues at coordinate 69,530,056 of CM075852.1, forward strand.
CTATATCATATTCATTTTTATAGCACATGTCTACAAATACTGTAATTAATAAAGAATTTAATCTTTCCTCCTGAAATTTTTATCTGAACTTTATTGAATACATTTAAAATAGTAGTTTCAACATAAATAGCTTCTAATTTCCAAATTATTAAAAGAAAATGTTTTTTGTGTTACCTAGTACAGTAATGTAACATTCATTTCACGGTTGTTCCATCATTCAGATAGACATTTTATTAGACAAGCATATTATTAATACTGTTTACATGGTAGCTTTTCTTGTTGTTGAAACAAATCTTACTGGCATGGTAAAATAAAACATGTTGATGTCTAATGATTCAGTTTGTCATTTGCCATGGTTGCAACCCAGTGCTATTTAGATTAGAATAAACATTTTAAGGCAAATTCTGTGACATTATTAACTATGATCGAAGTGGCAATTGTAATCAAACAGCTGAACTGCAAACTAGAGTGTTAACTATTCAACTTATAAACTGATTTCACATATAATGAAATTGGTTATTTTAATACTGTAAGTGAAGAAAAAACAATCAACAGATTTATAAGATTTTAAAAAAAATTATAAAAATACAGATATAATATTTATTAACATACCACGAAAGTTTCTGCTAATATGTTTAAAAGAGATTACATATCAACAGGATTAATACAGAATTGAAAGAATCAAATTCCAGAAATAAAATCAAAAATTTCCAGGAATATATATATTATTAATATACATTATTGGCATATTTTAAACTTATTTTATTATTTTACTAATTATTCTGAGTCAAATATATGCATATAATTATACATATGCAACATTTTTCAATTATATTAGTAAATAATAGAAATAAATAATTGTAAAAATTAATCAGACTATTTTTATGCACATGATTAATAAGAATTATAAATTAAATGAATAATATCTAATTATTACTTCCAAAGCTTTAAATGAATTTACAGACTATAGCAGAAATTTTTTTAAATTTAAATAATCAATATTCTCTGAAACAAATCAATAACCAATAATGAGAATGCTTTCGATCTAGATTTTAGCAATATTACCTGGATTAAACAGTGGATTCAGAACTGTAGCTGAATCCACTGTTTAAAACTTTAAAGGCTCATAGAATCTCAACCTCTATTTTTTTTTTTTTTTTTTTTTGAAGAAACTAAGAATTTAAAATTTCAAAACATGCTTTGGGTTCACATTCTTTAACAGGAACAGCAGTTATCAGAAAATCAAGTAGAGTAATTTTTTTTTCAGATACACCCTACACTATTAAATAAACTTGTTTTTTCTACTTTCATATGGAATTTGACAGCCAATTCACCCATATTTGAAATACAGAAGTCTTTCTTATAGACTAGATAATAAGCATGTGTTTTTTCTAAGCCATAATAAAGGTAATCTTTGTATAATTTTTTCCTGAGTTGACTAGTCTTTGAAAAGACACTCTGCACCAAGCATATTAAATAATTTATTTCAGCTTTTATTTCATTCATGAGTAATCAAATTCATCCTGATTCACTAAAATTTTATGCAATTTAAACCAAGAAAGGTATGAAAAGTATACTTTAATTTAAAAATTTTATGTTTAAATATTAATATTTAATGAATTTTATAAAATATAAAAAAGCAGAAACAAACAAAAAATAAACAATTAAAATCATCAGCTTGATTGCACCACATGAAGATCTTATTGGTGATTACTTCATTTCACTTCACATGCATAAATCTATATACTATTGGTCTTGATTGAAATAGATCATCATGAAGCTATTGTAGCTGAACTGGATTTTTATTTTAGTCAACATTTATAAATATAATAATTAATACTTTCACGATATAATCTAGAGGTAACATTAAGAACTAAGTTTTGTTTTCAGACAATTTCCTTATAAGTTTTAAAATATTAAAATTGAAAAAAAAAATGCATCAAGGTAAGTAAAAATTCCAGTAGTAATTCCCAATTCAGGGAGTCAAGTCAAAACTCCAGAAATTTCAAGGGCAAAACAATTTTTCAAACTACAGGAGTTGTATGACCCTATATATAATTGGACTTTTAAATTAGAAATTCAAGTTAAACTTAGGATATTATGAACATTGATTTAAATTTTCGTTTTCTGATATAAATTTTTAAATGAAAATTTTTTCCTGTTTCTATGAAAAATTACTTTCTTGTGAAAAATAATTACCATTGTTTATTTAAAGTTGGATCGGTTAGTACTAATGCTGCAATTCGTGCACCATGAACAGGAGGGTTGGAATAAGTAGGTCTGATTAGAATCTTCAGTTGAGACATAACTCTCTGAGCTTCATCTTTAGAATCACAAACCATTGTGAATGCACCAACTCGTTCTCCTACAAGTATAAACAGTTTTAATAAATCTAATCTTTTAAATAAGCAACAATTCAAGAGAACATCAAAAGTATTAAACTATTTGTACTTAAGAACATGAAAAATATATTCTTAACATTTATATAGTATAAAAAAATCAGTATAAATAAACTTTACCGTAAAGTCCCATATTTTTAGCAAATGATTGTGCTAATGCTATCCTGTGACCATCTTCAATGAACATTCTTACAGCATGTGCATCTCTGTCACAATCACCTGAAGCAAAACCCTGATATGCCATATCAAAGAATGGAAAGAGTTTGCGAGCCTAAATAATGTATTTCTATAGTTTTAATCATATTAGTGAATCAAATTCAACTTTTTTAAAAAAAATTTCTCATAAGTTATCACATAAAAATAAATTTTATTGGTTTATTTGACACAGTTATGATTTTTTATTTGATACTCACATTTTATGGTATCAGTTACATTTCAAAAATCATTAAAAAATGTAATGAATATTTTGATAACAATTAAACATCATGAAACTTGGAAAATAAATCTTTACAAAAAACAATTTTTGCTTATAGTTTGGTAATTATAGTTAAGATTTCAAATATTTTCATATTTTTTTAAAAAATAATCAACTTTAGCTTTAATTGATTGGCTACTATTAAAATATTTTTCCTTCTTTAGTTTCACAAGCAAAAATTTTTAATTACCATCAATTTTTTCTGAATAAAAATCACAATCATACATTTTGAATGTCAATAAAAATGATTTAAAAGAAACAATAGCAATAGAGAAAATTTTAAAAAGTATAATTTATTTTCTGATAAGAGAATTCAAGTAATTCAATTTATATGTCTAAAAAAGTGATGGAGTGGTTACAAACACATTAATTTATCTTAATGAATTAAGTTGAAATTTAAATGCCAGGCTTTTACTTACAATGTATCTCTATCTAATTATTTTGACTAAAATTAAAAATTTTCTTTTCAAATTTTGAACTGCCTAAATATTTAGCTGTATCCAATAAATTATAAAATTATGGTCTACATAAACTATAAAATTGTTATATTTAGAGCACATACAAGGTCAATTAAAGGAAATCATGAAAGTCACATGTTTAAAGTAAAATACTTTTTTTAATGTGTTATGCACTGCATAAAGTTTTAAAAATTAAGAAATTATATCATTTTGTCTTATTTATAATAGTATAACTAAGAAAAAACATTTTACAATCTTAATTACAGCTGTACATTTATTTAAATAAAATAATGCACCTACAAAAAACAAAATTTAATTTTAGTTAAAAAATACAACTTATTTAAAATTAACTAAATTTAAACAAAATTAAGTTCAAATTATAAAATTGTATTATTTTAGTTCAATCAAAAATAAGAGATAAATGGCTTACACGTATTTCAAAGATATTGTAAGCATTAATTTTTCATAACAAAATTATTTCAATTTTTTAAGCATAATTAATGATTAATATGTACTTTATATTACCTAATCAAAACATTTTTTATTCTCTGGCCAATAAAAAGCATCATTTTATGAATATTCAACATTTATCTAGTTTCAAAGACTTGTAATTTTTAACCATTGGCTTACATTTTCATTATATTAACAAATAAAGGAAAATGTAAGCCAATTTTCATTTTAAAATTTGGTAATTATAGTTAAGATTTGGTAAATAACTTTTAATAAGATATTTGGTAAATAACTTTTAATGGATGTTTTATGTAACTTGTACAAATAAATTATGAGGCAAAAAAAAAAAATCATTTTTACTCATCTAAAAAAAATCCAGAGTATATTTTTCTTGAATGTGATATTGTAAGAATTATTTTAACATTTTAAGAAATAAACAGGTAGAATTGATAAATATATGAAAGTATAAAAAATATTTTGATATATATATATATATATATATATATATATATATATATATATATATATATATGATTTAAAATGTCAAATTATATGTATATATATAGGCTGATATTTAAAGAGCAGTTTTAAAATGGATTCTGAACCAATGCAAACACCTCTGTCGAAGGTAGGAATATCAGCTACAACCTATTAAAATTCAAGGCCGAAATATTAATACTAACCTCAATTTGTCCTGAATTAAAATATTAACATGCAATAATGTAATTAATGGATAACAAACATGGATTTGTGTGAAAGCATACTATAACCTTTCATCACATGATTAACTTACAGTGTAAAAGCAAAAATGCCTTACATAAATTTTACAATTCCTTAATTTAAAGATGACTCTTTCAATAATCTCTATCTCACTCACTCACACACACATACTTATATAATTGTTCAGATTATATAAATTACTTTATATTATGAAACTTAAAATGAAATACTTACTTTAATAACTTTTGACATTTCTTTCCATTGTTCAGGCTGAAATTTTAAAAAATTTTATATTTTAATCTTAAAAATTATTAACTCCAAATTGAAATTTCAGGGAAAAAAGGAAAAAACTAACTTTAGGATCAACCCCAGTGGGGTTATGAGCACAGGCATGAAGAAGAATGACAGAATGTTCTGGTATTTTCTGGAAAAATAATTTTCTTAATAAGAAACATAATTTTTAATTTGGAAAGAAAAAGCAGTAGCGCAAATGAAAATTTCTTTGTAAAGTAAATTAAATAATATAAGCAATAAATTTCAGTACTTACTGCTATATCTTGTAACGCACCATTGAAGTCAAATCCACAAGTTTTGGGGTCATAATAACGATACTGTTTTACAGTCAAACCACACCTCCTATAATTTTTATTAAACATAATATTTTTAATAAATGACTGAAAATATTATAATACTGATAAAACATAGCAGCATTAATTGACATTGAAATTCCTGAAGGAAGTGCAAACAAATTGTTGTCCTACAGTAATTATAAATCAAAAAGATGTCATAATACATATGTAACAAAAAATAAATATTAGTAGCTATCAGATTTTAAACTGAATTTAAATTCATTATTAATAGTTGTTGCATCGTGCACAGAAAACGCTTTACTGCCCTACTTCCTCAAAAACCGGTCCTGGTGTTTCTGGACCTGGAAGGGAATACACATTCATCCCTTGAGCTTTGTGCACACAGGTGGCAAGCAGATAGAAAGAAGGAATGGTCACGGAGTAAGCAAGTCAGTGTGGCCTGTTTCATTTGAGATATTTTTTTATATGTAATACCTTTTTCTAAAATAGTGAATATAAAATAATAAATTTGTAAATAGTCAAGAAATATGTGGTAATCAATAAAAGATATTATGCAGCTGAAATGTCTGAAGTTGTTCCCATAAATATAATCAGCTTTTATTACAGAGCCTTGTCTTCCAGAGCATCTTATTCATTACCTAAGTATATTGCCATTGTCTTTGATGTGGATCATCAAACTGGCACAAACGCTCAAAAAGTCATTCAATTAACGAATACTTATTTCGTGAATATAATAAATCTCCATTGAAATAATAGTAATCACATTCACCAGTTTCATCTAATAAATCAAAAGTTTCATTTTATTTTTTACCCTTTTTTGTAATGATTAGAGGAACAGTTCATAAGTTCCTTTAAAAAAAATTATAATAATAATAATCTACTATTTGCTGTATCAGAAAATGTCATGGGGAAAATGAGATCCTTATTAGATTCAACTTTAATCAAGTATTTTAAAAATTATCAGGAATATAAAATTTAAAAAATAAGTTTGTGATCTATATAACATTTGCAATATTTCTGTTCGGATTTATCTCAGAATTTTAAGATTATTATGCGACAAAATAATATCTATAAACCTCCTATTTACTTTAGGTTATTCAAATTTTAAAATCATTATTTTTGAATTTTTAAATAATAATTTTTTTTTTACATCTGAACTTTTAATCACATACTTTATAATAATTTAAAATACATTTTTTTTGTTATGTTAGAGAACTTTTGGTGCTGCAATTTTAAATGTCAAACAGCATATGAAAATATTTATTTAAAATATTAATCAGAGATGTCCAGATATACATTTATTCATCAAATAAAAACTAAATAAAATAAAAGCTATAAAGTTCAATTATTTGTGAAGTTAATAACATTTTAAAAACCTTCTTTGAATGCAATCAATATAAAAATTAGGAAACTGATGAAATTTTAAATAAAGTAGTTAATTTTTTTTAAAGAAATAAAAATAATAATTGCAATGGAATAATTAGAAGTGTTCATGGATGGTCAATTTTTCATTTTTATTTAACAATATTAACTAAGTTTTTAAACAGGAGAAATATTTCTAAATTTATTAAAATTTAGCAGAATCCTAAATAAAACAAAAACAAAGCAAGTTTTTGCAATGATTGGGATGATTTAATTTCCTTTTGAATTTGATTTTGTGAAGTTCACTGGTGCAAGGTTCAATATTGGACATTTCTGCACCATACAATATTTAAAATTAAAAATTCTGTATTAAAAGACTAGTCAAATGTATAAGAGATTGTATTAAAAATTAAAAAAATCTTATGCAAAATATTAGGAGGGATAAAAATTTAAAATAGAATTCAAGAAATTAATTGTACATAAAAATGCAAACAAATTTCTATGTGGTTTAAGCCCAATCAACTTTTACCTTTGAAAGCAAAAGCTGAAATTTTACCATAATAAAAAAGCTTAAAAATAACATTTAAAATTAATAAAAAAATTTATGAGTAAAAAAATATTTCATTCGTAATAATTTAAAATGTAATCATATGATAATTTAATTTTATTTTAAAGATGATAATGATGTATATATATATATATATATATATATATATATATATATATATATATATATATATATATATATATATATATATATACACACACACAATCTAATAAAAAAGAATATAATGAAATATGGAAGAATTTACCATAAATTGATATAATGATTCAAAGATTGAGACACAGTTCTTACAACTAATAAAAACTTACAGAACTGTGTTTTTCAAAATGTTTACTTATTTAAAAGTTATTTTTCCTGCACATATTGTGAATACATAATTTTATTATGAATTATTTCTAATGAGGTAGGTGTTTTATTTCTTCATAAGACAGAATGCTCATAGATGTTTCAGATTTGAATTTAATTTGATCTATTATAGTTATTTTTTGGGCACAAAAGGTAATTGAACAAGAATGTACAGTTTAAAAGGAATTCAATATTTTAAAAACATGTACATGCAAGGTTACAGTTGAACACATAAAAGATTAAACAAAAGACTAGAGTATTATATATATATATATATATATATATATATATATATATATATATATATATATATATATATATATATATATATATATATATTGTGTATATATATATATATATATATATATATATATATATATGTATATTACATTCAGCTATCAACTCAGTATGATTTTCCCAAAAGCAGTTCAGTATTTATCTGATAAGGAAACCTTAATATATTTGTTTTAGCCAGATACTGAAGATCAACATTCCATTACTGAATTTAAAGTCAAATAGAATAGTAAAAAGAAAAATGCAAATCAAATTTAAGAGGTTAACATACAAATTGTAGCCACCCAACTTTTCTAATGGTCAGCATGCCTAACTGCAGATAAGAAGGTCCTGGTTTCAAATCCGGGTTCAGGCATGGATGTACTTTCTCTCTCTCTATCCTGTCTTTCTCCTTTCCTTGTATGAATGAGGTGTGAATGGTTGCCTACCCTATAAACGGGTACCTATGGCATGTGTGTAGAACAAAGTCGTACTTTCATCTTCATGGTGCTCTGATTAAATGAAAGACGCTCCCAATTGACTTAAATTTGCATAGCCAAGGCATAGCAAGCTTGGCTTGTACAAGTGTCATTAGTAACAACAACAAATTGTAACAAAAAATAAATTATAGTTAGTTTACTGTAAAATAAAGCTATTAAAATCTAAAAAAATAAATCCCAAAGCAATAAATTTATAGAATGACCTTTAAAAAAATTCTCAAATTAGGATATAAAACAAGGATTTTACAATTATTTCAAAAAATATTACAGGAAAAATAGATAAAAGGAAATATAATGACCTCATGATTTTATTACAAGATAATGTGTGCACTTAACTAATAAAAATTTTTGTAGTTAAAACTTTAATCTTTTAAAAGTCATTCATGAAAATGAGTTGCTTGTAAATAAGTTAGGGATCTTACAAGCCTAGTCCAGACAAGGCGATTTTAGTTATCAGAAAATTTTAGTCAACCAAGAGCATATATTTTTTATATTTTTCTATTTTTCAAAATTAATAAATTTTCAATGTCTTCTTAATTTTCAAATTACTCATATAAGTCATATACGCATATCATGATAATCCTTAATCATTTTTGAACAAAATTAAAAGCTTTATTATTCAATTATAACAATTAGTTACAGAAAATAGCCTGCAAACATATCTATGGTCAACATACTATGTATTAAATCAGACATTCTTAACAGCATTCAGGATATTCTATATATTATAATCTCGTACTATATCACCAAACAATTTTCTGTATTAGTGATGTTAAACAGTATCATTTAAACAATTTTTCAATAGCGTTCCTATTATTTTTATAACTACTTAAAAACACATGTATTAATATACATCCTGATAACAAAAAATATCCCTAAACTTGATTGGAACAGGAAGTTGATTTGGTAGATTAAGCAGATAGGTAGATTAATATAACATATTAATTTAAAAAATTAATTTTTATTTCAATATGAATTGCTAGTAATTGAAGTATGGATGAGTAATCTAACGTAGTTTGAATTTTATATAATCAAAGACGTTTGTATGATTTATACGCATATCTACTGTTAACCATATACTTTAAATTATATATATATTCATGTATGTGTGAGTAAGTGAGACAGAATATAATCAAGAAATTTACCTGAAAAGTGGAATATGATTTCCCCATGTTGGTGTAGGCATATAAATTTCTTTGTTACCCTTTAGAAATTCACCCTAAAATAAAAGAAATATATGTATATGCTGAACATTAACATATTTCAGAATAACTATACGCAGTCAATAATTTTAATAGAATAAAAATTTAATATATATTTTCAATAATTTAAGTGACTTGAAATTGTAAAAGTTACTTATAATTATTTAACATTGCTATTTATGTGAAAAACATGTTTTTATATTACACACATAAAAACGTGTAACAAAACTTTATTTAATAAACTACAAATCATTAAATTTTTTAAATGAAAAGTAATACATATTGATTATAAATCTTAGTATGTTTATTTAAGTTTAATATTTTTGCTTAGTAATGTAGTTTTCAAATTTTTCAAACAGTGGAACATGAAAGTAAATATACTAAATACTTACTACAAAAACAGCACCAATGTATAAAGAACCTGTGCCTGAAATACCTTGAACTGTAGCATTCTGAAAGAGAATTCTGATATAAATATTTTAATTTTATAAGTTCTCCAATATTTTTTAAGTATCTAAGAAGAATTTTTTTCAAGCTTATTAACTTTTATAAAAATATACTGTTAATTTAACAACAGAAATAATTTGCAAGTAAAAGCATAAAGTGTGTATGTAAAACTATTTACTGAATACTTAATGATAACTAAGGAAAAAAGTTAATAGTTTGTACATTTATACTAAATAAAATTAATCTAATAGTACATTAAATTATTGCTGAAATTAATAAACTTAGAACTACAACAAAAATTTTCAAAATAAGTTACTTTTTAAAAATGTATAAGAAAAATTTTATATTTCTATCTCACATACCATTTAAACTCATTCAAATATTAACTGTCAAATATAAGTTCTATTCTATTGGCACAAAATGAATGAATACTATCACTGCTAAAATTTATTAGTGTAAAAACTCTGCAGATGAAACAGGATTTGTGTATAGCATATTGATAAAAATAAGTTAACAAATTTTACAAAATTCAACTTTTAGAATTAGATGACAGTTATTTAATTTACAATTATTATATATGATTTTTCCAAATGATGAATGAATCATAAGGAAACTAAAATTATTTACACTTGCATTAGATTTTTCATAGATTATAAATCTCAATATTTTCCTATAAATTGTTGGTTCCTTAAATTAATTCTACTACTGGAAGTACTTTAAATTTTGTCTTTATGTATACATTCATTACAAATAAAAAAAAGGCAGTTGAATTTTACTGATAATGTTCTATATAAGCAGAACAATTTAAAAAACATATCTGAGGAAGAAAAAGTTCACAAACATCAAATCGAAAAAGGTATAACTTGATTAACCAGGCACACTTTCCGATTGCTTATTATTCATACATGAAAAATTCAAAAATAAATTTATGTAAACAGCTTTTTTATTCAGAAGATTAAAACTTTAATAAAAAGTTAATTTGATTTAAAAATCTACCCAAATTTATAGATTTAACAATTATATTATATATATATATATATATATATATATATATATATATATATATATATATATATATATATATATAGATAGATAGATAAATTCCAAACATAAAACCAGTACAAAAAATTTTTTCATTTAATAGCCTTTAAAATTAAGTTAATTTTTTTAATAGTAATCTTTTATCCACAATTATTGTTCCCCAAACTATACCTTTCTCTAAATAAAGGCTATATTCATATATTCAAATTGGTGGTCATTCTTTAATAGTTTTTTTAATTAAGTATTTTTAGTTCATTTAATTAGTAGTGAATTTTATTTCCCAATGCATAATGAAAACTTTACATCCAAAAAGGATTTTATTCATAGAAATATTTGCATAAAATAATGTTGCCATGTAAATTATACAGAAAACAAATAGGTACAGAGTGGAAATTCAAAACAGATTATTCTATAATTTAAAATTTATAAACTGTAATAATACATTAGTTAACTATAATAATAATTACATATTATAATATTTCAATTGTATTCATGGAAGCATAGAGCAGAAAATTCCAGTAGTCATTTCTTGAAAAATTGAATAAAGCACAAAACTATCTTAAATCAAAACATTTATTGCTAAATTAACTAAGTACAATATTTAATTCTTTACAAAATATCTAACTTAACAACAAAAGTTTAAAAAATTATATAACATGGTTAAATGATATTAAACAAAAATGAATTTCACAATTAATTGTTTAGCTCTTCCATTAAAAGCATAAAAAAATTAAATTTACCAAGTTTTCTTTAAGAACCACGCTATTTTCACTAAATGCTAATTTTGCAGAAGCATTACAAAAATCTGCAATTCCAGCGATCCCTGCATATTCTTTGTCCAAATTTTGTGATAGCAACTTCTGTTCAGCCTAGAATAGAATAATTTTAAAATAAATAAAAACTTATGAGTTCAACAAATTAAATTTTCTTAAAAAAATCCATTTTTTTCACTTATTTAAATTTTACTGAAGTAATATTTAAACCACATTTCTTTTAATGTAGATAGTTAGTCTATTATACACAAGTACTTTCTGCACAAGGTTGAACTTTTTATTGTCTTATTTAGCATAAGAAAAAATAATGCTATAAGAAAATTAAATGAAACTCAGTTAATTGGTTTTCAAGTCTAAAGTGCATTTTGCATATGAGGGATAATTTTATTAGATATTTCAAATGTATTTGAAATGCTTTCATATCCTTCAGAGTTAAATTCATACACAACAAAACTGAAAACCAGAACGCTCATCATTTAGTTACAAACTCAATAAAAATTTTAAGTTACCATAAAAAGAAAGTTATATGTAAATATTAAATTGTCATAAGAAATCATTTAAGAGCAAATGTGGCTAAATACTATGTGCCAGTGCAGGCAATAAAATGTCTAACTAGATTACTGTGTCAGATGGCATTACTTGCATTTTATGATGTAATCCAATTGTGCGAAATTTGTTTTATTTGTTTACAAGTTAAGCTTTTAAAGTGAATGATTTACTGCTTATATTTGAAAATTTTTTTGAGAGTTAAATTTTTGAATATTAGTTTATAGTGAATTTTTTATTTTAAATTTCTGAAGAGAAATTTAGTTTAAAAATTACTTTAAAATAAACTGTTTTCAATATTGTGAGTTATTATCTTTTCCTCACAGAGTATACATGGCCATGTAATCATTATGAGAACATAGTAGCAGAATTTTTGGGAGCTATGAAAACTGTTCCTTGATTGGTGGCTATGGTTCTGTATGCAATGGTTTGGTTATTTTATGTGTATTTAATTATTGCAGTTGTAGGTAATACATATTAAGTATTTTTTATAAATATTTTCTATATTTGTATTTAGATTTATCCAGAATGATAACATTTGCTAATTAGAAATTCTAGTTTTTGTAAGAATGTATGTTATAGATTCAGCTTCATTGCCCAGTTCAGATCAGAAATAGATTGCTTTACAGAGAAATTTTTCTTCAGATGAATGTCACTGTTTAGTTAAAAAAAATTTGAGTTTTTATAAAAATACATTTTATTTACGTTATAAATTAAGCTTTATAACCTGGTTTAAATTGGGAATAGATTGCACTACACTGGTGTTTTTATGGTGGGAAGCACTAACCAGTTAATTAAAATTCATTTTCATAAAAATAAATTTTATGTACTTTATAGATTCAATTTTATTGCAAGGTTATCAACACTTGTAGACTGCAAATGCTTAGCTTATATATGTTTTTATTATGTAATATTTGTGAAATTAATTTCTAGTTTTTTAAAACTTCTGTAGTATAACTACCACAAAATATATAACATTTTGATAATTAAAATTTAAAACAATGAGCACTATCACAAAGTTGAATTTGAGAACAATCAGTATTTGGTAACCAAATATTGTGCATAGTGACACAGTTTACGTTAATGATAACTGCACTTGGCATGAAAATTGGAAATCGCTACAATCCTGCACAGGAATCTAAGATTTTATTGCATATGTTAATAAAATGCGGTGTATGTATGATACGCCCCCCCAAGTTATTTCTAACCAAATCTAGCATCCTTTGTTTTGATTATTCTGTTGCCAATGTAAGTTTGTTATTTTTCAGATTTTTTTGTTGCCAGATTTGGTTTTTCTCATGTTTTACATCATGTATATGGTTCTTTTCAGTGGCAACAGCATTTGAAGTTTTTGTTTTACTTTCAATTCAAACTTTTTGCTCTACATTTACTGTGGTTTCATTGTCGCTAGCGTCCAAACATCGCAAACTGTTCCTTTTTCCAATTTCTTTTTGTTTATTTATTATTTATATCTTTTTATTTTGTTTATTTATTATATATTTTTTAAAATTTATTGTATTTTTTTTTTATATTTTCTACGTCATAGACTGTTCTTTTTTGCCCAAATTCATTTTGTTTATTATTGTTTATTTATTATTATGTTTTTCTTATATACTTTTAATTTATTTTATTATATTTTTTTATATATTTTTCCATAAGATCACCAAGCATATTCAACATGTGAGCTTTATGTCATATCAAATAAGTTCATCATTGTTATTTACTAATCTCTTACCGGTTGTTTTGAAGAGAAGGTAAACTCAACAAAAAAATTTTTATTCATTTTCCAGTAATACTTTTTTAGATTTTTTATACTATTATAGGATTTAAAAATTTTTAAAATGCGTATGTTTGAACCTTGAGAAAATTCCCGCTTTAAAAACATGTGCTTAATTTGGCGACAAAAAATTTGCAATAGTCGCCAATAGGAGGTGACATCCTACTAGTTCTTAAAATGCATATAATAAAACACTTATGTATATTCATATAACATACATACAAATAATAAAAATATGATACATTACCTAAATATCAAATATAAGCTTCCAAATCAATCATATTGATTTAATCAAATAATGCAGTAAAACACTGAATAAAAGGATTTTTAACAGTACTTTAATGAGTGAGTTTTTCAAAATAAAAATCTAGGATTACAAATTTAAACTACTCTTAAGTACAACTATAAAAAATTATTTACATTTAAGTACTATAGAATAAATATATACATTTTTTTTTATTTCAAAATTAAAAAAAATAAAAATATTTAAATATTAAGAAATAAATTATTTAGTTACATAGCTATTCTATTTAATAAAATTTTCATTGAAATTATGAATTTTAAATCAAAAATCTGAATTTAAAGGTGAAATATTAAATATATTAAATTCTGCACTGCATTAAGAAGTTGTTCTACAGATATATATTAATATTTAAATTTCACACCACTTTTCATTTAAATTATTTCTTATTTAACTCTGAAAACTTCTTTCTTTAACATTTCGTGGTATATTCTAATAATTACAAAATACTTATTTCAATATTGTAAGAATTGAAAAAATTCTTTGATATGGTTTCTATATCAATTACAAGATTATTTCTGAAAATTAAACATAAAAAATTAATAAACAGAAATAGATATAAAATACTTACAGCCTTTACACTGGGTAAAACATATGGTTTTCCATTATCATCACGATAAGCCCCAACACCCAAATTAACTTTTTTAGGATTAGTATCTTTCTTATATGCTTCAGTAATTCCTAAGATGGCATCAGGAGGGCCCATTTCAACATGAGACCACCAAGAGCTGAAATTTTCACAATAAAAAACTATATTATACAAATTTATACAAATGTTAAAAAAAACATTTTACATAGAATTAACGTATAAAAATACAAGGTGAGAATAAATATATAAAATAATGTTATTCAAATAACTGCTATTAAGACAATAACTGATAGTTAAGTAGAAAAAGTGAAAGGCTAAAAAATGTAAGAAATAACTTATGAAAATTCAAAACAGAATGTTTCAGAATGACAAACTACATTAAAGATGAAATGTTAAAAATAATATATGTCTCTTAAAGATGACAGATGGAAAAGAGGAGAAAACCAAAACTACATGTAATAACATATTATATATATATATATATATATATATATATATATATATATATGATAGAGAGAGATATAGATATAGATAGATATAGATATAATTGTTAAAAACTAAACTCAATATTAAGCATTTATCAAGAAATTCATAAAATTTATTTTAAGAATTCCTTATATTTGCACCAATATCTATTCATTATTACAATAGAAATGCATACAAAAGATTTCAGTGGAGAAAAGTTTTTCTTAATGAAGATTTCTTCACAGATTTCTCTAAAAAATTAAAGCAATTTAAATATTTGGATATAATTACCAAGTTTTTTGCACAATTTAAATAGAAAAATTTAAAGATGATTTATTTACATAATGTAATTTATATAGATGATTTATTTACATAATATAATTATATAATAGTAATAAACTATCAGTCATCATCTTATATTCAATATGGTAATTAAATATAAATGCTTCTATTTATTATTACACAATATAAACAATGAGAAACTTTAAAGAAAGCATTTATTTTCCAGTTTTGTTGTTGCGCAAGAGTGTAAATTTAAAGTTTTACCATGGAATAATACAATTTTTTAAAACAAGCCAAATATATACTACATAAGAGTTACATATTTTCACATACATAATAAAGCAAAAGTTATTTGTATAAAAGGCTCAAATATACAGGTCACTTGAAGGAGTATTCAAGTTTTTATTCTGGGAAAATAATAGTATTAATATATATTTAGTTATCTCCATCTGTGAATATACCTACTAATTGCACATCTGTTACATATGCTCATCATAAACTTCACAAAATCAATTTTTCCTTTAAGAATTAGAATAAGCTAACCAATAAAGAAAATCTTATTTATAAATATGGCTCAAAAATAGGTTATAACACTTGGACTGTTACTTGTTGTATAGTTCATGATATGAAGTAAATTTTCTTTTAAGTATTTAGATAATTATTTCAATCACAAAATTTTTTTTATTCTTAAGTGCAGAAGATGAATAGACAGAAAAGATAATTGTAAGAGAAGTGAAAAATTTGTTCAGAGAAAAGTTATTAAAACAAAGTTGAAGTCATGTCAAAATAGAGAAAAAGTATTGAAAATTTAGTGAAATTCATTGATTTTAATTCTCATTTGGAAATGTTATCTTGCTCTGCAATAATTAGCTCTGAAATAATTAGTTAGCCATAATTAACTCTTTTTTTCTTCTTTTTTTCATAATATAAATACTGAATATACTAGTATTCCAGGCAGTGTGTTAGCAGATGCTATTAGATGCAAACTAGATAAGTCTGTTTATAGTCTTTCAAAAATAGCTTCCTTAATAAATATAATGCTAGTAACCCAAGATAAGTAAACCAACAACATTATAATTGTCTTTAATTAATCAGGTTTGACAGTCAAGTAACTGTCTTTTTAAGATAAAAAAAAAATCCTATTAAAACTAAATAAAAATCATCAAAGAGGATCATTAGGAGTTCTAAATGTATTTCTTAAGAATAAAATCAGAAGCACAACTACCTATAATAGAGAGCCAAGTTCTACAGTGACAATTTCTGTTTCCATTAACCAAAGGCCCTAAAGTGTGAACAATATCACCCAGTTAGATGGTCAGCCTAATTTGAAACTCCTATGTTTTCTTCCTAAGCATGTTTGGTACTCAGTTTTATTGACCCAATGAAGGGATGAAAGACTGAGTCGACCTAGCTCAACTAGAGGATCGAACTTCCAGCCAGTGATGTGCGAGCACAAAGCACTGTCATTTTAACACTGGCCAAGAATATATCTTCTACAATTTTAAAATATATCTTATTTTAATAAAAATAGATGATGCAAACATAAAGAGTTTTCTACATAAGAAGAAAACCAATTTATGTGATTGTGGAAGTTTTCTTAAATATTTAAACATGTGTATAGATAGACATAAGTCAATAAGTAATTTGACTAAAGTTGCTGCAGAATATTTCTGTCAAATGACTATTGGAAAGGACCTCAATTACAAGTTTAAATGATTCCTCTTTTTATTTTAAAATGTCAGACAGCAAACCTTTGGCCCAATACTATGTTTTTAATGATTTTTCATTATTAAATATAAGTTTAGGAGATACAAAGATGCATCCAAATATATTTGGAGTTATAGATACATCAACATCTATGTTAATTTATTCCTTTATTTGAATGAATGAAGAATACTATTCTTAAATTTATCAAATTAAAATAATTATTCAAATGAGTAAATTAAAATCTTTCTCAAAAAATATTCTTAGAATAAAAAATAAGTTTAAAATAGAAAAAAAGATTGTTATATAACTTTCAAGACTACTTGATGCATTTCACACAGAAATTGCTGAACATAAAAAATAACTATAATTTTATTTTATTTTTAATGCTTTTAATAGATAAGCGTCACTTAATGTCTCACTTTTAATAGATAAGAGTCACTGTTTTTTTTTTGTGTGAAGAAATATTTTCAAATTTGAATTGCATCACCAATTTTTGTGGAAGAACACAATTTAACAAATTTTAGAAAAAAATTAGAATGATAATCACTAATATATAGATAGAAAAAGAATTTAAGCATTACTTTTTGCAAGGAAGCACAATAATTAAAACATTAATTATTGTGCTTCCTTATATTTATAGTATTAAACTATATTATATTTATAGTATTAAAACATTAATTTTACAGTATTAAACTATAAAATTAGAATTTATTTCACAGAAAATAATCGGCTTCAACAGAATGTGTAATATGCTAAAGACGTCGTCATTTTACCAATACAATTATTATCATCAAACTTATCAAATTAAAAAATTATAATCTGAAAAACAAGCATAAATATAAAGTATGAAAATCTAAAACTATTTTCTTAACTCTTTGAAGATTACATTGCTTGTCAAATTTAAATTAACATATTGAGAACTTCCCGTAATAAAGTATGTAAATAATTTCAAATAGAACTTAAAAACTAATTAACTTATAAAAAATGTTGCATCGCAATTAGATCTTCATAATTTCTACATGAGCATTTGAGCTATTAAATTACATTTAAATATACAAATATTGTTTAAAAGTATAAATGATATAAATTACAAGAAATTTAAATATCAACTCTTACCTTTGTCTGTTACTGAGATTAAAAATAAGCGGTGCATATTTAACAAATTTTGAGCATAATACCGGAGTTTTAGAAGTCAAAGCCATTTCAGTTACTGTTTTACTTTTGAAAATGAAACACACCGCAAGAAGGTCAAAAGCAGAAGAGGGCAAACAAACCAAATAACCGCAGACAATGTGCAAGTACTTGTACAACTTTAACTGTAACTTAATTATTTTATTAACAAATGAAAAATAATAGATAGTAAATAGTTTTACTGAATTATTAGACCAATTCCAGTATTAAAGCATCCATAACGTTATAATTGCAAGAATTAAAGAAAGTTATATGCACTAATCTTCGTACGCGAAAATCACATGATTATCTTAAGAAAATTTCCAGTATTCTCTCAAGAAATGATATGTGATGAATTTCCACTTTGTTTTACTTATTAAATAAGATTTAATTTCGTATTTCGTATTCAAACCGATTAGTTTCTTTTCTTTATTTTAAAAAGGGGACATTAATTCAAAATAATATACCTAAGCAACAGGTGTTTTTTGGCTATAACTCTATGTGAAATCATCCGAGAGACATGAAATTCAAAAATGAGAAACAGCGTTTTGTATTTAAAACAGGACGAAAGCATATGCGCAAAAATGAATACAATGCATACAATATAAAATGAAATAAAGAAAGACTTTATTCATTTCATTGTAACAAGTAGATGTTTCTTGTCATGTAGGAATTCAAGAAGTGAAACAAACCTTTGTGTCTAAGTGTGGGATATCCCCATTCTAAACTGCAATAGTTGCTCACCATATTCAGCAGCAGCAGTGTCTCTCCACACTCAGCACCAGCATTTCTTGAGATAAGGATGAACATTCCTCAATCAACATCTGTTTGAGTTGTTGGGTGAAACCTGGATAATAAAATCGGGAGGCAATTGCCTCCCGATTTTATTCCCGGGGGGAAAGACTTAAGTCTTTCCCCAAAGCTCCCTCACACATGTTCTAAGGAATTAAAATCAAGGGAGTACGCTGGCCAATTCACTCGAGTGATATTTTCCCTTTACAGTAGCTGTTGGACAGCAAGAGTCAGTAAGGTAGTGCATTGTTATCTATAAAAATGAAATCTGCTTCAATGACACTCTTGCAACAGATGCACAGGAGGAAGGATCTCCTTCTTACTATAGCCATTACAGAAATTTTATCGAAAACGTAGAGTGCAGTCTATTCATTAAACATAATGCCTCCTCAGATGACAACTCCAGGACCACAGTAAAAATCTCGAATGATGTTACTAGGATGAAACCGTATTCCTGACCTTTCTCCAAATCAACTGGCGTTTGAGAATCGATTGTAGCTCTGAAACGACTGTCATCTGTAAACAGGATATGATTCCAATAATGAGATCTCCAGTTGCACCATTCTAAAAGGTGACAGCCTTTGGCCAAATTTCAAAAGGATGCTGTATTCAGAATGGTGTACTGATGAGTTACTTTTGTGAAGGTGTCTGGACTAGTATTGTAAAGAAGGAGGGGGGGGGGAACGGGTTTATTTGCGGGAATAAACCCGATTTATATTCTGGGGAATTTTGAAAGACCTCGAGAGTTTTGAAAATTTTCAGCTGATTTAGAATTTTTTTTTTATCAGATATTTCTTAAAATAAATAAAAGTCCACTTATTTTATGATTTCTACTACTGATTACTTTAAAACAAAGTTTTCCAGGAAGAAAAAATAATTTTGCGTTAATGACTAATTTAAAATAACTTCAAAAATTAATATTGAAAAAAATTTGTTTTCCTTTCTCTATATGAATTTAAGAATTTATAAGGACAGAAATATTGAAATGTCAATACTTAATTTGACAGACCTGAAATATATATCTTGATATTTTTTATTAAATATTAATTATTTTTTATAATTTTAACAAGTATTTCAGTTTTTCTCAGTACGAAACTAATTAACATCTTTACTAAAATTCAAAACAGACCACATCTTAACTCTTCATCTACACTGATCACACAACTCATTCCAGTTTTCCGATCCTTCTTCTATAAGTTAAGTCCAACGAAATATTGGTCTGTGGTTAAGTGTAATTTCATCTAGCCATATTTCACTAAGAATTTCTCAGTGGAGGTGGCAAGGCCGCCGCGTGTGGTTGCAAAATTGCTTACCGCACAAGTGCGCCTGGATCATGGTGGCAACAAAATTTATAGTACTTATAATTTTTTTAAAATTTAATGTTGCTTAGATAAAAGTTATTAATTATACGCTTACAATGTTCCATGTTTTATATTTTTTAAGTAATAAAATGAGATTTTATATTTATTTTACTTTTGTTTTCGTTTCTATAAAATAAAATTTGATTGCCGATACCAACAATAAAAACACGTTCCGTGTGAGGTTCGCTCTACCACACATTAAGAATTTAAAAGTTTGTAACATGTAACAACGGGAGGAATCAGAAATGTTATGAATCGGCATATATTTGTTCGTTTTCTGATGAGAAGATGTTGTGGTTCAACGTCGTTGCTTAGTTTGGTTTGTTTATTACAATGATAATGAACATACATTTTTAAATATAACTACCAAAAGTCGCTATTCACATTTTAGAGTCAACTTAAATATTTTTTCATCACTTTAAGGGCACAGGTATTTTTTCTTTGTTTGATAGTATTCTTCGTTGTATTTTTTGCATATGGTTGCACTACAAACAGCTTAAGGCATTTTAATATCCATTGCCTAAATTACCTTTCGGAAAGGGGTTTTCAACGATAGTCGTCAACATATATTCCAAGTGAGAAAACCCTCCCTAGAAATCATATGTGCAGGAGGGAAAAGCGTAACACCCATCTCTCAATTTTCAACATTGGTATGTTTGTAGCTCAGTTCTAACAATAGCAAGTTTGTGTTACTTCTAACAATAGTAAGTTTAATTTTTCGATTACTTTTGGGACACGAAGGTTAATTAGACCGAGGCGACGTACGGTTTAAAGTGGATTCCGAACCACCACAAACATCCGTGTCGCAGGTAGGATTCAAACCCATGAACTGTTGAACCCAAGGCAAGTACGCTAATCATTCGGCTTAACATCGGTTAGAATTAAAAACGAGATCTGTTGCTTAAAAGAGCGAAATCCTAATGCTAGGTCACAGTGTATCCTTAATTAGGAGCTTCAAATATCTTAAAAATAGTTTTAGAATCTTATGAAAAACACATTTATTAGTGAATTATTTCCTTTCATAAAATTCATTCTTTTCGAGCATTACTGGCAATACATTGTTGCATTACAAAAATTACAACTTTGCTCAGTATAATTAGTTTCCCACTTCATGATCATGTCGTTAGAAATGAAGGTTCACTAACTTTTGACAAAGCATATTATTGTTACAAACTTATATAGGTAAAAGCAGATAAACACACTTCCTAAAAGCTGCTTATTTATAGAGTAATATTAGCATTATGATCAATTAATTTAATATTAGCTTAGGAAATTTATTCATACATAATTGATATGAAAAATTTAGAGATTATCTTTTTCTTCTTAAAAATATATTATTTTTAAGAAAAATTAAAATTTGATGTTTTTATCTTTTGCAAAAGAATGAAATTGCGTTTTTAAGGATTTCTGTATAATCAAAGTTATTACAGTTTCTATATGTCTCTGTACATTTAAATAAAAAACCAATGGCAGTACTACCAATGATTATATTGTATGTCATGCATGAGTAACTGATCTCATTTCAGCTTCCAGACCACTGAATTGTAATCTCTATTGAATACTAATAAATTTCGGAATGAAATTCTGATCGACACCCGCATATAACAGATAATGATAAAAAAATATTTCTTGAGTCACAAGAAAACTTCAAATCTGAACAGTTCGTGTGATGTGTGACATAATGTGCTTTCTGCTCATAGTACTTAGATTAGATACCATTATCTAAGACACATGAAGTATATTAAATATTAAAATGTTACCATGATAAATTACATAATAAACCAACAAAGGTAGATTATTTTAAAATAATGTTATTTTTTAAATTTTATTTTACCAATTGTTCTAAACCAAATATGCATATAATGATGTATAGGCAACATTTTTCAATTATATTTATAAATAGTATAAATAATCTTAGACTATTCATGAGAACAAAGCAAGACAATGAATGAGGGAATTTATGTACTTATCAACATTCATAACATTCCCCTGAGATTTTTAATCTGATCCAGTGGGATGGGATAATGAAAGGATTAACAGTCAATCATAATGCGAGGCTCTTGCACTCCCTAGATTAATTTCTTTAGGCATCATCCATACACCTATACTCCATTAAAGGGTTATCGGACTTTACTAATAAAGTCAGTGACCCAAGCAACAAGAACTAGGAAACATTGGGTTTGGAGTTAATAGTACAAAATGCTGATAAAAGCAGAGGTGCCCAATGACATACAAACCCAACTCTAAGAAGGAGAACAGTCAATCATAGCAGGGACAACAATAGGGTAGAAAAGAGTAATAGGAAATATTAATTTTCATAAGTTGCTTCTAATCTAGAAACCACAAAATATAGTATTTACAAGCAAATAAAATCAAAGACTCAAAATCAATATTAAAATATTTGTATTATTTTGAAAAAATTAGAGTTATCATTAAAAACATCATCATTGAGGAAATAATTACACTTGCATTAACTGGAACAACAATAACATTATATTACTCTCATATGATTTACAAGATATCTCTTCCTCCTAAGTCCTGCTAGATGGCTCATCGCGGCGGGGTGTTCCTGGACGGAACGGGCGAAGTACGTCGGGAGTATATTCTCCTCGTAGGGCCACCCTAGACGTGAAGGTCATTCCATTATGTCCAGCTAAAGCTAGCAGGCGCCCGGGACTAAGCCAGACTTCTCCCTTTGGTGCCCCAGGTCCTTGGATCAATTGCAACTGCTCCTTTCCCATTACTATGAAACCAAATTCGAATCTGAACTTTGATACTGCATCGCCCGTCGCGCAGGTGAGGTTTTGGAGAATTCTATTTTATATTTAGACTTTTAAATAATTTTTTGGTTTTATGGAGATGGTTTAGCTTGGCTACACCATCTGGGATAAGAAACAACACAAGATATCTCATGATAGTAAGATTTAATCAGTTAATCAAATTGTCACATACAATGAGACAATTACATTATTTTATTGGTTGTCAGGAACAAAATATTCCAACATTTAATTTTATAAGACTTTCCAAAAGTAAAAATCTTTAGAATTGCATAATCTACCAATTTTTATTTTAAAATATTATAACTAACATCAAGTTTTGAATTGAGTTGTTTTACACACTCACCACAGAATAATATTTATGATCATGGGAAGAATTATTTGATCAATATATATAATCATTTCAAACAGATGCGACACAAATTGTATAACCTGAAGTCACATCATACGTAATGATTTGATCAGAATATTGAAGTGATCTTAGGTTCAGGAATTGGTGCTCATCAAATTTCATTAGGTACAGGGAAACGATCTGTAACATAGGCATATAAAACATCTATAAAACGATCTATAAAACAATATAACCCAAAAAATACATAAGAATTTAAATTTTTTTCATCATCAAATAAAAATAATATTTAACAATAACACATTCACACACACAATAACCATTTCAAGACAACCTAGATCTTACAGAGATTAATTTAAGTTTATAAAATTTCTATCAATATTCAGTTGTAAAATTGTAGAATTTTTAAAATTCATAAATACATAAGGTAATTGAAATTGCTATTATGCATAATGTTTTTATTTAAATGATAAGTTTGATGTTAGAAGTGAAATAAGTAAGGGTTGTGACATAAGCAGAGGCATTCGCCACCTGTGTTAAATAAAGTAAAAACTTAGCTAGTAAGACATTGAAAACAAATTAAAAATATGAAAGGGAAAATAAAAATATACATTCAATTATAATTATTAACCATAAATGTAATCAGATAAAAAAAATTATAAATTTAATAATCAGAAAATATTTTAGACGCACACAAATCAATATTTAAAACTTTAAGATTTATATAACCTGAAAAATAACATACAAGCAAGTTTAAAAAAACTTATAGAAGCTTATTGAAAGCCATTTCACTTTACTTTTATCAAATGAAATTAATTTTTGATAAAGACCACTGTTTTTTTTCACAATCATTCTTCTTAGATTTTATTAAACTCCATAAATGATGTAAGTCTCTCCTTCATATAAATTATTCTCGCTAAGCCACCTCTTAAATACTTTATTATGTTGATATCTAAACTTAGTTTGCTATTTCAAAGTTTCAGACTGGAAGTAATTTTTTTCAGTGCCATTCAGGAGGATAGCTGCATTATCTTGCTATTTCCAATTTTTCTAGCAAAAATTAATTTTTTGGTAAAACATGATTTGTTCTCTATGACATTTAAGTTATAATTATGAATTTATTTTACCTAAAAAATGGATGCAAATCATAAAAGTATCCACCTATTTATTGTTTAGAGAATATGCATTTTTTAAATCATCTAAATAGCTCTAAATTTTCTTTTTATCATTAGGAAATATTATTTTTATCCAGTTTAAAAGTTACTAGCTGAAGTTCAAATGTTCTATTTTGGACTTCTACAACAACAGAGACCTAAACAATTTGCTTGCAGGTAACAGTTTCTAATTTTTCTGTGAATATAGCATGTATGTCATCAAGTTTGGTACAATAAAGTTTATTGAAGAAACTACAGTCTGTTCTATTCCATGATAAATTAATTTTTAACCTTTTGCAATCTTTACAGATCATTAAAGCTTCAAAAATATATCATGAATTTGCAAAGTGAAAATTGCTACAATTTCTATTTAAGTAAATAAGTTTTGATTTTTTAATTAGTTACTAACCTTTACCTTCTTACTCACTTGAATGCTTATAATATATGTAGCACATTTTTTTAAAATTATAATATTTACAAATCCAATTTGATGTTGTTTCTTTGCAATGAACTTTAATACAACTTTCTCTTTACTTCCTTTTTCTATCCACCCGCATCCTTTTTTTTTTTTAATTTTCAAGTTTTAATTTAGATTGTAAATGAATTACTCTTTCGATAAGCCATATCTACAACTTAGTTTTTTAACTTTAAAAATATTAAACTTTTTTTAATTCAAATATTTTACATAAAATTCATAGTAAGTTAAATATCATTTCATTTTTTTAATAAGTAATCAAATGTTAAGGCAAAAGTCTAATGCAAATTTCAATGAACTGACATTTTTGGAGACAACATACAAAATAAAGGTAAAAGAACCAATAATTGTTAGCTGTTATGTTTTATTTTGAAGCCTTTAATGTTATCTGCAATATTTAATTTGGATTATGATGTAGAAATGAATCAAATGATATATTTCCACATCACTTAGAATTTTTGCAAAATAATTTCAGGGATGATATTTGTTTGTAACCAATAGTGTAACTTGGCAATTTTTTTACATCAACAAAATGAAATAATTTTTGAGGCAACCAAAATATTTTTTGCGACAAATGAAATATAAAATAACTGAAAAGTTTGTAAGTTGAAATTGTTACAAATGCTTTATAAAAAATAAGAGCCCTAAGTTTTCTTAAATTATCAGTTGTTAAGAGCTTTTAAGTAATTTTAAGAAATCGTACAAATTCAAATAAGAAAAAAAGATAACAGAATTCATACAAATCTATCCACAAATATACCAATAATTTAAGAATATTTTGAATGTGTAGAAAAATAGATTCTAAGATATACTTCATGAAATAAAATATGCACTAATTTTATTTTACAAGATATACATTATGAAAATATAAATAACAATCATGACAGTTCTCCGCAATTGCTTATTACAACTTTCTGTGTGGGTTTTCCAGTTTTGGTTCCACATTTCTAAGGTAGAAAAAAAGAATAATTAAAACATGTATTTATAAGCAATAAATGAGCAAAAAAATTCAAGTGATATATCATAAATACCTCCATTCTTTTTACTATTTCCATACCACTAATTACCTGCCCAAATACAACATGGAAGCCATCAAGCCTATGATGAAAATTATTAATATAAAACTATTTTATTTAAAAAAGAATAAATTAGTCACAATTTTCTGTTTTTGGAAAGCAAAAATTATTTTTCATAATCATTTAATAAAAAATGAGGAAAGAATTTTAATACTTCATTAAATATTTCATAGATACTTAGTTAAAATTACAAGAATACTTTCTTAATTCAAGTAATTAATTTAAATTAAGAAGAATAAATATTAATTTTTAAAAATTATCTAATTTGTATATTAAATAAATGTGCATTAGAATAATTAATATATAATACATAATACATACAAATTATGAATTACATGAGCCTAAGCAGTATAAATATAATGCCATTAACTCATAGAAATAAATATAACACTGTTAAATCCTTCATGCATATGAAATTTATCAAACATAAGTAGAGAAATAAAAGAACAATAGCATGATCAGTGAGAAAGTATATATATTATATGGACTTCTTTTATACACTTAATAGAGAAAAAGTTTGATGTTAAAAATATCAAATCTTTCCTCACCAGTTATTTTATCAGCAGATTGTGTAACTTTATATAAAGGGATAAGTGGATTCTAATGAGAATTTTAATGTGACAGAAAATATAGAAAATATTACACTATTTGAGAGCCTACAAATATAAGTAAAATAAACAGAAGACTTTTGGAATTACTTGTTAGTTTTTTTCCCTTCTTTTGCAAAAAAAAAAAGTTAAATATGCATTTTTTTAATTTATAATTGATATTCTGAAATGTATTATAAATTTATTTAAACTGTTATATTTTCTTAAGACAGCAAATTGCCATGAGAAAAATAGAAAATAAAGTGAATAAAGCTGGGAAAAAATCAATAATTGGCAACATTTAAATACAGAACACATAATTTGTTTTAAAGATAATAAAACTAACCATTCAGTTTTAGCTGTTGTTAAGAAGAACTGAGACCCATTAGTATTTGGACCAGAATTAGCCATTGATAGTAATCCTAAAAAATAAAAAAAATTACATAATATACAGAAATAGTGAAACACACACATGTACAAGATCTCTCTCTATATACTTCAGTTAGCTTTTTTGACATATACATGCAAGCATGCTCTACACACACATATAACTAAATGAAACAATTTAAATAAACTTGACAGATTCAGTTTAAAAGTCATATGAAAATTAATAGTTAAATTCAATCTTAATAATTAAATTATGGATAATGTAGTTTAATAGTAACAAAAAATGTTTAAACTATTGCTCTATAATGTTTTTGAATAAAATGGGTAAGTTGCCAGTTTAAAATGTATTCTGAACTACTAGTGTATACAGAAAAGAAATATATAGTTTTCTTAATTTACTTATAAAAATTAAAGTACTGTAAAAAATCAATTACCTGGACCAGTATGTTTTAGAGTGAAATTTTCGTCTTCAAATTTATTTCCATAAATTGAACGGCCACCAGTGCCATTATGATTTGTAAAATCACCTCCTTGACACATCTGTATCAATTATTAAGTATTACAACATACAAGAATTAAGAACTTAAAAATGTTAGTTAAGATTGAAAAAAAAATTGAAAATGATTGAATATATTGAAATATATGAATTCATTCATTAATCATTTTAATTACAAAACCCATATGTAGATAGTAAAAATATTAAAATTATATTTAATATTTTTATTGAATATCAGGCTAATTTATATTAAGTACATCATATCAATCAACGTTTAGCAAAGTTTTATCAAAAAATAATTAAACTATCACATGAAATAAGGTGAGAAAAATAACATAAAAAATAACTATTTCAAAATAAACTATTATTTTTTCAGAATATTTTTAAATTTCATTAACAGAAATATCTTTAACAAGAGAAAACATATAAGCTAGATTAATAAAATATAATCAGATATCCCTCTTTTAAATAAAATTATATTATTAAATGAAAATTTCTCCACAAGAAATCAAGACGGATTTATTTAAAAACCTAGAAATGTTGAAGTGTTTTATATTTTAACATTACATTTTTTTTAATATTACTAAAACAAATGAATTTATAAAAAATTTCAATCATATGACATATGCCAATGTTAGATTGTTACTACAAATATTCTAGGGATATATGAACA